>NIVC01000813.1:40000-50704 GCA_002269645.1 Macrostomum lignano | reverse complement strand
GGGACCCCGGGGAAGAACATAGGGTATTTCCTTGGAAGTAAGTAAATACTTAAGGATTCCCATGCTTCTACAAAAATCATCCATCAAGCAGGAAGCCCCTCCTACTCTCGTCCTCTCGACTGCGCTTCTTCGCCCTCTGGGACAAGCATTCTAAGAAAAGCGCCAGAAAGACCCCGGCCAGTCCCAAGCAGACCCGACCCGCCAAACGGATGGCCGAATAGCAGACAGGACAGCAGAATGGCGAACGCTTGCCTAACCGTCATGATTACAGAGAAGGTCACTGGACCGAATCGTTCGATAGTATAAAATATTAGCAATTGACCGACGGCGGAGCATACCGAGAGCAGAGTCACGTGGCCAAGGAAGCGTGGATGCCTGGCGGCGAAGGCCAGCGCAGCCGGTAGAGTGCCCTGCTGCAACTGAGTTGTCACCTGAAAGTACGAAATGTACTAACAATAATTTACTTATAAGATGACGAGGCATTTAAACTAACTAATTAGGGTATAGCTACTCCAGCCTTTTACCCAGAGAAAATCGCGTTTAATTATTAATCAGAGGGTTGTGAACAAACAACTCAACAACGCGCACCGTGAAAGCAGCCGAAAGCAGAGAAGTGCCGGCCATGAGTTGCAGCGGAGTCAATCCGTGCCTAACAAATAATCTACTCTGCCAGGTGCTGGTTTTTGCTTTTTGACAATGTCCCCCCCTTTCCTGACCACTTGTGGCCGGTGGCCATTGTATTTATTGTATTGTATTGTATTGCAGGTGCTGGTAAACGAATCGAATAGCATGTAGCCAGCCAGGAGGGCGGAACGCCTTAAGCTGTCGCCACTGACGCCTTTGGTGATGACGGACGCTGGACTTCGAACTGGACGACAGTAGAAATATGCTAGTGCCTGAGAAATGTAGATTGACAGATAACGTAAATCAGATGCAACCACAATATTATTGAAGTTTACTGTAGGGCGATTGCTTAAAAAGATGAAGTGGCGATTCTTAGAATGGCGAAGTCTAGGGCGATTCTTAGAATGGCGAAAGCTAGTGTGATTCTTAGAATTGTGAAAGGGCAATTTTTAGAATTGTGAAAGTGGCGATTCTTAGAATTGGGAAAGGGCAATTCTTAAAATTTTGAAAGTGGGGATTCTTAAAATTGTGAAAGGGAAATTCTTAGAATTGTGAAAGTGGCAATTCTTAAAATTTTGAAAGTGGGGATTCTTAAAATTGTGAAAGGGAAATTCTTAGAATTGTGAAAGTGGCGATTCTTAGAATTGTGAAAGTGGCGATTCTTAGAATTGTGAAAGCTAGGGCGATTCTTAGAATGGTGAAAGCTAGGGCGATTCTTAGAATTGTGAAAGTGGCGATTCTTAGAATTGTGAAAGTGGTGGCTCTTAGAACTGTGAAAGCTAGGACGATTGTTAGAATTGTGAAAGTGGTGATTCTTAGAATGGTGAAAGCTAGGCGATTCTTAGAATTGTGAAAGGGGTGATTCTTAGAATGGTGAAGGCTAGGGTAGTTCCTAATATGTTGAAATCTAGGGCGATTCTTAGAATTGTGAAAGGGGCGATTCCTAGAATTGTGAGAGGCGATCTTAGAATGGTGAAATATGATTATTCTTAAGAATGGTGAACGCGATGGCGATTCCTAGAATCTCGAGAGGCAATTCTTAAGAATATTGAAAGGGAGATTACTAAAACGATGAAGGGAGATTCTTAGAATAATCATCTTAGAATAGAGACGATTCTTAATAAACCACTACAATTGCTTTTAATTTAGATTGTACAGGATTAGCTAGATCCGAAAAGCTCTTACTTGACAATAGTAAAAATAAAAATATTGACTTATCCCTACCGGCACTGATAAGCACCGCCGTTCCGTATTCGTCCAGCCTGTAGGTCCTACGCGACACCAGCTTGCCCATTAGCATTACTGGCACAATTTTGCAAGCCTTGGCCAGCACCTGAGTTGGAAAGCTGACAAATAGCAGAGCTTCATATTGGCACCAGGCGCTTAGCACATTAGACAATGAGCAATAGGCATAATCCAGCACTGAGGCTTCGGTTTCAACTGCAGACGTGCTGCTGTTGTCTCCTTGAGCAAGCCGACAAGCAACCAGTAGGCAGGTAGCAACGCAGCCAGCCAATAATCGATTAGTGAATACGAGAAACTGTGAATCGGTGAATTTTTCGCCAGCACCAGCTGTTCCATCGCCAGCATGATAAACCGTGGTCATTACCTGTTCCTGCAGCACCCCCAAGTTAAATAGGCCGCTTGCAAGCCGAGAAAACAGCCGACTAAACGACAGATGTTAGATACCGAATTGGGAGAATTTTCCACTGCTGCAGATTCTTTTGTAGGCCCTTTAGCTTCAGCTGATCCGGGTTGAACAGTCTGACAAAAATTATTTAATTTATTTAAATATTTCAACTAGTGTATTGGAAACTTATGTTTATTTATTTAACCTAAGTTATGATCTGATCAAAACTGGTACCAAAATTCACTCTCATGAAGAATCTCCCCATCCTAAAACCCCCCTTCTCCATGCTACCTGGATTGGGGTTGAAGCTGCATAAAAATGAAGCTTAAATTTGAAATGATCAAATCAAAACTGGAGCGACTATATATGAACCTAAACTGGAAGTAAATTGTTTGTACTTAAAGTATGAGGGTGTTGAAATCGAAGTAAAAAGCAAACAAAAGTTTCCAGACTGTGTTTACTGTGAACGACAGCAATGTCCAAATGTACAAATGAGCTGAAATTTGTGCCAAAACTTCTTGAACAGCTGTTCTGTTAAATGGTGAATGTATGCATGAGTTTTTATGTAACGATTTGAAAATATTGACCACAGAGAACTTGCTGATTGAATATAAAAAAATAACAAAAAGTCGACCTAATTAAGTTTGGGTGAGACAGAGCAACTTGCACTTTTAAGCTGCTGATTTTTCAGTCACTCAAACGAAGCAATCCATCAACAAAAAATCCTTTGGACTATGGGATTAAAAGGAGAGCCAATGGCACTTTATTCTGGCTTGCTTTGTTCAGCATGTCAAATTGCTTGCATTTTCACTTGTACCCCCATTTATGAGTAACAGCAGCTGTGCAAGATTTTAGGAAAAAAAATTAGAGCTTTTTTTGGAAAATTCATTTTGTTCATGTAAACTTAGTCTGGAAACTTTCCCAACAACCCAACTGCAAGATGTTGGTTGGCATTTTATTTTATTTTTTATTTTTCCACTGATTCCAGCGGGTATCCAGGTTTTGAATTAAGCATCCTGACTGGATCAAGGATTCCAAATGCACTGCACCTAATGAAAATGTTACCTAGGCCATTAAGCATCCTATAGTCACATCACACTGCAATTTTAAGATTTTGCAACTCAACTCAAGTGATGCACATGTGACTTAACAGATTCCTCTCTGTTACATTGCAGTATTTTGAATCATTAAAAATCACAAGAGTCACTAGAATCACTAGTGAGGTATTTGCAATGACTCTTTAGTGATTCCAGTCATGATAACATTTTCAACAGGGCAAGACTGAAGCCTAAAAATTGTGGATCTAAGCTTGCAGTAAAGGTAGAGCAAGAATGGTGACCCCAGTGCTATGCAAATTAGCCTATACATAAGGATTTAAGATAACTAGTGCAGTCAATTAAAATTAAAACTAAATTATTAAAGATAAAAATTGCAGTTCAATTAAAACAAACCTTATTACTATTGCCATCATGCTGACTGTTGCAATATTGCTTCCAAAACTGAACAGCAAAATAGATAGCAAGCAGAACAGTGGCATAACCAAACAGATTGGCAACAAGTTTGCCTAGCCACCACCAATGCCCAATATAGCTAGTATTAGCAATAGCAAATGCTGTAGACTGATATTTTTTGTTTCTATCCATTGCTACTATTAATTGATAACCAGACAACTGGAAGAAACACAATGCTTACTACTGCTGCTACAAGTGTGGCCAAGGACAGGCAAACTTGGCCTAAGCAAAGTTTTCTATATAGTTTGCTATTGTGTCAAGTGCCTGGTTAGTGTTTAAAGCTTGCTATTTGCTATTAAGCCTGTTAGCAAAAGTATCTGACTTTTGCAAGTTGTTTATTTGTAATTATAGGTTGCTGAAATTAAAAAGATAGAATTTAAAAGTTAAAAGAGCTACTTAATTTAATAGTTTAACTTAAGGTCAAATTATTTTTTTACATTTTTATAGGTTTAAACTTAGTTATTTAATAATATATAGATATATCAATAAATAATTAAGCAAATCTTAATTTTTTTGTAAGTTAAAACCAATATTTTTTTATAGATACCTATCTAATCTATTGCATTTTTGCAACAAATGGTATCATAAAATGTCAAGACTCAAGGTCAAGGGCTTGCTAAGATGTCAAAGGTCAATTAGAAGTTGTAGGTAAACCAAGTATTAAATGAAGAGTAAGTTAGAGGGTTAATCTATGACTTAAAGTTAAAGAAGCTTTGATATAATAAGCGCAAAGGGGATGCTAATAATATTAGGCTGTCCAATGAGCTTTACAAAAGTTGGGCTAACCCAAAAAATTTTTTTGAAAATAGGACCAATACTTCTCATAGTATAAATATAAACTCTTCTAAAACTAATTTTTGAAGAAAATTATAAATACACACTAGAAAATAGACAAATTATCTTTAAATAGAGATTCTGGTAAAACAGCATGCTTGATAATGTATCCCCACTACCCGGCTCTCTCTCTCTCTCTCTCTCTCTCTCTCTCTCTCTCTCTCTCTCTCTCTCTCTCTCTCTCTCTCTCTCTCTCTCTCTCTCTCTCTCTCTCTCTCTCTCTCTCTTTCTCGGTTTTGATCTGTTGACTCCCCCCGTGTTTTGTTATTACAATTTTGTGTATCACTGACTATCTGCCACTGAAATGTATTTATACTCTATGTTTTGACTTAAATTAAATAAATTCCAATCTGCCCGATGATGCCTAAAGTTAGGTGAAACATGTCGTTCTAATGAAAATGCTCATAATCTCCTTTCTTTTAAATAGAGATATATCCCTAATGGTACAATATATACAAAGTTGACCATTTTTATGATTTTCAATTTTTATACATTTTTTACCAAAAAAATAGGTTTACAAAAATTAAAAATATTATAGGAAAATACTAAATTTCTATAATTTTCCATTTTTATACATTTTTTACCAAAAAATAGGTTGACAAAAATTTAAAAAATAAGAAAATACTAAATTTTATAAGAAAGTCTAAACAAAAACTAGCCTATAGTTATTGAAATATGCAATAAAAATGACATTTTAAAAACTTTTGTCCTAACATGAGCTATTCCAAATTCCTTCTTGCATTAAACTTCAAATAAAAATGTAATATATAAGAAACTTATTGTTTCAGTTTTGGCAAATATTTTGACATTGTTTTTAGTTACACACTGACTAAGCAAATAGTATACAAAAAACCATTTGTAGATATGTGCCATAAAAAGATATTTCAGTTTAAATTTTCTACCAAAATACATGTAATACTCGTATACTATTGAAAGATGAAAATATGATTTATGTTTGACAAAGTCTGTTCAGTTACTTCAGTAGACATATTTATTAATGATTCTAAAGCATTTTTATGGCAAAAATGATGAGCACAGTAACAATAGCACATTGTGCACCAACTTTTTGTAATGATGGGTTTTTATATATTTTTATATATTTTAGTGGCAATATGCATAATTACTACCTATATAACTACTTATACTATAAACTAAAAATCCTAAGTATTTAACATTGAATTGCATTTCAAACAAACTACTATGGTATCATTTTTTACATTTTTATTGTTTTGCAGTAATAGGTAAAAGTATTTACTAGTAAAAGTAAATAAGTGTAAATAAGTAGGTAAAAGTATCTACTTCGGCTGTCCGGAAAGTCGTGAGAATGTGTCAATTAAGCAAGAAAGCAGCAAGCTGTTGATGTGGCACACATAAAATTTCAATAATAGACTCATAGATGTCTATGGTGAAAATTCTTGTTATTCTAGTAGCAAAATTGGGGGCAGGGGCAAGCTCAGTATAAAGTGCTCAATAGCAAATGCAACGCGATGATCAAGCTTGAAAATTTTGACAGCGAGTTCTTCAAAATGGAAGACTTCCAGGGTTATGCCTATGCTAGATACCGTCTTGGAATCTCCGCTCTCAGCTGCCATGACGAGCTGCTTAAAGTTTATAGAGATGCTGCATCAGGTCAGTCAACGGTTTACAGATGGTATTCAAAGTTCCGTGACGAAGCATTTCCCCCGGTCTCAGCTCCTCGGACTGGCCGGCCACGGTCAACAAGGATAGCGGAACTGATCGAAACCTGCCGAGCTCTTGTTGAAGAGGATCCAAAAGTTAGTGTCCGAGACCTCGCTGACTTTTTGGAAGTTGGAAAAACAACAGTGCACGAAATTTTTACTGAGGATTTGCACCTTCGAAAAGTTTCTGCTGTCTGGGTTCCGCATGCTCTATCCGAGGAGAACAAGACTGCTCGCATCAATTGTGCCAAGCAAATTCGCAGGCTTTTACAACGAGGGCATGGAAAACTTTTGCGACAAGTACGTGGTAGAGGATGAGACGTGGGTGTACCTGAAAAACACTGGCACAAAGCAAAACAACAGGTGCTGGCTTGGCCAAGGGGATCATCGGCCCCAGGTTGTCAGGCACTCAGTCGGGAATGCAAAGACAATGCTTCTAGTTGCTTTCACTCCAAGCAAGCGCTTCTCCATTGAATCCACAGCCCCAAAGCAAACTGTTGATGCAGATGGCATAGTTGAGTTCATTCGGCACACCGGAGACCTATGGCGTACTCTGAGGTCAAAGCCAATTCACCTGTCGGATGTTCTTTGGCAGTGGGACAATGCGCAACCTCAAGTAGCCCGTTCTGTGCAGCAGTACATGGAGTCCCGTGGAGTTCAGCTGGTGTTTCAGAGTCCTTACAGCCCAGACTTCAATCTGTGCGACCGTTTTTTTGTTCAGTTGGATGAAGACTGATCTCTCCAGGCGAGTGTTCAGCGACCACAATGAAGTTCGAGAAGCTGCATTGCAATGGGCAAGAGGCCTTGACGAAGATTGCTTGAAAAGAGAGGTTCAGCGACTCGTTGACCATTTCCAAGCTGTAATCAATGCAAGGGGAGATTACATTACCAACTAGTGCTGTTATCGTGTTTTCTGATAGTTCTGACTGATTTTTTAAATACATTCTCACGACTTTCCGGACAGCCGGAGTAGATAGCTTGTCAAAGTTTGCTTGCATAAACTTTGCTTGCCAAAATTTGTGTGCAGAAAATTTGCTTGCCAAGGTTTCCTAAGCAAAGTTTTCTTAAGGAACCTTAAAGAACCTATTTTTGAGCTCTTGTATTTCTAATTTTCATTTTCTAAGATTCATAGAAGTTGCCTAGAATGTTATGATTTTAGCCCTAATGCAGAAACTTTTGAAAATCCATGGAACTTTTGGTTCTATTTAACTTTTGTACCTGGCATTCCTTTGGTTTATGATCATTTTTCCACCCACATTTCAGTTCACAATCCCCAAGTAATTTTTCATATAAATGATCATAGCTTGCTTAAAATAAATAAAAATTGTTAACTGAGCTTATTCGCTACATTAGAAAAAACTGAATGGAATAGCTGACAAATGGTTTCTTTCATGGCATGGTGATGACGAGGATCCTATATATCCACTTCAGTTTATGATCATTTAAATGGAAGCAATACATGTAAATGATCTTGAACCGAAGCTAGCGTGTGTGTAAGGGCATTAGTGCATGAATTCAATTTCCAAAAATGAATCCAAGAAGACGATCCTATATATCCACTTCTGTTTACAATCATTTAAATGGAAGAGATACATGTAAATTATTGTGAACCAAAGCTAGCGTATGTGTGTAATGGGGTTTTGGTGTTTTACAAGCTCTATCTAAAATTGATCACTATCTCAATACATGGCTAGCTTTGGTTAACGATCATTTACATATATTTCTTCCATTTAAATGATTGTATACCAAAGCTGAGGGGGGGGGGTGTTGAAGACATATGTAGTCACATATATTTATTTGTTCAACTGGGACTTGTTGGCGATTGAAATGTCAGCTTAAGTTAATGTTCATTCCCAAGTAACTTGATGCTTTATTATTCTCTGCATGCTGCCACCCTCCTTAGCTTTGGTTTACAATCATTTTGATATAAGCAATACATGTAAATGATCGTGAACCAAAGCTAGCCATGTATTGACTTACTTTGACTTAGCTACAGGGGGCGTCCGGCGAATGCAGCGAGGAGGCGGAGGAGACTGCCCATTCCGCTAGCCCCTGGCAACCAACGACTTCCGTTGAAGTGGTGTCGCTCAGGGAGACCCATCAGTCTCGCCTGCAGTGCGGTCCTCCTCACCGACGGTGGGGAAGAAATCAGCTCGTCTGGTGTCCCTGAGGTACCAGGCGAGTAGCGGGATGCTCTCGGGCCTGCAAACGTTGGAGAGAACCGGGTTTGGCCCGAGGTGAGTAAGCCTGGCCCTGGTGAAAACCAGGTAGTGGCAGATAAAATGCTCAGCATTTTCACTGCCTGAGTGGCAGAAGGGGCACCGCTCCTCGGGTACTTGGCCCTGAAGGAAACGGTGGCAAGAGAAGCAGTCATGCCTGGAGAGGGCCATGCTAACTGCTCTGAGGTCTCTGCAGTTGAGCCTGAGGAGGGCTCTACGCAGGAGAGGAGAGGGGCAGGGGACAGCAGCACGGGATTGCCTACATGTATTGCGATAGTGATTGATTTCAGATAGAGCTTGTAAAATACCAAAACCCCATTATATACATATGCTAGCTTTGGTTCATGATCATTTACATGTATCTCTTCCATTTAAATGATTGTAAACCAAAGTGGATATATAGGATTGTCTTCTTGGATTCATTTTTGGAAATTGAATTTATGTACTAATGCTCTTACACATATACTAGCTTCGGTTCACGATCATTTACATATATTACTTTCGTTCAAATTATTGTAAACCAAAGTGGATATATAGGATCATCTTTGGATTCTTGGAACTGTGAAATGGATCACTAAAACCCCTTTACCTTCTTTTTTCATTTGAACATGCAGCTAGTGTTTTGATGGATAAATAAAAAGAATTAGAGTGCTTGTCTACTGTTTTTTGCATTTTGATGAAATAAACAACAATTTTGTATCTTTCCTATCTCTCCAATGGGGATCGTCACTAATTTCAATGATTGTAAACCAAAGGAATGCCTTGTACCTCCGTGATAAGTAGGGGCCTATACAACACTAGGCCCTAGTACTAGCGGAATGGGCATTCGTGCCTTCCTGCTGTGTCCCCCTGGGACAGCCTTGCAGCTAAGTCAACACTTGTACTTGTGCAAATCCACTAGTACTAGTGTGTTTGCATTTTTATATACTTATTATTATTAGTATAATGGATTATTATACATTAGCATCACTACAATTATCAAACCTTCTCAATCATTCATACTAAAATCAGGAACTACAAAGATTTATACTGTTAACAATCCTTATTTACCTATACTAAATCTTTAATCATTCTATAGGCCCTATACTAAATTCTTAGAATGAAACTATAAGCCTAGTTTGAAAGGTTGTCAAGTGTCAAGTCAGTTTACATTGAAACTGATAAGAATCCACTTGCAAAGCATCTGTAGACTGTAGTCTAAAATTAATAATAATAATAATAAGTCTACAGATGTAGACTGACCAATTTCACAAGCAATCAAAACAATAATTTGGCAAGTTAAAACCTTGCAATTGCAATACTGCTCAGGCCATAATACATTAGACACTACCAGAATAATACATTTAGACAATACCAGAATAATACATTTAGACAATACCAGAATAATACATTAGACGCTACACCAGAATAATACATTAGACGCTACCAGAATAATACATTAGACGTTACCAGACAATAAGACTACTCAGAAATATAATAAATGATATTATAAGAAATAGCTAGAAACTTATTAAGACATATAAGCATCCCCTGCGACAACTTTGGTGGCATAAAACAAATTAGAATACTAAAACAACGAGACACATTTTTTACGTTTTGGCAGACGGTGCACCGTTACCGTACGAAACGAATAGTCGTCGTGTCGTCGTGGAAAAGTTGTCTTTCGAAGAAAAATGAAAATTCATAAACTGTGTGTGCTTTAACAAATTTATACTATAAGAAAGTTGAATACGTCTGGAATTTTTGTATAAGTACATGTTATGCTTCTTTTATATGCCTTTCAATTACAGATTAATTTAAATTTACAGAATAATTGATTTGCTAATAACACCAAACAAACTTTTAAGCTAGGATTTATGGACTTATTTTCTTAACTTCATTCACTTCACGAAATCAGTTAATTGTCTTGGCAAAAATTAGGTTTAAATTGTTAAATAGGTTGTTTTTAAATTATCAGCATCGAATAATCTCTGGACCTAACTGAATTATTTTAGCATTAGAGCCATAATTTACTCTGAGTTTTTCTAGAAAAAATGATTAAAAGTTATGAGTATCTAATTTTCGCTCTATTTTAGCAAATGAATGAATTTCTTATCTTTTATCCCTTTGTTTAAAGTATTATTAGTGTAGTTTTAGAGCATCTTTTGACGCTAAAATTATGTTGTGAGCTGATCATACTTAATTTTACAATATGCATTTAACTATCT
>NIVC01000813.1:0-35000 GCA_002269645.1 Macrostomum lignano | reverse complement strand
GTAGCAGAGACCTACCTCGATGATTGGGAGGTAGAAGAGACCTACTGAAAGACTAAGAGACTTACCGAAAGACTGTCTTGAGACTATACATGATGAAAATGTGTGCAATTAGACTACAGTTGCATTGCTACGTCTTTATACGCCCTTATTAAACGTTCAAACCATTCTTAACCCCACCCGCAGTCCTTGATGCGCTGTTACACCAAGCTCAGCAACCAAGTCGCATTATTGACGAATCTGGCAACGTTCTCATTGCCAGCAGTGGCGACTCGCAGCAGCAACAACAGCCTAAACGACAAGTATTTGCTGCTGACGTTACTGCCAAACCGAATGTTTCTACCGAGTGAGTTCCATATACTCCAGAGACGACTTTAATTGAAAATAGGCCAAAATTCAAGCAGATCGCCCGTCAATTGCAATTCTATTTTTAAATGCAGAAGTCAGCCAAAGCCAAAGACAGACAATGGTTCAAATCAAACGCAGCAGCAGCCGCCACCGCAAGAGCAACTGGAATCTCTGGAAGAAGAGCAGAAGCAGCAACCCGAGCCGACAGATAACAAAGATGTCGCTAAGGAGGAGCAGGAGGAGCCAATGGAGCCTCTGCCTGAGCCGTTTCTTGGTCTGCCCAGCGAGTGGATGCGCAACGACGCGGACGTGAGCGGAAAAATTCAGACCGACGAGGGCAACATACAGGAGTGAGTTGCCGACGCTTGGCGCCAAATTAGTTTGCAGTGAGCAGATTGATAACTATCGTAGAGAGCCTCAAATCAGACTGATAACTATCGTAGAGAGCCTCAAATCAGACTGATAACTATCATAGAGAGCCTTAAATCAAACTGCTATCATAGAGAGCCTCAAATTAGACTGATCACTATCGTAGAGAGCCTCAAATTAGACTGATCACTATTGTAGAGAGCCTCAAATTAGACTGATCACTATCGTAGAGAGCCTCATTATCAAACTGAAAATTATTGTATAGCGCTTAAAGTCAAACAGATTGTACGAACGAACGAAAGAGTAGAGCCTTGAACAAAACTTCTAGCTATCGTAGAGAGCCCCTTTGTATTTTAGTAATTGAAATCCATGAAGGGTTATTATAACTAGCGGCGACTGTGAAATGATACTGGATACTCTAACAGTTTAATAATGCCGTAGAAAGCCTTATAAATTATTAAAGATACTTTAAAACAAGCCTTGAGCCAGCACAAAATTTCTAAATTTCCAGGCAGATCAAGCGTCTTGACCTGCCGCCAGCTCTAACCGGCTACCTATTGGCTATATTTGCCGCTTCGAGCCACGCCAGGGCGGCACCGCTAAGCCTCGAACTTGGCAGACTGATTGGCCAGCGCTTGCTTCTAACGCCGGAATCTTTTAACACTGGCGGCACCGCAACCAGGAGCCTGATTGGCTGGCTTCGGCGAGGACTGGTATGTTTTTTTCATGAAAAATACCTCTAATTGTATTGTTCGGACGATTGTTTAACAGTTTTGTTTAACACTGTCCATTTAGGCGCGAATTTAAATGCAATTATGAATAATTAACCAAAAGAATTTATTGATATTGCTCAAGTGTTCATCATTTTATCAAAATTTAATTAAATACTTGCATCTGCAGATAAAATTGCTTACGTTTTTTCTCTTCATAGGACTTATTTCACGATGTAGACCGAGAGGTCAAAGGCTCCGTCTCTCTGATTGCCTTCCTGGACATTCTGTCTTCCATGCGAGGCATGCCGCTTGACAATGAAGAGATGTCCAGCCTGCAAAGCGCCTTTGGATTGGTGAGTCTTCGATCATTCAAGGACGCTTGCGAATTTTATCGTCGATTGTCTGGATTGAAAGTCCGATTCCGTTTTTTGACGGGTTTATTTAAGCCACTAGTCTTTAATAGTGCAAATCTGATTTTGCAAATCTGAGCTCCAACCACTGAATTTGGACAGAGTCAAGTGTCTTTAAACAGAGTTAAGTGTCTTGCTCAAGGACACACATTGTTCCAGTGGTTTCGGGAATCGAACCTCCAACCTTCAAGTCGTGAGTCCGACGCTCTAAACATTAGGCTAAAACCCCTATGAAGGAGGGTGGCACATATAAATGTACAAATGTGCAAAAAACCCGCTATTTGAATTTCAGAGTGGCGACTCTGTATCAAAGCTGACCTTCCTCACTGTGCTGCCATTTCTATTGGACACACTCAACAGAATCAAAGCCTGAACTTTTGTTATGTGTGGTTGATTACTACTTACCACACACAGCATGCTGTGAATATATAAAAGATTTTTGGTTTTTTTCTTCATAACAATTTTTTTGTTATTTTGTCATGCTTAAAATCGTAAATTAATTACGGTGAATAACTTGAACTTTCTAAAAAATAAAAAACGTTTAACCAAGCGAAATTTGAAATCATATAGTTTGCTAACTGATTGCTTTTAGCTGAAACTAGATTACTTGACTCAATCACCTTCAGTGTCCTGTGTCTTACTTATTAGCTGTTGTTTTAGATATTAGGAAATTCTTAAGATATTTTTAACCTCGCTCCAGCGCCTTTGTCTTCGTGCGAAATGTTTTGTTGACAGTAAATTTGGTTTTATTTTAACAGTTGAATCAAAATATATTGCTATTTTTTGCCAAATGTTTCTGATTCTGCTTTGCCGTGCGTTTTAAAAAAATTGACATGTACTTTTCGATGTTTTTGTTATTTTTTTAAGTGTTTAAAAGTCATAGTTATTTTTATATGCGCACTTGGCGGCATAGTACAGCATGTACTTTCAGTTTATATTTTGAAGACACATATATCGCTACTATATAGTGAAATAAAACAAATTAAATGGAAATTATTCAGCATAAAAAGCAGATAATTAACTTAGATAATTTAATTGAAAATCAATTTTTTGCTTTCCCTAATATTAGATAAACAAATAAAGATTTATGAGAGATTAATAAACATAAGCCGAAAGATCCAAAGAAATAAAACAGGAATGTTAAGATTTTATCGAAAGGAATTCAGTTTGTAATAACTACACTGAATGTGGAAACACTATCTAATTCTAAGGACATGTAAATGTAGTTTCTTTAATAAAACCTAATGCAACTGGCGTTAGCGGCCTTTGTTGTCATTATAGAAAGCGACAAATTTTATAAAAATAAAATTCACTTCAATTTTTTCACCGATACCATACTGTACAACTTAAATTTCAGTGACGGAGAATCTTAAATAAGCGTTATAGATCTTGCCCCTAACATCCCAAAATATTTTAGAAAACTTGGTCTCGATGCATATTCGCACTTCAAAAAAACGACTTCAATAAATAACCAAGCAAAAAAGTACATTCTGTTCTTCTCTAGAAGTCGTCGTCACTGTCCACCTGTTGCGCGACTTTGCGACCGGCGCCGCGGCCGCCGCCGATGCCGCCCATGCCTCTGGACATTCCCGCCGGCGGCCTGGTAGGGTCCTCGGTCGAGTCCAAGCCAGACGAATCTTCATCTTCTTCGTCGTAGTAGGTGGCTTCGCTGCCGGATTCGTCGTCTTCGTCGTCGTCTTCGTCGGACAAATCGGTGCCCATGGAGCCGAAATTGCGCTTGGCGACACCGCCGGCGCCTGGTTGACCACCGGCGGATCCGCGCACGCCGCCTGTTGGCGCCTTTGGCCGGCTAATCAGCTCGTCTGAGGGAATCGAATTTCCGGGATGGCTTTGGCGTAGATGGTGCCCAAAGTGTCAGAGATGGCGCCCAATGTGTCAGAGATTCAGGCCTCAAAGTGTCAGAGATGCAGGCCCTTAAGTGTCAGAGATTCAGGCCTCAAAGTGTCAGAGATGCAGGCCCTTAAAGTGTCAGAGATTCAGGCCTCAAAGTGTCAGAGATTCAGGCCTCAAAGTGTCAGAGATTCAGGCCTCAAAGTGTCAGAGATGCAGGCCCTTAAAGTGTCAGAGATTCAGGCCTCAAAGTGTCAGAGATGCAGGCCCTTAAAGTGTCAGAGATTCAGGCCTCAAAGTGTCAGAGATGCAGGCCCTTAAAGTGTCAGAGATTCAGGCCTCAAAGTGTCAGAGATGCAGGCCCTCAAAGTGTCAGAGATGCAGGCTCTTAAAGTGTCAGAGGTTCAGGCCCTCAAAGTGTCAGAGATTCAGGCCCCCAAAGTGTCAGAGATTCAGGCCCCCAAAGTGTCAGAGATTCAGGCCCTCAAAGTGTCAGAGATTCAGGCCTCAACGTGTCAGAGATTCAGGCCCTCAAAGTGTCAGAGATTCAGGCTCTTAAAGTGTCAGAGATGCAGGCTTCAATGTGTCAGAGATGGCTCCTAAAGGGCCAGAGATGTCGGCCCAAAATTATAAATTTGGGCTGTCAGACGAGACACTTCAATGTGAGTCAATACGCTCAGCACTCACTAGCGTTGCTATCCTCGCTCTCGCTTGACTCAGCCCCATCGCTGGCAACATCGTCGGACAGTTGGTCGTCGAGTCCGACCTTCGCTTTGCCGCCAGACCGCGGCTTCTTGGCCATCTCCTGCCTGGCCGCCGCCTCAGCCGTCCTCTCCAGCTCGGCGGCCGTCTGCTCGCGCTCCGAACGGCAGAATTCTTCGTATTGAGCCTCCAAAAAGCTGAGATTGCGAAATTTTAACAGATAAATCCGATAGAGTCGGTCGAGTTCCTCTTCGATACGCTCGTATTCGTCCATGTAGGCAGGTCGGACAGCCTGCGCGTGTGTTCAAATGGTTTTTTAAATCTTATTTTTCGTTTTTTTATAGATACGTCGCTTTTGACCTACTAATAGTAGTGTATCATATTAAATCTAATTTAAATGCTGTTCTTCTGATGCTAAACACTGCTGATGCTCCTGCTGTTTTCTATAGTTTAGCGCCACTAATGTCTATAGTTTGGCGCTACTGATGTCTATGTTTGGCGCCACTGATGCCTATAGTTTGGCGCCACTGATGACTATAGTTTGACGCCACTGATGCATATAGTTTGGCGCCACTGATGCATATAGTTTGGCGCCACTGATGACTTTAGTTTGACGCCACTGATGCCTATAGTTTGACGCCACTGATGCATATAGTTTGACGCCACTGATGACTATAGTTTGACGCCACTGATGCATATAGTTTGGCGCCACTGATGCATATAGTTTGGCGCCACTGATGACTATAGTTTGACGCCACTGATGCATATAGTTTGGCGCCACTGATGACTATAGTTTGACGCCACTGATGCATATAGTTTGACGCCACTGATGCATATAGTTTGACGCCACTGATGCATATAGTTTGACGCCACTGATGACTATAGTTTGACGCCACTGATGCCTATAGTTTGACGCCACTGATGCATATAGTTTGACGCCACTGATGCATATAGTTTGACGCCACTGATGCCTATAGTTTGACGCCACTGATGCATATAGTTTGACGCCACTGATGACTATAGTTTGACGCCACTGATGCATATAGTTTGGCGCCACTGATGCATATAGTTTGGCGCCACTGATGCATATAGTTTGGCGCCACTGATGCATATAGTTTGGCGCCACTGATGACTATAGTTTGACGCCACTGATGCCTATAGTTTGACGCCACTGATGCATATAGTTTGGCGCCACTGATGACTATAGTTTGACGCCACTGATGCATATAGTTTGGCGCCACTGATGACTATAGTTTGACGCCACTGATGCCAATAGTTTGACGCCACTGATGCATATAGTTTGACGCCACTGATGCCTATAGTTTGACGCCACTGATGCATATAGTTTGACGCCACTGATGACTATAGTTTGACGCCACTGATGCATATAGTTTGACGCCACTGATGCATATAGTTTGACGCCACTGATGACTATAGTTTGACGCCACTGATGCCTATAGTTTGACGCCACTGATGCATATAGTTTGGCGCCACTGATGACTATAGTTTGACGCCACTGATGCCTATAGTTTGACGCCACTGATGCATATAGTTTGACGCCACTGATTACTATAGTTTGACGCCACTGATGCCTATAGTTTGACGCCACTGATGCCTATAGTTTGATGCCACTGATGCATATAGTTTGACGCCACTGATGCCTATAGTTTGACGCCACTGATGCATATAGTTTGACGCCACTGATGACTATAGTTTGACGCCACTGATGCATATAGTTTGACGCCACTGATGCATATAGTTTGGCGCCACTGATGACTATAGTTTGACGCCACTGATGCCTATAGTTTGACGCCACTGATGCATATAGTTTGGCGCCACTGATGACTATAGTTTGACGCCACTGATGCCTATAGTTTGACGCCACTGATGCATATAGTTTGACGCCACTGATTACTATAGTTTGACGCCACTGATGCCTATAGTTTGACGCCACTGATGCCTATAGTTTGATGCCACTGATGACTATAGTTTGACGCCACTGATGCCTATAGTTTGACGCCACTGATGACTATAGTTTGACGCCACTGATGCCTATAGTTTGGCGCAACAACCTCCACAAATTATTCTAATGATCACCTGCAACGTGCTCAGTCGTTTCTGATTTCGTTCCAGCTCGCTTTTCTTCTTATCAATTTTAGCTTGCAAATTCGCCTCGTCGCTTGCAATGTTCTCCAAAGCTGATTGAGTCTTCTTTAATTCGGCCTCGATAGTTTTGATATTGCCGCGGATGCCCTTCTCAACTTGAGTTGTCTCCAACTGGCGGGCTAGCGCCAGAGAACGTAAATCTCTTAGGTCAGGCTCCCGGTTTAGCAGGTCGTACAGGGCGGCGCCGCGGGAGGTGATTTCTGACGCGAGTCGTCGGCATTCTTTGATCTCGTGTGGCTAAAAAGGGATATGTAAAGAAATAAATTGAATATAATAAACAAAGAAGTAAAATCTCAGTTTAAAAAAGATCCCTTACATTTTATACTTTAAAAAAAATTCTACTTCACAAATAAAACAGTAAAGAAAAAATAAATTTGCTTTTGTACGAGTAAAATTCTAAAAAAATCTAAAATTTTAATAAAGTAAGCATTCAAAATAGATCAACACAATTAACACTAGCCCAAAGAAGCAACTGCCCTAAGTACTTAACTTAAATGAACAAAATAAAGTAAAAAGTAAAAACTTTTTAATTAAAGTTGCTTACCTTGGCTGCTCCAAGACTCAAAGAGCTTTCATTTTGACTTGTTGCTGAACCAGAATTAATGTTTTTCATTGCCTGATACAACTGGGATGTCATTTTTAGGAGCTCTTTTACTGCATGACCATCGGCTTGATAAAGCTTCTTCGTGTTTAGCTTGATATGAGCTTTAAGTGCCATACTCTGAGCAACCATTTTAATAAAAATCACTCGATCTTGTTCGCTGTCGATCTCTTTTGGTATATCCATGCCTGGGTCGAAGCGTTTTGCCAACCAAACGAGGATTTCAGCAACAAGTCGAAAGTTAGGGGAACGAAAGTTTTCCATGCTGATGAGTCTAGGGTACCCTAGAGCTCTCATCATTTCTGTAAAGCTTCTTATGTCTCTGAATGACATAACTACTTCGTGTTTCGTACAGTATTCGCGATTGATAGACCCCAACAGAATGCAATGCGCATTCGATTAAAGAACTAAAAAATACAATGTTAAATGTATGTTTGAGTCTGTAGACATTCCATTGATGTTAAAGACAAAGAAATATGTTTATAATACATTTTCTTTTTCACCTTCATTTAGCATATTTTACTGAACTATTATTAACTTTCAAAATACTTTTCATCGCTAGCAAGCTTTTTTTGTTATAATCGATAAAGAAAACGGTGCAATTTTTCAAAATTAGAAGAGAGGCAGGTTCGGACTGCGCGCACGTGCGCAATTGCTTGAAGCTTTCTGTGAGTTTTTATAGGACTAAAAATTGTATATTTGTTTTTATCTCCTCTAACGCAAAACCGACTGTGGTAATCAGTAATGAAGCTTACTATTCTTTATTGTAAGTTAGACCAGTAGCCCTACGCCGCCTACTGCGCCAAACTTATTATTTTTTTTAGTAGCCAACTGCTTTTTCTGGCATACTCAACTTACGGCCGAAACACAGCGGGTATAATACAATGGCGCAGCCATGAATTTTTAGATGGGGACCGCCTTCGGCGTGAGGGTTACTTTGAAATTAATGTACTGAGTGTATAAAATTATGTGATATAGGCCCCCTATGACAAGCCTTCCAATCCTTTATTCTACACCTAAGACCTAACACCTTTACACCATGCCCATTGGCTGTACCACCAAGTCTGGCTGAGAATGAATATGCGTAATTTAAACAGTCTCTATGCAACACGCCAACAGTTAAAGGATATAGTCCTATTTAATGCAGTGAAGGTTTATTTAAGACTAGCCATATGTACAGGCATATGTGATAGGCTTAGGCCCTATATAGTTTTCTTTCTATGTCTTATTTATTCTCTTTTCTTTACTTTTCAGTGAGTAAGAAAACTGCCATTGAATGCACTGAGGATTCATATGAACTTCTAGCTACAAAAGTTGCGCAAGAAATTGGTGTTCCTATAGCATATCAAAAGTTAATTTATAAAGGTAAACTAGTTTGATACTGTTATGTTTATATGTTTTTTTAATTTATAGGCCTGTTTTTGTTTATCTTGTTTAAATTTAGAATACTATTTATGAATATATGAATTAATTAACCTTGTACTAATCATTTTGTAAATTAATAAAATTTCATTCAAAACTTATTTACTTTTGTAGGAAAGTCTTTACACCCAGGTAGCCTAACTGAACAAGGGTTGAAGAATAATGAAAAAGTCATGCTGATTGGCAGCAAGGTAAGAGAATTTTTAACATGATATGAGCTATTGGATTAATTGTTAATAATTGTTAAATAATAAGCCTAGTGTTTTAAATGAGCTAGCTTTTTGGTCTATAAATGCCAAACCAAAAGTAGACCAAACCAAAAAATATATTTCGAATAAAGTTATGAAATATAAGCCTTAATACCAGAATGAAAAAAGATCTCATTATTCTCAAAGGGTCAAAGAACTTCATTAGTTGTCACCATGTAATAAGGGCAATTTCTATGTGATCATCAATACCAATCACTAAGCTTATATACTTTTAGATTGTTTTGTATCTTAGTTGTGTGATTTGATTGTCAATGTGGTGGCAATCAGTGGTGCAACACGAGGGGGGGGGCAGTGGGGCAGTCCCATACATGCACAACATTTGGCCAATCTGGCTAGCTGGCGAGGCTCCCAATCCCAACCAAGGTAAGTTGCAAGAATGCCAACCAAAAATAGACGTATTACTAATTAGATGACGAGGTATTTAGCCTTAATAAAACAGTTATAGTTACTCCTGCCGTTTACCCAAAGTTGCGTTTATCTTTACTTTAGGGTTTCTTTCACAGGTAAGTCGCCTTTTTGGTCAAAAAGTAAGTCGCACGACCAGTGTAAATCAGGGGGGTTGCACATGTATCGGCAGTCACCCCTCCTCTCAAGTGGAAACTAAGGAATACAATCCTGGAATCCCGGGATTAGACCCAAATCCCAGGATTCTTAATCCCGGAATTTTGATTAGGACTGTTTTCCGGGATTCAAAAATCCCATCCCAGGATTGACCATCGGGATCCGGATCCCGTTTTGCAATAACCCAATCATTCATTCTTGAGTATCAGTAGCTGAGATACTTGTCAGGTGAAAATCATAACCCAGTTGTCCTATTTTGATTTCTTAATCTTTTAAACATGCAAGCTTGTGAGTAGAATGCTATAGGGCTGCAGGGATACAAAACAGAAGCTGTTAGCAGGTGGTAAGGGCGTTAAAGGTAATAATATAGAGCTACTTTAAGCAGTCCCTACCTTCAAAACTCCCTAGCTGTAGTTAGGATTAGAACAGTGGGACCTTGCTATCAGAGCATGACCAAAGCTAACAGTTCTCCATCTATGGCGGGTGTCCCTGGGACTGGGAGGGTGATGTCTGATCCCCTTCTACCCTGGTATCAGTACCTCGGGCCATAGCTCTGTAAGCCATCATTCCCCAGGTTACATCACAATCAACTGTGATTTTCCTGAGTCACTCTAGTAACTGAGTCACTCCTGAGTTACTGGCATGTAAAAAAGCATGTCTATCATGCCAGCCAGTACATCACACTCCAATTCAGAGCTCACTGTCAGTTTCTTGTTTGCAAAATATTGTCATTAAAAGCCCTTTTCAAAAATCAGATTAGATTAGAAACTTTTGTCCCAATTTGTTAGGGTCCCAGGATTGGCAAAACTCGGGATTTTGTATTCCCTAGTGGAGACCAGAAAAAAATCAACGGGGGGACCAATAGATAGAATTTTGCCAAAATACAGAGCCATCCCCTCCACCCCCGGGCCTCTTGGGTCTCCAGAATCTTCCCCCCCCCTCAACAAATTTCTGGCTGTGCTACTGGTGGCAATGTAAGCAAGGTTAAAAGCCAGTAAAGCTCAGCATGCATGTTAAAGATAACTCAATTCAATGTACAGACTGTTGGTTCACACCCAACCCATTGTAAAATTAATTTGAGCTACTAATATAGTAAAGCTAACATTTAAGAAGTTTAATATGCGCTTCGTCTAAATGCATTATCTGATTCTACGACATAAAAAGGACATGGTGTCGTTTAATTCGTGTCAAATATTATTATGCAATTGGCTTTTGTGTAGGCCTAGGCCAGGCTAGGCTTATCTTTGACCTCGGGGTGGTTGTTGCTCTTATCTAATGCACAATTTACAATAGATACCAGGGCGAGAAAAGTGGGGTCTTCGGTGAAATTACTCGTCATTAGAAGACAAGATGTACTCGTACATTCAGTTTCAGTTGTGCACTACCCTTTCGGCTAATCACGTGATCACTGTGTGATAAAAGTTATACAATCCTGTTTCGTTTAATGTAATCCAAGAAGAGAGAACTGAGTCTCAATTAAATTACTCTTCGTTAGATAACAAGATGTACATTCAATTTCAATTGTACACTGCCCGCTCGGCTAATCACGTGATTACAGATAAAACCCGATAAATGTTATACAAGCCGCCCTATTTTAATTTGAATCTTTGATTAAACTGCAGGCAATGGACCAGTCCGAGGCTGACGCTCTATCCAGCATCGAGTCAATTGAAAAGTCAATTGCCGACTTAGAAATTCGTCTAGAAATTATCAGAGAAGAATTCTCCGACTATTCTCAGGGCTTTGTGCCAACAGACTTGCGTCACGTGTTTCTGCGCGCGCTGACTAAACGAGCGGCGTCGATCACTAGCGACGCCGAGTCTTGCCGGAGCAGCCTCGTAGCTTTGCTAGGCCGGTCTACTAGCGATTTCGCCAATCGAATCAGAGAGCGGCGTCGGAATTCATTGAAATTATTAGATAGTTTACAGGCCAAAGCCGAGTCGCTGCTGGCCGACCTGCTTGACGATGATGAGCAGGCCACCAATAGCGAAGCCGAAGACTGCACTCTGGACTGACTTGTTTGGCTATTTGAATGCTTGATTGAAATACGTAACCGCCGAGTTCATTCTCTGCACACTATTGATCTTGCTAGATAGACCTTCCAGGTTAGCCATTCTTATTTAAAGCGCTTTATTTCAGCCTTGTCTTTGTGTAAGTAACTAACTAAGCGACTTACTTAACCAAATTACATGATTACAAGTCAAGCCACTGTATCAACACATTACCCACTTGCCCAGAGATTTAATCAACAGCATTGAGTCATTCATACCTTGCGTTACCTGTCTTTCATTTGTTTAATTATTGAGTTCCTTGTTGCTCATTTTAGTGCTTTCTTGTCAAATTATTTTTATTTATTTATCTTGACGCCAGCTCCTAATAATTATATAAAGGTGCATTGTAAATGCGCTGTATACTTTTCTATAAGTAATTTTCAGGATTAAAATTTACCAAGTATTTTAGTTATGTGTATTGCTACATTCCTGTACTTTGTCTTTGATGTACGGCAAACCTAGTCGTTGTATTTCTTTGATTTACCGCCAATCACTCTCAATCCTTTGATCTACCGCCAATCTCTCTCAATCCTTTGATCTACCGCAAATCACTCTCAATCCTTTGATTTACCGCCAATCCCTCTCAATCCTTTGATCTACCACCAATCACTCTCAATCCTTTGATCTACCGCCAATCTCTCTCAATCCTTTGATCTACCACCAATCACTCTCAATCCTTTGATCTACCACCAATCACTCTCAATCCTTTGATCTACCGCCAATCACTCTCAATCCTTTGATCTACCGCCAATCTCTCTCAATCCTTTGATCTACCGCAAATCCCTCTCAATCCTTTGATCTACCACCAATCACTCTCAATCCTTTGATCTACCACCAATCTCTCTCAATCCTTTGATCTACCGCAAATCCCTCTCAATCCTTTGATCTACCACCAATCACTCTCAATCCTTTGATCTACCGCCAATCTCTCTCAATCCTTTGATCTACCGCAAATCCCTCTCAATCCTTTGATCTACCACCAATCACTCTCAATCCTTTGATCTACCACTAATCATTCTTAAAACCTTTGATCTACCCCCAAATTAGCCAGCTAATTTATAACAAACTTTCCCCAATGTCAAAAGACTGCAATAATTTCGTTTTAATTTCTAGCTGTCAATAAAAAACTGCCTGCTAAAAGAGATGCTTAATAGACTAGTACTTTTGTTATTGCTATACTGCTCCACTGCGATTTCCGCGCCGACTCAATCAAGCGTCAGCGGTGGCCAAGGCGACACCGTGAAGATGACATTCCTAGAGCCGGCTTCTAAGATTGAACAGCAACCTTCGGAGACTCCGCAACTGGCCGGCTTGAAGTTGTACAGCAAAGTTGGCGACCAATGGGAGGCATTCAAAGTGGGTTTCTCTTAGCATTCATTGAAATCAGAAGTGCATTCTGTGTCCTTTATTTTTATAAAGATATAAAACCTGTTTCGCATTTTTTCAGGCAGCTTTCAAGCGTGTCTACTCGGACGCTAAAGAGGAGCTCGAACGGTTAGAGATATTTGCCGCCAATATTGCTTTAATCAATAAGCACAATGAAGCGGCAGATTTGGGCAAAAAATCCTACAGACTGGGCGTCAATCAGTTTGCCGATCTGAATAACTCCGAATTTCGTCGGATTTTCAACGGATTTGCTGGAATTAAAAGCCGAAACAGGTGAGTTTCTGCCTAAGTTTCTGTGTGAGTTTCTGTCTCAGTCAGTCAATTGGCCTGCAGAGTCACTGAAGTTTTGTAAATGTCCCCATCTTCAGTCACTCTAGGCTTGTGAATGTCCCCATCTTCAGTCACTCTAGGCTTGTGAATGTCACTGTCTTCAGTCACTCTAGGCTTGTGAATGTCCCCATCTTCAGTCACTCTAGGCTTGTGAATGTCCCCATCTTCAGTCACTCTAGGCTTGTGAATGTCCCCATCTTCAGTCACTCTAGGCTTGTGAATGTCCCCATCTTCAGTCACTCTAGGCTTGTGAATGTCCCCATATTCAGTCACTCTAGGCTTGTGAATGTCCCCATCTTCAGTCACTCTAGGCTTGTGAATGTCACTGTCTTCAGTCACTCTAGGCTTGTTAATGTCCCTGTCTTCAGTCACTCTAGGTCTGTGAATGTCACTGTCTTCAGTCACTCTAGGCTTGTGAATGTCCCCATCTTCAGTCACTCTAGGCTTGTGAATGTCACTGTCTTCAGTCACTCTAGGTCTGTGAATGTCACTGTCTTCAGTCACTCTAGGTCTGTGAATGTCCCTGTCTTCAGTCACTCTAGGCTTGTGAATGTCCCCATCTTCAGTCACTCTAGGCTTGTGAATGTCCCCATCTTCAGTCACTCTAGGCTTGTGAATGTCACTGTCTTCAGTCACTCTAGGCTTGTGAATGTCCCCATCTTCAGTCACTCTAGGCTTGTGAATGTCCCCATCTTCAGTCACTCTAGGCTTGTGAATGTCCCCATCTTCAGTCACTCTAGGCTTGTGAATGTCCCCATCTTCAGTCACTCTAGGCTTGTGAATGTCCCCATATTCAGTCACTCTAGGCTTGTGAATGTCCCCATCTTCAGTCACTCTAGGCTTGTGAATGTCACTGTCTTCAGTCACTCTAGGCTTGTTAATGTCCCTGTCTTCAGTCACTCTAGGTCTGTGAATGTCACTGTCTTCAGTCACTCTAGGCTTGTGAATGTCCCCATCTTCAGTCACTCTAGGCTTGTGAATGTCACTGTCTTCAGTCACTCTAGGTCTGTGAATGTCACTGTCTTCAGTCACTCTAGGTCTGTGAATGTCCCTGTCTTCAGTCACTCTAGGCTTGTGAATGTCCCCATCTTCAGTCACTCTAGGCTTGTGAATGTCCCCATCTTCAGTCACTCTAGGCTTGTGAATGTCACTGTCTTCAGTCACTCTAGGCTTGTTAATGTCCCTGTCTTCAGTCACTCTAGGTCTGTGAATGTCACTGTCTTCAGTCACTCTAGGCTTGTTAATGTCCCCATCTTCAGTCACTCTAGGCTTGTGAATGTCACTGTCTTCAGTCACTCTAGGTCTGTGAATGTCCCTGTCTTCAGTCACTCTAGGTCTGTGAATGTCACTGTCTTCAGTCACTCTAGGTCTGTGAATTTCCCTGTCTTCAGTCACTCTAGGTCTGTGAATGTCACTGTCTTCAGTCACTCTAGGTCTGTGAATTTCCCTGTCTTCAGTCACTCTAGGTCTGTGAATGTCACTGTCTTCAGTCACTATAAGCTTGTGAATGTCCCTGTCTTCAGTCACTCTAGGCTTGTGAATGTCACTGTCTTCAGTCACTCTAGGCTTGTTAATGTCCCTGTCTTCACTCACTCTAGGTCTGTGAATGTCACTGTCTTCACTCACTCTAGGTCTGTGAATGTCCCTGTCTTCAGTCACTCTAGGCTTGTGAATGTCCCCATCTTCAGTCACTCTAGGCTTGTGAATGTCCCCATCTTCAGTCACTCTAGGCTTGTGAATGTCCCCATCTTCAGTCACTCTAGGCTTGTGAATGTCCCCATATTCAGTCACTCTAGGCTTGTGAATGTCCCCATCTTCAGTCACTCTAGGCTTGTGAATGTCACTGTCTTCAGTCACTCTAGGCTTGTTAATGTCCCTGTCTTCAGTCACTCTAGGTCTGTGAATGTCACTGTCTTCAGTCACTCTAGGCTTGTGAATGTCCCCATCTTCAGTCACTCTAGGCTTGTGAATGTCACTGTCTTCAGTCACTCTAGGTCTGTGAATGGCACTGTCTTCAGTCACTCTAGGTCTGTGAATGTCCCTGTCTTCAGTCACTCTAGGCTTGTGAATGTCCCCATCTTCAGTCACTCTAGGCTTGTTAATGTCCCCATCTTCAGTCACTCTAGGCTTGTGAATGTCACTGTCTTCAGTCACTCTAGGTCTGTGAATGTCCCTGTCTTCAGTCACTCTAGGTCTGTGAATGTCCCCATCTTCAGTCACTCTAGGTCTGTGAATTTCCCTGTCTTCAGTCACTCTAGGTCTGTGAATGTCACTGTCTTCAGTCACTCTAGGTCTGTGAATTTCCCTGTCTTCAGTCACTCTAGGTCTGTGAATGTCACTGTCTTCAGTCACTATAAGCTTGTGAATGTCCCTGTCTTCAGTCACTCTAGGCTTGTGAATGTCACTGTCTTCAGTCACTCTAGGCTTGTTAATGTCCCTGTCTTCACTCACTCTAGGTCTGTGAATGTCACTGTCTTCACTCACTCTAGGTCTGTGAATGTCCCTGTCTTCAGTCACTCTAGGCTTGTGAATGTCCCCATCTTCAGTCACTCTAGGCTTGTGAATGTCCCTGTCTTCAGTCACTCTAGGCTTGTGAATGTCCCTGTCTTCAGTCACTCTAGGCTTGTGAATGTCCCTGTCTTCAGTCACTCTAGATCTGTGAATGTGAACTTTAAATTCAATTTTTATTTGAATAAATCGCGATCGCGTTGACCAGTTTTTATGGTAGCATTCGGGACATTTATTGATTAAAGTTCACCACCTCATCCTAAAAGGGTTCGTGGCGCCATCACCTACCTGTCGCCGGCCACAGCTGACGCCCAGAAGCTGCCAGAGACTGTCGATTGGCGCGAAAAAGGCGCCGTCACTCCGGTGAAAGATCAGGGCCAGTGCGGCTCCTGCTGGTCTTTCTCCGCTACCGGGGCTTTGGAGGGTAGGATCTTACTTAGACTCGAAAATTCTATTGGGGTGACTAGCATCTATCTGAGTGTCTGGAACTGAAATTCTTGGGGAATTCCAGGGTGCCATACAGACACCCACATTTCCAAGATTCATAAGGAGTGACTCACTCCCAGAATAGTAACAGCTGATAGCCACCCGCAGTTCCAGAATCCCTTGAAAGTGATAGCCACCCGCAGTCCCAGAATCCCTTGAGAGTGACAGGCAGCCACCCGCAGTCCCAGAATCCCTTGAGAGTGACAGGCAGCCACCCGCAGTCCCAGAATCCCTTGAGAGTGACAGCCACCCGCAGTCCCAGAATCCCTTGAGAGTGACAGGCAGCCACCCGCAGTCCCAGAATCCCTTGAGAGTGACAGCCACCCGCAGTCCCAGAATCCCTTGAGAGTGACAGGCAGCCACCCGCAGTCCCAGAATCCCTTGAGAGTGACAGCCACCCGCAGTCCCAGAATCCCTTGAGAGTGACAGCCACCCGCAGTCCCAGAATCCCTTGAGAGTGACAGCCACCTGCAGTCCCAGAATCCCTTGAGAGTGACAGCCACCCGCAGTCCCAGAATCCCTTGAGAGTGACAGGCAGCCACCCGCAGTCCCAAAATCCCTTGAGAGTGATAGCCACCCGCAGTCCCAGAATCCTTTGAGAGTGACAGACACCCGCAGTCCCAGAATCTTTTGAGGATGACAGGCAGTCCCAAAATCCTTTGAGAGTGACAGGCACCCGCAGTCCCAAAATCCTTTGAGAGTGACAGGCACCCGCAGTCCCAGAATCCCTTGAGAGTGACAGGCAGTCCCAAAATCCTTTGAGAGTGACAGGCACCCGCAGTCCCAGAATCCCTTGAGAGTGACAGGCAGTCCGAAAATCCCCTGAGAGTGACAGGTACCCGCAGTCCCAGAATCCCTTGAGAGTGACAGGCAGTCTCAAAATCCTTTGAGAGTGACAGGCACCCGCAGTCCCAGAATCCCATCCCTTGAGAGTGACCGGCAATCGCAGTCCCAGAATCCCATCCCTTGAGAGTGACAGGCAGGCACCCGCAGTCCCAGAATCCCATCCCTTGAGAGTGACAGGCAGGCACCCGCAGTCCCAGAATCCCTTGAGAGTGACAGGCAGGCACCCGCAGTCCCAGAACCCCTTGAGAGTGACAGCAGGCACCCGCAGTCCCAGAATCCCTTGAGAGTGACAGCAGGCACCTGCATTCCCAGAATCCCATCCCTTGAGAGTGACAGGCAGGCACCCGCAGTCCCAGAACCCCTTGAGAGTGACAGCAGGCACCCGCAGTCCCAGAATCCCTTGAGAGTGACAGGCAGCCACCCGCAGTCCCAGAATCCCTTGAGAGTGACAGGCAGCCACCCGCAGTCCCAGAATCCCTTGAGAGTGACAGCCACCCGCAGTCCCAGAATCCCTTGAGAGTGACAGCAGGCACCCGCAGTCCCAGAATCCCTTGAGAGTGACAGCAAGCACCTGGATTCCCAGAATCCCTTGAGAGTGTCAGCAGGCACCTGCATTCCCAGAATCCCTTGAGAGTGACAGCAGGCACCTGCATTCCCAGAATCCCTTGAGAGTGACAGGCACCCGCAGTCCCAGAGAGTGACAGACTCTGACAGTCCCCATCTGCAACCATCCAAGGCCAGCACTTTCGCCGCACCGGCCAGCTGGTGTCCCTGTCCGAGCAGCAGTTGGTGGATTGCTCGGCCAGTTTCGGCAACGCCGGCTGCAATGGCGGCCTGATGGACGACGCGTTTCAATATGCTCGCCAGTACGGCCTGGAGACCGAGGCCAGCTATCCGTACGTAGCCGAACAGGAGCCCGTGTGCCGGTTCAACACCAGCCTGGTGGTGGCCAACTGCACCGGGTTTGTCGACGTGCCGCCCGGATCGGAGGCCAAGCTGCAGGAGGCTGTCGCTAATTTTGGCCCAGTGTCCGTGGCTATCGACGCCTCGCATCACAGCTTTCAGCTCTACCGCAGCGGTTAGTGTTGTGATGATTGACTTTGTGGTTTGGGAGTGACTGGAAGATTGTATGTTCGAGTGATTTCAGTGCCAGTTTATTGGTGTTAAAATCGTCTGTCGGTGCTAGTTTAGACAGTGACAATGCTGTGACAATGCTGTGCCTGTGAAAGTATTTCCATGCTTTGCTGTTTTAAGAGTGACAAGCTTTATGTTAATGCCAGTTTAAGGAGTGACAATCCCTGTGTAAATGCCAGTTTAAGGAGTGACAATCCCTGTGTAAATGCCAGTATAAAGAGTGACAATCCCTGTGTAAATGCCAGTTTAAAGAGTGACAATCCCTGTGTAAATGCCAGTATAAAGAGTGACAATCCCTGTGTAAATGCCAGTATAAAGAGTGACAATCCCTGTGTAAATGCCAGTTTAAAGAGTGACAATCCCTGTGTAAATGCCAGTATAAAGAGTGACAATCCCTGTGTAAATGCCAGTTTAAAGAGTGACAATCCCTGTGTAAATGCCAGTATAAAGAGTGACAATCCCTGTGTAAATGCCAGTATAAAGAGTGACAATCCCTGTGTAAATGCCAGTATAAAGAGTGACAATCCCTGTGTAAATGCCAGTTTAAAGAGTGACAATCCCTGTGTAAATGCCAGTATAAAGAGTGACAATCCCTGTGTAAATGCCAGTTTAAAGAGTGACAATCCCTGTGTAAATGCCAGTATAAAGAGTGACAATCCCTGTGTAAATGCCAGTATAAAGAGTGACAATCCCTGTGTAAATGCCAGTATAAAGAGTGACAATCCCTGTGTAAATGCCAGTATAAAGAGTGACAATCCCTGTGTAAATGCCAGTTTAAAGAGTGACAATCCCTGTGTAAATGCCAGTATAAAGAGTGACAATCCCTGTGTAAATGCCAGTTTAAAGAGTGACAATCCCTGTGTAAATGCCAGTATAAAGAGTGACAATCCCTGTGTAAATGCCAGTTTAAAGAGTGACAATCCCTGTATTTTAATGCCCGTTTAAAGAGTGACAATCCCTGTATTTTAATGCCCGTTTAAAGAGTGACAATCCCTGTATTTTAATACCCGTTTAAAGAGTGACAATCCCTGTATGTTAATGCCAGTATAAAGAGCGCCTATTCTCCTGTAAATAAATACCCCTCAGTAATGAAACCTGTCTCACCTTTGCCAGGTGTTTACGACGAGCCGGCCTGCTCCCCGTCCAACCTGGACCACGGAGTGCTGCTAGTTGGCTACGGCACCGATCGAGCAAGCCGAGCCAAGTACTGGCTAGTTAAGAACAGCTGGAACTCGCACTGGGGCGAAGCTGGCTACGTTAGGATTGCCCGAGACAAGGGGAACATGTGCGGCGTCGCCTCGTCTGCGAGCTATCCGACTGTTTGACTTGCGGCTAGTTGAAATTTTCAGTTCTTTATTCAACTTTATTACCGTATATTGTTTGGTTCCTTATTGGTTTCAAGATTCATTACGCATAATTCTAATTAGCATGTCATATTTCAGTATGTCATCAGTATGTCACGTTAATCAAAATTAGCATGTCATATTTCTCAATATTAGCATGTCATGTTTATCAAAATTAGCATGTCATATTTCTCAATATTAGCAGGTCATGTTTATCAAAATTAGCATGTCATATTTCTCAATATTAGCAGGTCATGTTTATCAAAATTAGCATGTCATATTTCTCAATATTAGCAGGTCATGTTTATCAAAATTAGCATGTCATATTTCTCAATATTAGCATGTCATGTTTATCAAAATTAGCATGTCATATTTCTCAATATTAGCAGGTCATGTTTATCAAAATTAGCATGTCATATTTCTCAATATTAGCAGGTCATGTTTATCAAAATTAGCATTTCATATGTCAGCAACCGGCAAGCTTGGGCACAGCAGGCAGTATTTACATTGTGCTACCTCGATCATTTTTCCAACCAACCAATTGAATCAATAGAAGCGCAGAAGCCAGTGTCAGCTGCTGTCCTCCTATTAATTTTCAATATTCAAACAAAAACGCATTGTGTGTTTTTCTCTTTCTTTCTCTCTGCTTTTTAGGTAAGACTTTGAAAACACGCGAGACTTTTTTCTTTAAAGCTAGAGTCGGAAAATTACCAAGTCGTATATTGAAAGAAAGCAAGTCTTCGAAATTCGTCAATCTTCAATGCGCGTGTATACAGCTTAGTAGCAGTGGAGGCTCTAGAAATAGAGGCTTTAAAAGTCCGAAATTTTGTTTCCGTGACCAGGAAACTTAAGTTAAGTCACTGGGTAACTTTAATTTAACTGCTAAATAACTCTAATTCGAGGCTTCTAATTACTGCATCAAGTTGTTGGAACAATATTATACTGTTGCTACAGAGCGGCAGTCAAACCAGTCTCGGGGCTGGAGGCGTTAGGTTTGAGCGCTTTCAATTATAATCTTTCCTATGAATCTCGTATGTTGTTATGCAGCCCACATAATTTTTTCTTAGAAATGAGCTGCAGAGGCCCGTAAGTAACGTATATTTATCGTATTGCTGGCGCATTTAGTTTACTCTGCTGCATATGTTAGTAGTAATCTATGCAACAGAAATCCCAATTTACGTGTTGCAATTCTATGCAACACTCCTCCTTTGGAGAACGCATAGCGCTAAATGGGTTTTTGCCCGACAAGGCGACAAATAATTCGGTTCGAGAAAAATCTGATCTCTCGAGAGAATACTAAACCAGTTTTATAGATTTTACAAGTTACAAGCTACGGGCTGAATGGCTACAGGTTATCAAGCTACAAGGAGGATGGTTTCACAAAACTGCTTGAAAATTTCAACCAAAAACTTCACAAGTTGCTATTATTTTGAATCGTCTATGGCTAAAAGGTCTACGTCTCTGAGGACAAGTTGACTTGGACACCCCCATGGATGAATAAAAACATGGATTGCTCGTCTGCCTTAAATTCAGGGGTGCAATTTTGCCTCGCGAAGCCCCCGTTCGCACCGATTGGCTACTGAAGATTTCTTAGTTGTCTATGGTAAAAACGTAAGTTTTATTCATCCATGGACACTCCATGCAGAGCGTCGGCTATACATGACGCCCCTTGCCCCTGTAGCCAAATGAAAAGTTTGCTCCTGTAGAAAAGTTTGCCCCTGTAGCCGAATGAAGAAGCTCGAATAATATCAGACGTTCAATTCTTGTACATATTTTTCTCTTGTAATCGATCGAAACCTTGACATATGATTTTGCTGTTAGTTGACACTTCCCAGAGGAAATTGACCCTCGGTCTTAAGCACAATCAATAATATAGTTGAAGTCAATAAGAACTGGAGTTTGGTTAGTGACATTATAATAACGTGGGCTTTAATAAGAAATTTACCAGCATTAGCAAAGGAAAACAACTTTTCAACTTGTTAGCCACTAAAAGTCGAATAATCTGTAGTGAGGATCATGTATATTCTGCCTCTCCGGTGTTGAGGAATGCGGAGCACTTCATCTGTGCCCGGCCCGCCTTACTCAGGACAGGCTCACCTATCTCGGCCCAAACCCGGACCTTTCCAACGTTTTCAGGCCCGAGAATCTCTGCCAGCTCGTCCGCTTACCCAAGGGCTACCGGGCGAGCGACCATCCACCTCCTAGGCTCTCCGGAGAGGGACCGCGCTGCGAACACCGGCACGTGGTCGCCAAAGGGGTGACATACATGTTGATACATGTTGACATTACCAACTTGATGGGCGTCGTCACTGTATCCGGATGCATCAAAATGAAACAAATGCAAATTATAACAAACAAATGTGAGAATGCAATGCCAACAGCGCCAAATAGTAAATATATTAACAATAATTGTCTCAGAGTTTATTTTCATTCTGATTAGCTAACTTCTCTCTGAACAAACATACAACAACAACAACTGTTTTTTTTCTGAGAGTTCACGTCTCCAATATTTTGGTTGCTGTCTGGCGTTCCAAGTGCTACTCCGTTCGTTTGTCAGTTGCCGCGCCATCAGATACGGAGCCGAGAGAACACCAGACCGCGCTTTGAAGCCGGTATAGCGTTTCGCAAAATCAGCTTCAGCAATGAGTCGACTTTCACATCGACGTCCTTTCCGAGGCCAACCGAAGCTAAGGTCGAGAAGCGCTCCTCCGGCTTCTGCTCAACCGCAGGCGGCGAAGTTGCTGGCCGTTTAGTCAGCTCCTCTTCCATCTGCTCCGGATCGGCTAGCACGGAATGACGGGCTGAAATCGATTTATTTATGGTAGATATTTAGTTTAGATATTTAGTATAGGAGAATCAGACGCTTCAATGAAAGCAGTCGTGCCCATTCCACTGATCCCGCAGCACTGCTACACAGGGTGTCCACAGCTCCCCTGACTTTCCCATCCTCAGACAGGCATTGTTGCACAGGCCCCAAATTAATGAGCTATCCCAGACTCACGGTGCAGCAGAGTCAGCAGAAGGCAGAGCAGAGTCAACCAAGTCCAACGCCGATTACCAACTTGAGCGCACATCTTGTCCAGACTGCCCGTTCGTTGAGAAGTTGTTTTGCCTTGTACTGAGCAGAAAGTGTCGATTTTGAAATAGAAATCTCCCCAGTCGGTGCTTGGTTATATAGACTTCTGTAGGTGGGGGAGGGGGCTGCATCTCCCAGCTGGCGCCTTTTCTGTGCGCTGGTTCCGCAAACAAGGCAAAGCCCGACGCTGCACCTGCTACTGCCGACGCTCTGCGCAGAAAATTTCTTTGACTTTGAAGAATCTCCAGCCTCCAAAAGCCTGTGCTAACGCTATTTGATGGCTCAGGTGAGTGAGACCCAAGAGAAAGAAGGAAATTATATTTAGCTATGGACCAACCGGACATCTGTGCGCAGAAAATTTCCTACCCAAGATCGAGCCAGCGTCCCGGGTCTTTGCGCCACATCTGTATGGAAATTAAACGCCTGGCTCAACAGCGAGTCTTTGCAAACATTTTCCAGCATCGTTTGCACCTGCAGCCAGCTGTCTTCCCGGGTTTCCGACTGATTTTGAAGACATCTTCTGGATTAAAAAGAAGCGCTAAGCGGGTTTTGGCTGACTGCAACAACAGAATACACTAGTAGTAGGGTATAGGAACAGTTTTATTGTATTTTGCGAATAGCTTTAATAAACATATTAACCATTAATATTGTTGTTGTTATTAACTGGAGATGACAGCAAAATCATCATGAAAACTGATGTCGAACTGTCTGCATTGAGGTGCCGCAACCCTAAGGTGCGCCGTAGCCTACATTAACTTGGAGCTGAATTGGAATATCGGCTTGGCTCTGCTCGTGCAATTAACGCCCAGCTTGAGGGCCAACGCCCGAGACACAGTGAAGTGTACATTCCTAACGATAAATAAAGTTAGGGCCGCTGTACACTTCTGTGTGTGTGTGTGTGTGTGTGTGTGTGTTTGTGCATTAGGCATTTCTTGGGACAAGCGTGTATAAACTGACCCGTGCTATTAGGACCAAAAATGTGTTGGGCCAGGCCCAATAAGTGCGTCCCGACACTTCCAAAAATGAAGTCTATTGAAATGAAAAAATATTCATTGGAACCGTCTTTCGATTCTCCTTTCAAAAATCAATGTCATTTTTTCATATTTTTAATCAAACACGGGGAATCTAATGATTTGCAGTGTCCTAAGAAGTTTAAAAAATTATGCGAACTGATGGTCTGATCCAACAGAACAATTGGGTCTCAAATCGGAATTCTCGTTTTATTACAATATTTCTTACAATATCAAGAAAGTCTACTACAAGTAACAGATAGAGGTTCTCCACAGGGCTGCCAATCGACACTTGAAAGGATCCTGACATTTGGCATCGTGTTTACTATAAAATATGAAATAATTTAATAAAGATTTAGAATATTACAATCAAGCATACAAACCTTATAGATTTAGTATATTTAGATTTTTGCATAGAAACAGCTAGCATCTAAATTCATTAGCTTCCAATTTCACTTATACACGAAACATGGCAAATTAAGGTTACATCCGCCTGTGCCCTCGGCCATTTTAACTGAAATTCTCGTTTTAAATCCGCTGCATTAATCTATTTGTCATATGTGAATGGGATTAACGGACTCAAGTTAGTGACTGGAGGCCATTAACGTAAAGTGACACTTTGAGTGAGGTAGTTTTCCGGTGGAAATTCTCAGTCTTATGAAGCGCTTTTAGAGCAAAGAAATAAAGGGCAAAGAAAAACTTTGCATTTCCCGAGAAAACCAAGGACGAGTATTAAAGGGAAACGTTTAATCTCTAAGGCTTTAAATGACTTCCTTATTGGCCTGGGTTTTGGCAGCCATACTATGCAGCAAAATGTTTTCTAGAATTGTGATAATTATCGTCTGGTATACTGAAATGTACTGAGATACCAAGAAACTTAGATGACTGCATGGACTGCTAGCACATGTTTGCGTGTCACTGTCACTGTAAAGTCGAAATCGATGACTAGTTGGCCCAAAACTAACTACTAGGCCTTCCTGAAAAACATGAAAAAACTACTAGGCCTTATCTTGGATCGTAAAGATAAACCCACGTACAGTGCAGAAGTGTTAGGACAAGCGTGTACAAGACCCAGGCAATCCCTTACCCAGGCCACGTGTACATTCCTATCGCGGGGGGGGGAGCGGGGAGGAGAGGCGGGCGCAAGGGAGTCAGGATAAAGTTTACACTGAAGTTGAGGTCTACAAGAGGAAGAGCCAATTCTAACGGAAAGGTACATGTAGAAGTTCCCTTTGACAAACGGCGTACTGCATATGTTCAAACGAATATAATTCATTTACGAGACCTGCACTACACAGACAAAATGTGCCACGTCACAAGAGTTACCATGCATGACCTGGCATGAAAAGACTTGGCTAGGAACCATTACACATATGTAAGTAGAATTTAAAATTCTTTTTAAAATTTTATGATTAAATAAAAACTTAACTGGAATTTACATATGTCTTTTCTAAAATTCCAGATACGTTGATATCGATAAGCTTACCGTTTTCTTCTATAACAAACAGATTTGCCTTCATTGTCCAGTAAGTATTGTCTCGTACTCGTATATGTCGTATTTTTGTACGTTGAAAAAAATAATAAGCAGCCTAGTAATACTCTGAGCTCAGTGAAATATAAGAGAGGCGGAACGATCACCTTATTTATCAATTAATTTACAACAGCCAGTTGAGCAATCATAAGTAGGCAAAATTTACACTTCTAGGAAGAACAAATTTTACTAGAAGTTTCAATCAAAACATTTGGGAAAGAAATCTCGCACGACACATCGCCCACAGTACTAGAGACTTGGAGAAATACTATGTGAGTTTTCTGGGCAACTAATGTAATATATTACTGTTATAATTCGATAGTCGAATTATTTTTTTACCCAAAGCAGTGCTATTGCATAACTAAAGAACAGTATAAAAATGACAGCATTCTAGAACGAGAAACAAAGCTTACTGCAAAGGCAAACGCCGAAAGAAAAGCAGGGCAGAGTCAGCAGCAAAAAAGAAGCTCATCTGAATGGAAAAATGGGCGGTCAGCAAAGAGATAGGATCTCAGAAAATTGCAACTCCTAGTAACTGAAACTCAATTGCAATAAGTGTTTTGTTCTCTAGGGCATTATTAAAACAAGCAAGCCTGCCTGCAGTCAGCTAGTGAGAAAGTAAGTTGTTGCGGCACTATCGGGAAAGTGAAAATTGTACTCCATCTGACTCACACAAGCAGCAGCGTTGGGACAAACCTCGAGTATTTTAATTGTACAGTAAAATTTCATTGACAATGAAGCATTTATTAGAACAGCGACATTTAAATCTGTTTTCAAACAAATCAGACCGATTTCTCAATAAGTTATTTTTCTTTTGTGCGCCCACGCACAGGTTCATCCGCATTCAAACTCGCCGCTGCATCCGTCATTTGGTTCACTTGCTGCTCACAAGCCGCAGCAGCAGCAGCCGCTATCCGTGCAGGCAGTCAGTCTATTTGTGAATTTTCTGGTGGATCTGAAGAAAACCCGTCTGGCACAGGATTAAAGAGAAAGAGACGATCTGTTTTGGGTGAGTATTATCTGCTGTAGAAGTATTGTACACCAGAGTACTTGTGTTACCTGATAGAGCACAATTCAAAAGCAATGCAACAATCTCAGTGGCATTGTTGGGACACAAGCTACAAACGCAAAGAATAGTAAACACAGCCCAGCCTAGCTCAAGGCTAGTAATTTGTTGGGCATTTATTGGGACATTGCAGCCAGGCCTATTTTTTGAACAGCATTTGTTGGGTCGCACTTATTGGGACAATACTGATTCTAATCGCGACTACTTCTGAGTTCTGACTTTTCAAAACAGACCCAGCATTAGTTGAACACGTTCTATTAAAGGGTTCCTTTATAGCCTATTAATGATTACTAAAGCAAGCCTATCTTAATTGATTTCTTTTCCTCGCAGCTTCTGAAGTCAGCAACGCCAGCGACATGCCTAAGAGACAAGAATGCGCTTTAACGATCAGCAGCGAGCATTCTGATCTCGCCGCTGCATCCGTCATTTGGTTCACTTGCTGCTCACAAGCCGCAGCAGCAGCAGCAGCAGCAGCAGCAGCAGCAGCCGCTATCCGTGCAGGCAGTCAGTCTATTTGTGAATTTTCTGGTGGATCTGAAGAAAACCCGTCTGGCACAGGATTAAAGAGAAAGAGACGATCTGTTTTGGGTGAGTATTATCTGCTGTAGAAGTATTGTACACCAGAGTACTTGTGTTACCTGGTAGAGCACAATTCAAAAGCAATGCAACAATCTCAGTGGCATTGTTGGGACACAAGCTACAAACGCAATGAATAGTAAACACAGCCCAGCCTAGCTCAAGGCTAGTAATTTGTTGGGCATTTATTGGGACATTGCAGCCAGGCCTATTTTTTGAACAGCATTTGTTGGGTCGCACTTATTGGGACAATACTGATTCTAATCGCGACTACTTCTGAGTTCTGACTTTTCAAAACAGACCCAGCATTAGTTGAACACGTTCTATTAAAGGGTTCCTTTATAGCCTATTAATGATTACTAAAGCAAGCCTATCTTAATTGATTTCTTTTCCTCGCAGCTTCTGAAGTCAGCAACGCCAGCGACATGCCTAAGAGACAAGAATGCGCTTTAACGATCAGCAGCGAGCATTCTGATCTCGCCGCTGCATCCGTCATTTGGTTCACTTGCTGCTCACAAGCCGCAGCAGCAGCAGCAGCAGCAGCAGCAGCAGCCGCTATCCGTGCAGGCAGTCAGTCTATTTGTGAATTTTCTGGTGGATCTGAAGAAAACCCGTCTGGCACAGGATTAAAGAGAAAGAGACGATCTGTTTTGGGTGAGTATTATCTGCTGTAGAAGTATTGTACACCAGAGTACTTGTGTTACCTGGTAGAGCACAATTCAAAAGCAATGCAACAATCTCAGTGGCATTGTTGGGACACAAGCTACAAACGCAATGAATAGTAAACACAGCCCAGCCTAGCTCAAGGCTAGTAATTTGTTGGGCATTTATTGGGACATTGCAGCCAGGCCTATTTTTTGAACAGCATTTGTTGGGTCGCACTTATTGGGACAATACTGATTCTAATCGCGACTACTTCTGAGTTCTGACTTTTCAAAACAGACCCAGCATTAGTTGAACACGTTCTATTAAAGGGTTCCTTTATAGCCTATTAATGATTACTAAAGCAAGCCTATCTTAATTGATTTCTTTTCCTCGCAGCTTCTGAAGTCAGCAACGCCAGCGACATGCCTAAGAGACAAGAATGCGCTTTAACGATCAGCAGCGAGCATTCTGATCTCGCCGCTGCATCCGTCATTTGGTTCACTTGCTGCTCACAAGCCGCAGCAGCAGCAGCAGCAGCAGCAGCAGCAGCCGCTATCCGTGCAGGCAGTCAGTCTATTTGTGAATTTTCTGGTGGATCTGAAGAAAACCCGTCTGGCACAGGATTAAAGAGAAAGAGACGATCTGTTTTGGGTGAGTATTATCTGCTGTAGAAGTATTGTACACCAGAGTACTTGTGTTACCTGTAGAGCACAATTCAAAAGCAATGCAACAATCTCAGTGGCATTGTTGGGACACAAGCTACAAACGCAATGAATAGTAAACACAGCCCAGCCTAGCTCAAGGCTAGTAATTTGTTGGGCATTTATTGGGACATTGCAGCCAGGCCTATTTTTTGAACAGCATTTGTTGGGTCGCACTTATTGGGACAATACTGATTCTAATCGCGACTACTTCTGAGTTCTGACTTTTCAAAACAGACCCAGCATTAGTTGAACACGTTCTATTAAAGGGTTCCTTTATAGCCTATTAATGATTACTAAAGCAAGCCTATCTTAATTGATTTCTTTTCCTCGCAGCTTCTGAAGTCAGCAACGCCAGCGACATGCCTAAGAGACAAGAATGCGCTTTAACGATCAGCAGCGAGCATTCTGATCTCGCCGCTGCATCCGTCATTTGGTTCACTTGCTGCTCACAAGCCGCAGCAGCAGCAGCAGCAGAGCAGCAGCCGCTATCCGTGCAGGCAGTCAGTCTATTTGTGAATTTTCTGGTGGATCTGAAGAAAACCCGTCTGGCACAGGATTAAAGAGAAAGAGACGATCTGTTTTGGGTGAGTATTATCTGCTGTAGAAGTATTGTACACCAGAGTACTTGTGTTACCTGGTAGAGCACAATTCAAAAGCAATGCAACAATCTCAGTGGCATTGTTGGGACACAAGCTACAAACGCAATGAATAGTAAACACAGCCCAGCCTAGCTCAAGGCTAGTAATTTGTTGGGCATTTATTGGGACATTGCAGCCAGGCCTATTTTTTGAACAGCATTTGTTGGGTCGCACTTATTGGGACAATACTGATTCTAATCGCGACTACTTCTGAGTTCTGACTTTTCAAAACAGACCCAGCATTAGTTGAACACGTTCTATTAAAGGGTTCCTTTATAGCCTATTAATGATTACTAAAGCAAGCCTATCTTAATTGATTTCTTTTCCTCGCAGCTTCTGAAGTCAGCAACGCCAGCGACATGCCTAAGAGACAAGAATGCGCTTTAACGATCAGCAGCGAGCATTCTGATCTCGCCGCTGCATCCGTCATTTGGTTCACTTGCTGCTCACAAGCGCAGCAGCAGCAGCAGCAGCAGCAGCAGCAGCCGCTATCCGTGCAGGCAGTCAGTCTATTTGTGAATTTTCTGGTGGATCTGAAGAAAACCCGTCTGGCACAGGATTAAAGAGAAAGAGACGATCTGTTTTGGGTGAGTATTATCTGCTGTAGAAGTATTGTACACCAGAGTACTTGTGTTACCTGGTAGAGCACAATTCAAAAGCAATGCAACAATCTCAGTGGCATTGTTGGGACACAAGCTACAAACGCAATGAATAGTAAACACAGCCCAGCCTAGCTCAAGGCTAGTAATTTGTTGGGCATTTATTGGGACATTGCAGCCAGGCCTATTTTTTGAACAGCATTTGTTGGGTCGCACTTATTGGGACAATACTGATTCTAATCGCGACTACTTCTGAGTTCTGACTTTTCAAAACAGACCCAGCATTAGTTGAACACGTTCTATTAAAGGGTTCCTTTATAGCCTATTAATGATTACTAAAGCAAGCCTATCTTAATTGATTTCTTTTCCTCGCAGCTTCTGAAGTCAGCAACGCCAGCGACATGCCTAAGAGACAAGAATGCGCTTTAACGATCAGCAGCGAGCATTCTGATCTCGCCGCTGCATCCGTCATTTGGTTCACTTGCTGCTCACAAGCCGCAGCAGCAGCAGCAGCAGCAGCAGCAGCAGCAGCCGCTATCCGTGCAGGCAGTCAGTCTATTTGTGAATTTTCTGGTGGATCTGAAGAAAACCCGTCTGGCACAGGATTAAAGAGAAAGAGACGATCTGTTTTGGGTGAGTATTATCTGCTGTAGAAGTATTGTACACCAGAGTACTTGTGTTACCTGGTAGAGCACAATTCAAAAGCAATGCAACAATCTCAGTGGCATTGTTGGGACACAAGCTACAAACGCAATGAATAGTAAACACAGCCCAGCCTAGCTCAAGGCTAGTAATTTGTTGGGCATTTATTGGGACATTGCAGCCAGGCCTATTTTTTGAACAGCATTTGTTGGGTCGCACTTATTGGGACAATACTGATTCTAATCGCGACTACTTCTGAGTTCTGACTTTTCAAAACAGACCCAGCATTAGTTGAACACGTTCTATTAAAGGGTTCCTTTATAGCCTATTAATGATTACTAAAGCAAGCCTATCTTAATTGATTTCTTTTCCTCGCAGCTTCTGAAGTCAGCAACGCCAGCGACATGCCTAAGAGACAAGAATGCGCTTTAACGATCAGCAGCGAGCATTCTGATCTCGCCGCTGCATCCGTCATTTGGTTCACTTGCTGCTCACAAGCCGCAGCAGCAGCAGCAGCAGCAGCAGCAGCAGCCGCTATCCGTGCAGGCAGTCAGTCTATTTGTGAATTTTCTGGTGGATCTGAAGAAAACCCGTCTGGCACAGGATTAAAGAGAAAGAGACGATCTGTTTTGGGTGAGTATTATCTGCTGTAGAAGTATTGTACACCAGAGTACTTGTGTTACCTGGTAGAGCACAATTCAAAAGCAATGCAACAATCTCAGTGGCATTGTTGGGACACAAGCTACAAACGCAATGAATAGTAAACACAGCCCAGCCTAGCTCAAGGCTAGTAATTTGTTGGGCATTTATTGGGACATTGCAGCCAGGCCTATTTTTTGAACAGCATTTGTTGGGTCGCACTTATTGGGACAATACTGATTCTAATCGCGACTACTTCTGAGTTCTGACTTTTCAAAACAGACCCAGCATTAGTTGAACACGTTCTATTAAAGGGTTCCTTTATAGCCTATTAATGATTACTAAAGCAAGCCTATCTTAATTGATTTCTTTTCCTCGCAGCTTCTGAAGTCAGCAACGCCAGCGACATGCCTAAGAGACAAGAATGCGCTTTAACGATCAGCAGCGAGCATTCTGATCTCGCCGCTGCATCCGTCATTTGGTTCACTTGCTGCTCACAAGCCGCAGCAGCAGCAGCAGCAGCAGCAGCAGCAGCCGCTATCCGTGCAGGCAGTCAGTCTATTTGTGAATTTTCTGGTGGATCTGAAGAAAACCCGTCTGGCACAGGATTAAAGAGAAAGAGACGATCTGTTTTGGGTGAGTATTATCTGCTGTAGAAGTATTGTACACCAGAGTACTTGTGTTACCTGGTAGAGCACAATTCAAAAGCAATGCAACAATCTCAGTGGCATTGTTGGGACACAAGCTACAAACGCAATGAATAGTAAACACAGCCCAGCCTAGCTCAAGGCTAGTAATTTGTTGGGCATTTATTGGGACATTGCAGCCAGGCCTATTTTTTGAACAGCATTTGTTGGGTCGCACTTATTGGGACAATACTGATTCTAATCGCGACTACTTCTGAGTTCTGACTTTTCAAAACAGACCCAGCATTAGTTGAACACGTTCTATTAAAGGGTTCCTTTATAGCCTATTAATGATTACTAAAGCAAGCCTATCTTAATTGATTTCTTTTCCTCGCAGCTTCTGAAGTCAGCAACGCCAGCGACATGCCTAAGAGACAAGAATGCGCTTTAACGATCAGCAGCGAGCATTCTGATCTCGCCGCTGCATCCGTCATTTGGTTCACTTGCTGCTCACAAGCCGCAGCAGCAGCAGCAGCAGCAGCAGCAGCAGCAGCCGCTATCCGTGCAGGCAGTCAGTCTATTTGTGAATTTTCTGGTGGATCTGAAGAAAACCCGTCTGGCACAGGATTAAAGAGAAAGAGACGATCTGTTTTGGGTGAGTATTATCTGCTGTAGAAGTATTGTACACCAGAGTACTTGTGTTACCTGGTAGAGCACAATTCAAAAGCAATGCAACAATCTCAGTGGCATTGTTGGGACACAAGCTACAAACGCAATGAATAGTAAACACAGCCCAGCCTAGCTCAAGGCTAGTAATTTGTTGGGCATTTATTGGGACATTGCAGCCAGGCCTATTTTTTGAACAGCATTTGTTGGGTCGCACTTATTGGGACAATACTGATTCTAATCGCGACTACTTCTGAGTTCTGACTTTTCAAAACAGACCCAGCATTAGTTGAACACGTTCTATTAAAGGGTTCCTTTATAGCCTATTAATGATTACTAAAGCAAGCCTATCTTAATTGATTTCTTTTCCTCGCAGCTTCTGAAGTCAGCAACGCCAGCGACATGCCTAAGAGACAAGAATGCGCTTTAACGATCAGCAGCGAGCATTCTGATCTCGCCGCTGCATCCGTCATTTGGTTCACTTGCTGCTCACAAGCCGCAGCAGCAGCAGCAGCAGCAGCAGCAGCCGCTATCCGTGCAGGCAGTCAGTCTATTTGTGAATTTTCTGGTGGATCTGAAGAAAACCCGTCTGGCACAGGATTAAAGAGAAAGAGACGATCTGTTTTGGGTGAGTATTATCTGCTGTAGAAGTATTGTACACCAGAGTACTTGTGTTACCTGGTAGAGCACAATTCAAAAGCAATGCAACAATCTCAGTGGCATTGTTGGGACACAAGCTACAAACGCAATGAATAGTAAACACAGCCCAGCCTAGCTCAAGGCTAGTAATTTGTTGGGCATTTATTGGGACATTGCAGCCAGGCCTATTTTTTGAACAGCATTTGTTGGGTCGCACTTATTGGGACAATACTGATTCTAATCGCGACTACTTCTGAGTTCTGACTTTTCAAAACAGACCCAGCATTAGTTGAACACGTTCTATTAAAGGGTTCCTTTATAGCCTATTAATGATTACTAAAGCAAGCCTATCTTAATTGATTTCTTTTCCTCGCAGCTTCTGAAGTCAGCAACGCCAGCGACATGCCTAAGAGACAAGAATGCGCTTTAACGATCAGCAGCGAGCATTCTGATCTCGCCGCTGCATCCGTCATTTGGTTCACTTGCTGCTCACAAGCCGCAGCAGCAGCAGCAGCAGCAGCAGCAGCCGCTATCCGTGCAGGCAGTCAGTCTATTTGTGAATTTTCTGGTGGATCTGAAGAAAACCCGTCTGGCACAGGATTAAAGAGAAAGAGACGATCTGTTTTGGGTGAGTATTATCTGCTGTAGAAGTATTGTACACCAGAGTACTTGTGTTACCTGGTAGAGCACAATTCAAAAGCAATGCAACAATCTCAGTGGCATTGTTGGGACACAAGCTACAAACGCAATGAATAGTAAACACAGCCCAGCCTAGCTCAAGGCTAGTAATTTGTTGGGCATTTATTGGGACATTGCAGCCAGGCCTATTTTTTGAACAGCATTTGTTGGGTCGCACTTATTGGGACAATACTGATTCTAATCGCGACTACTTCTGAGTTCTGACTTTTCAAAACAGACCCAGCATTAGTTGAACACGTTCTATTAAAGGGTTCCTTTATAGCCTATTAATGATTACTAAAGCAAGCCTATCTTAATTGATTTCTTTTCCTCGCAGCTTCTGAAGTCAGCAACGCCAGCGACATGCCTAAGAGACAAGAATGCGCTTTAACGATCAGCAGCGAGCATTCTGATCTCGCCGCTGCATCCGTCATTTGGTTCACTTGCTGCTCACAAGCCGCAGCAGCAGCAGCAGCAGCAGCAGCAGCAGCCGCTATCCGTGCAGGCAGTCAGTCTATTTGTGAATTTTCTGGTGGATCTGAAGAAAACCCGTCTGGCACAGGATTAAAGAGAAAGAGACGATCTGTTTTGGGTGAGTATTATCTGCTGTAGAAGTATTGTACACCAGAGTACTTGTGTTACCTGGTAGAGCACAATTCAAAAGCAATGCAACAATCTCAGTGGCATTGTTGGGACACAAGCTACAAACGCAATGAATAGTAAACACAGCCCAGCCTAGCTCAAGGCTAGTAATTTGTTGGGCATTTATTGGGACATTGCAGCCAGGCCTATTTTTTGAACAGCATTTGTTGGGTCGCACTTATTGGGACAATACTGATTCTAATCGCGACTACTTCTGAGTTCTGACTTTTCAAAACAGACCCAGCATTAGTTGAACACGTTCTATTAAAGGGTTCCTTTATAGCCTATTAATGATTACTAAAGCAAGCCTATCTTAATTGATTTCTTTTCCTCGCAGCTTCTGAAGTCAGCAACGCCAGCGACATGCCTAAGAGACAAGAATGCGCTTTAACGATCAGCAGCGAGCATTCTGATCTCGCCGCTGCATCCGTCATTTGGTTCACTTGCTGCTCACAAGCGCAGCAGCAGCAGCAGCAGCAGCAGCAGCAGCCGCTATCCGTGCAGGCAGTCAGTCTATTTGTGAATTTTCTGGTGGATCTGAAGAAAACCCGTCGGCACAGGATTAAAGAGAAAGAGACGATCTGTTTTGGGTGAGTATTATCTGCTGTAGAAGTATTGTACACCAGAGTACTTGTGTTACCTGGTAGAGCACAATTCAAAAGCAATGCAACAATCTCAGTGGCATTGTTGGGACACAAGCTACAAACGCAATGAATAGTAAACACAGCCCAGCCTAGCTCAAGGCTAGTAATTTGTTGGGCATTTATTGGGACATTGCAGCCAGGCCTATTTTTTGAACAGCATTTGTTGGGTCGCACTTATTGGGACAATACTGATTCTAATCGCGACTACTTCTGAGTTCTGACTTTTCAAAACAGACCCAGCATTAGTTGAACACGTTCTATTAAAGGGTTCCTTTATAGCCTATTAATGATTACTAAAGCAAGCCTATCTTAATTGATTTCTTTTCCTCGCAGCTTCTGAAGTCAGCAACGCCAGCGACATGCCTAAGAGACAAGAATGCGCTTTAACGATCAGCAGCGAGCATTCTGATCTCGCCGCTGCATCCGTCATTTGGTTCACTTGCTGCTCACAAGCCGCAGCAGCAGCAGCAGCAGCAGCAGCAGCAG
>NIVC01000812.1:0-115326 GCA_002269645.1 Macrostomum lignano | reverse complement strand
TCGAAAGTCCACAAGGTCGGAAGTTGACGCAAGTCAGACAAAAACTGACTTGGACTAATTTTGCCCGCAGAGGCCGCGTCCGAGGTCGAGACGGCCTGGCAGCCGGTGAAGGAGTGCACCAGCGACGAGCTCTTCGTGTGGCGCATCGAGAAGTTCAAAGTAAAGGCCTGGCCCAAGGAGGATACGGCAAGTTCTTCAGCGGCGACTCCTACATCGTGCTCAATGTGTACAAGGACCCCGACGGTGATGAGCTGCTCTACGATGTGCACTTCTGGATTGGAAAGGCACAGCACTCAGGTGCGGGAGCTTTTGAGCACTAGATGTAGCACTAGTAATTAGCGTTGTATTAAGCTTAAATCTTTGAATATCCTCAATCAGGACGAGTACGGCACGGCCGCCTACAAGACCGTGGAGCTGGACACCTTCCTGGACGACAAGGCCGTGCAGCATCGCGAGGTTCAGGAGCACGAGTCCTCGATGTTCAAGTCCTACTTCAAGACCATCACGTAAGCGAGTGGCTAGATTAGTAATCCATTCTGTTCTGCATTGATGTAGGCCAGATTAGCAATCCATTCTATTCCTACATCCATGTCAGGCTAGATTCTCAGTTTACTGTAGTCTTTCTTCCATTTTTGCTAGATTAAAAATCCACTTTCCCAACCTCTCGCTGCGCCGGAAAGTTATCTCAAGGGCGGCTGCGCCACCGGCTTTCGGCAGGTGAAGCCTGAGGAGTACAAGCCCCGACTGCTGCACTTCTGTGGAGTCCGGCGCAACATTGAGGTCAAGGAGGTCAAGCTGACCAGGAAAGCTCTCAACTCCAATGACGTTTTCATCCTGGACCTCGGCCGCACCGCCTACCAGTGGAACGGCAAAACCTGCAACAAGGACGAGCGCATCAAGGCCGCGCGCTTTCCTGCAGCAGCTGAGAACGAGCGCCACGGCAAGACGCAGACTTTCACCCTGGATGAGAACAGCATCGGCTCCGAGCACAAGTTCTACCAGAGCCTGCCGGACGTGCCCTACGCCAAGAAATCCTCGGAGGTGAAAAGCGATGTGCGCAGCGGCAAGAAGGCCATGTTCAGGTGCGCATCTGTTGGCTGATGCTGGCCTGTCTTGCACCCACCCCATCCTCCGCACAGGTTTCAGTCCCGCACCCCCCCATCCTCCGCACGGGTTTCAGTCCCGCACCCACCCCATCCTTCGCACGGGTTTCAGTCCGCACCCACCCCATCCTTCGCACGGTTTCATTCCGCACCCACCCATCCTCCGCACAGGTTTCAGTCCCGCACCCACCCCATCCTCCGCACGGTTTCAGTCCCGCACCCACCCCATCCTCCGCACAGGTTTCAGTCCCGCCCCACCCCATCCTCCGCACAGGTTTCAGTCCCGCACCCACCCCATCCTCCACACGGGCTTCAGTCCCGCGCTCTCACCATTCTCTCTCTATCTCACTCATCTCACCGTCTCATCTTACCCATAGGCTGTCGGACGAGTCGGGCAAGCTGCAGTACTCGCTGGTCTCCGAAGGCAACTGCCCCAGGTCTATGATCAATGAGGATGTAAGCGTAACTTTAGTTCTCAGCTACTTTATGAGTAGTATTGGTTGCAGATCATCACATACTTGACCGTTCGCCCGTCCAGGATGTGTACATCATCGACACGGGCGTGGAAATTTTCGTATACGTCGGCGCCAGGGCCTCGGACGCTGAGAAGATGAACGCGCTGCAGTATGCTCATGTGAGTGATTGCTCGAGTTTGAGATAACTTTATCACGTTAGTTTGTGCGGTGGGGGGGCTGTGCCTTTGGAGTTCAAATTCAGAGAGTTATAGTATGCATTACCCGCTGAGCTAATCTGCACCCACGATGAGGCTCTCTACTAGACACCTGGTCCATTTCGAACCACAGGACTACCTGAAGACCACGCAGCATCCGCTGATTCCGGTGACGGCCTGCCGCGGCAACATGAAGAACCCGCAGATGGAGAAGGTCCTGGACTGATCGCTAACGAATCCTACTAATAGTAATAACAAGAAAAGACTGCTCGCTTCCTATGCGAAACCAGCAGCGCTAATCCGGGCCCGGTAGCTGATCAGCTGCCTGCATGTGGGCACCGTGCCATTAAATCCGCTGAATATCTTCTGATTAGTCGAACATTTAGCCCTATACATGTAATTTGTTATAATGATCAGCTGACAGCAGCTCTCACTAAACTTTTTAGTCGGTTTTCAATGCTCTGCAATCAGTTCTATTAATTTAAAGCAATTTCAAGCAATTTTAAGCGGCTTATCAGCTTTTAATTAATAAGCTTTTTAATGATGGAAACATTAATAAACACGCGGTGCCAGTCAACTACCGCATAAAATACCACAGCTAACGGATTTTATGTTTCTCACCCGCTGTGTTTCATTGGAAATTGATTTACAATTTTGCCAATTTAAACTAAAAAAAACAGTTCTAATGGAAAAAATGCAGGCTTTTTAAAGTTACGACCCAGGAATAGCGGTTTGTCACGGAATGATTTTGTCCGATTTTTTCGAAAAGGAATTCGAAAATTGTTTTTGTTGAAGAGCGGCAATCCATTTTAGCTCGTAACATCCATCTGGAAGTCTGAAGAAGCCTGTCTCATTTCCAATATTCAATGATGAGGCATTTCAACCTTAGTTTGTTCCCAAGGGTCCAAGCCACATCCCAATGTCTGCTTCCAGCCTTCTTCCCCGAACAAAGAACTGCGTTTAATTCGAGACTGCACTTATTGGAATTCTTCAAACACGAATTACCTGGTCAGTGTGACTCGATCTCCAAAGGTATGCGTGTGCCCAGCTAGAAGCCCCTGGATATCTGTTCATGCCGTCATGCTTCAGTCTTCCCCAAATTGATCGGGAAGGTGTAAATTTTTTTGGATTATAAGCGCAGAATTTCGTTAAGTCACTCCAAACGGAATGCCGATGGCGCCAAACGGAATGCCGATGGCGCCAAACTGAATGCCGATGGCGCCAAACGGAATGCCGATGGCGCCAAACGGAATGCCGATGGCGCCAAACTGGATTCGTCTCTGATCGAAGGGCTCCGTCTAGTAAACAAATACTCTCTCTATTATCTTCAAAATTTCATTTCTGTCAAAGCCTCGCTAAAAACTAGCTTATTTTGCATCAGCTAGCATTGAAAATTACGCAATAGAGTTGAATGACGAAAACTGTTTGCACTCGATGGCATTGACCATTTTTAGCTAAGAACAGCAAAGTTTATGTTTAACTTTTGTCAAAAATCTTTCATTACCACGCTAATTGTTACTGCGTCAAATATTGTGACGCCAATAAACAGCAGGTGATAAAATATTTCTCCTTGGCATTTAAATACTATAAAAAGCAGCTAGCTCTCCACAACAAATCGCCACTCTACACTCCCAGAAAATCTCCAACCGCATTCTCCAACTCCGTAATGGTACTCAGACAGCCCGCCATGCTATGCTCTTTGCTGGCCGCCATCGCCTGCTGCATCATTTGTGCTTCAGTCGACTGCGAGGAAGTCAGCAGTGCGAATAGAATAATAATCAGGTACCCACCATCTAGATGGATCCGGTACGGAGGCAACGCCAAGAGCTTGTCGAGACGGATCAGGATCGGAGGCAACGCCAAGAGCATGTCGAGAAGGATCAGGATCGGAGGCAACGCCAAGAGCATGTCGAGAAGGATCAGGATCGGAGGCAACGCCAAGAGCATGTCTAGAAGGATCAGGATCGGAGGCAACGCCAAGAGCATGTCGAGACGGATCAGGATCGGAGGCAACGCCAAGAGCATGTCGAGAAGGATCAGGATCGGAGGCAACGCCAAGAGCATGTCGAGAAGGATCAGGATCGGAGGCAACGCCAAGAGCATGTCTAGAAGGATCAGGATCGGAGGCAACGCCAAGAGCATGTCGAGAAGGATCAGGATCGGAGGCAACGCCAAGAGCATGTCGAGAAGGATCAGGATCGGAGGCAACGCCAAGAGCATGTCGAGACGGATCAGGATCGGAGGCAACGCCAAGAGCATGTCGAGACGGATCAGGATCGGAGGCAACGCCAAGAGCATGTCGAGACGGATCAGGATCGGAGGCAACGCCAAGAGCATGTCGAGACGGATCAGGATCGGAGGCAACGCCAAGAGCATGTCTAGAAGGATCAGGATCGGAGGCAACGCCAAGAGCTTGTCGAGACGGATCAGGATCGGAGGCAACGCCAAGAGCATGTCTAGAAGGATCAGGATCGGAGGCAACGCCAAGAGCATGTCGAGACGGATCAGGATCGGAGGCAACGCCAAGAGCATGTCGAGAAGGATCAGGATCGGAGGCAACGCCAAGAGCATGTCGAGAAGGATCAGGATCGGAGGCAACGCCAAGAGCATTTCGAGAAGGATCAGGATCGGAGGCATCGCCAAGAGCATGTCGAGAAGGATCAGGATCGGAGGCAACGCCAAGAGCATGTCGAGAAGGATCAGGATCGGAGGCAACGCTAAGAGCATCGAAGCTTGCAGCAATTCGTGAATTTCAGAAATCCCACAATATTTGCCAATTGCGTCTGTTTTTACTCGGGCTTTTTTTTGAATCCCCATTTCGGTTTCGGTTTTATTTATTTCAATAGAAGTCCTAATATTTGATCTGTAGAGGATGCTACAGTTAATGTTACTGCTGTTCAATTCTTATTTCCATTTTTCAAGGACATACGAGTATTTTTTCTTAATAGCCATCGTGTCTTGATTCGGCAGATAAAATTTAGTCTATTTGTTTTAGGTACTAGTTAACAATCGCTCTGCAAAATCATAAAGTTTTCAGGATTAAAGTCAGTTTTGGCCAACTCTCTTTTAGCTAAATGTAATCCAAATTAATTTTCTTCTTTCACAGAGTAAGGTGTTTATCAGGCCAGGACGAAGAGTGGTTGGCTAGAATAAAGACAATGTCAGCTATGATCTTCTATATGTCTCTCGCAACTCGCGATAGCCAAGAACCAGTTCTTTGTGTTTTTTAACTTCTTCAGCTGGCGTTAACAATTGAGTAGGAATTCAGCCTCGTAGAGACTTAGTTAATGAAGAGTTAAAGCAGTGCGAATGTGTGAATCGCTCGCATATACTGAAAGAGACAGCTTTTTAAATTATTTCATTACTTGTGTGTTTGAACTCTCAACCAACGAATTCAGCTGTTCGGGATACATATTTGACCTTGAGCTTCGAAAAATGACTGCCAGGGAGACCGAAAACAATCCAATTATTAATCGCCTAGGCATTCGGCTACTTCTGTCAGGCGCAAGCATTCAGTTGGACTGTAATGAAGTGATGTACTTTCGGCCCTAAAGTTTCTATTCAGCTTTGAATGTATTAATAACTGATGGATATGCTCAAACTAGCAAAAGCTGTAGAGTATTGGCTGTAATTTACTATGACAGCATCCTTTAATGCGAAAGACTGAGAAAATGACATACAAACCCTTATCAAACCAAGTGTTGTGCAATCGTGCCCTTTCTCGCCCTCCTGCCCCGCCCCAACCCTCCAGTCTGCCCCAACCCTCCAATCAATAATCAACGCGTACGCCGATCACGCCACCCCGCCCCACCTCCCCTGCTGTACCGTACATTTGTTCTTAAGTTATATTCATGTACGCGTAGGACCAATGAAAAATATAGTCGCTGTCTGGAGGGCAGACTCCTCCCTTGCGCGCGTTGGTCCGCCTCCGTTGGCTATTGACTAAACGACTCGTCGATCTACCATAAAAAGTGCACGGCGAACTGCATCGGCTACGGTGTGTAAGTTCGTGTTCGCGAGTTACTGTCCTTTTTCTGCTTCTCCCTAGGGCGCGGGACGGGAGCTCTGACTGGGGACGTGGGGGTCGCAGCTTCCCGACAGGTTAAAGCTGTAGGCGTTGCTCCGGAGGACGGGGGCTCACAACACAAGCAAGAAGCTGCGCCTTTCTTCGCTTTCCTCCCTTTGCTCGCTCGCCCTTGCTCACTCTTGTACTTGCATTAAATACGTAATCTCAGACCTGAGTAGACAATCTCCAACGACGACAGGTCGACAGGAAGTTTACAACGGAACTTCTTGGAGTCACCAGATTTTTTTCCTCATTGTTGAATCGTAACAAGCTTCTTACTTGGAGTGCCTTCTCTATATTACAGTTCCTTTTGTAAGGTAGAGAGACTATCTAGTCCTAGCATTAAGCTGACCCACAGCCACACCGACTTGTGCAGACTGGCTCGCAGCAAAAATTTTGTCCAAATCAAATGTAAGACTGCAGAGTACTATTACTGCTGAGTATTAAAGACACTTGTCGGTGAGATCTTTACAAGCTACGAGCTATATAGCCTGCTTTAGAATATTGATTTTGTGGCTATTTGTGGCTCGGCAGGAGCAGTCGCGATGCTTGGTGAGGTCAAAGAAGCTTCTCAGCTGGATAACCCACTTGGGAATCGCGTTGACTTGTCACTTCTTGGGTTCCAGTTCATCGTTCTGTCGAAGGTCTCAACTTCAGACAGGATAAAAACGGCAGTTTTGTGCACCCCGTGTAGTCGCTGGGACTTTGATCTCGTTTGATTTGAAGCAGAGCCAGCCTGTAAGTGTATGCATAGTGCCTAGTTTCGTTAGATTTTGACAGATCATTTGATTTAAGGGTGACCAATTGCCTTATCTACTGTCGTTTTAGTGTATAAATTGTGCGGAAGATCCGTTACGTTGAGCCCTCTATCGAGTTTTTTGTCTGTTTGTGTGAAAAAAGTTTCAACCACTATCAGCTGCAGAAGACTTGAATACACACTGCCTTTTGTATTGAATACGGGAAATACGTGCACACTACATGGGTGCAGTGCTTACGAGCGTATTTCCTCTGCCAGGTACACGCAGGCAGGGGCGTAGCCAGGAATTTTGATTGGGGGGGCCGTGAGTTAGGGGGCGCCAGCTTCTTATAGGGGGGCGCCAGTTTCTTTTAGGGGGGGGCGCCAGTTTCTTATAGGGGGGCGCCAGTTTCTTTTAGGGGGGGCGCCAGTTTCTTTTAGGAGGGGCCGGGGCACCAGTTTCTTTTAGGGGGGGGGCGCCAGTTTCTTTTAGGGGGGGGCGCCAGTTTCTTATAGGGGGGGCGCCAGTTTCTTTTAGGGGGGGGGGCGCCAGTTTCTTTTAGGGGGGGGACGCCAGTTTCTTTTAGGAGGGGCCGGGGGCACCAGTTTCTTTTAGGGGGGGGCGCCAGTTTTTTATAGGGAGGGGGGGCGCCAGTTTCTTTTAGGGGGGGGGCGCCAGTTTCTTTTAGGGGGGGCGCCAGTTTCTTTTAGGGGGGGGGCGCCAGTTTCTTTTAGGGGGGGGGCGCCAAGGCCAGAGTTGGTTGATTGGGGGGGGCCACGGCCCCCTTGCCCCCCCCCTCTGGCTACGCCCCTACACGCAGCAGCAGCCACTAGCTCGCGCCGCCAAACTGACACTATCGCACGAGTGTGCGTCCTCCGCTTGAGCAGAGGTTGGAAGCCTGCGGTTAATTCTGCAACCAGCCGTCAAGGGGTCTTTTTTTATCGAATCAGATAAGCAAGGAAAATCTTCAACTAGTGATTTTCGAGAAGCAATGAAGTACAGCTACATGGAAGCATTTTATAAATAAACCTGTAAATTATGCAGTAGCTGCCTTTCGGCAGTGACAGAAATGTACTGCGAATCGAACAGGGCAGAGCTCAAATTGGCATTACGAGACGGTGACCTGAAAGCAGCAGAGAGGCTGCTTACTGTCCAGCCCCGTTCTGCTGATGCTGAAGATCCCGATGGAAGCCGACCGCTGCATGTGGCAGCGGCATTCTGCGCTCCTGCTGTGCGGCTGCTGCTTAAGCACGGCGTCGGGCTCGACTGTCCTTCTGACAAGAAGGTCGGCTCGCCGCTGTTTGTTGCCGTCTTCTGCGACCAGTTGGACGCCGTCGAGGTGCTGATTCGCGCTGGCGCCGATGTTCATTTTTGCAGCACCGGCTCTCCAGCTCTCTGGGTGCTGGCCGCGGCTTCAAGACTAGCGAAGACACCGAGTGAGCAGGAGAAGCGCATTTTAAGTCAAATGCGACTCACCCTGACTGAACTGGCCATGCTCAGGGGCCACCGAGAGATACTGAATCTGCTCTTATCGATGGGCGCGGATTTCACAACAGCAAAGGACAACGGATTTGCAGCGATTCAAATTGCGGCTTTGTGTGGCAGAATGGAACTGACCGACTGCCTTGGTGGAGTGCTTTTGGAAGCGCAAAAGCGGAACGAGCTGTACGCATTACCGCTTCACCTCGCCGCTAAGAGAGGTCTCCTGGAGTTTGTTCGATTTCTAATAAGATCCGGAGCGAATGTTGATCTTCAGCTCCGCTGCTCAAACGCAACGCCTTTGTACATCGCTGCTCAGCACGGACACGCGGAAGTGATTTCCTTATTAGCTGAGTCGGGAACGGACCTGAACTTCCAGACTAACAAAGGTCGTGCAGCCTTGCATGCAACAGCCCAGTCAGGACGTGTCGAGTCTGCGCAAGCGCTCATTAAACATGGAGCCAACATAGATCTCGGGGACAAGGACGGCTGCACGCCGCTCATCATAGCGGCCCGTCACGGGCACACAGCCGTGATTACTGAGCTCTTGCAGGCAGGAGTTAAAATTGACCACCAGACTAAATTGGGAGCAACGGCGCTTTTAGTGGCTGCCAAGAATGGCAAACTCGACGTTGTACGCAAGCTGCTAGCATCCAACGCCAACATTAACCTGGCCGATTGCAAGGGCTTCAGTCCCCTGCATGCAGCGGCACAGAACTCTCAAGCCAACCTTGTCGATCTGCTTGTCGCAGCCGGAGCCAATATCGACAGCCTGACCAGAGCGGGCGACTCCCCGCTTTGCTTAGCGACCAGTAAGGGCCGCGTAGACGCCACCGTCAGTCTGATTCGTGCCGGGGCCTGCGGCAACTCTCTTTGGCCGAAGCCGCTATCGTCGCCAATGTTCGCAGCAGCAAAGGGAGGTCACATTCGGGTGATTGAGAAACTGATTGGGGCTCAGGCGGATGTTGATGTCCAGACAAAAAAAGGATCACCTCTCATGATTGCCGCTAGGAATGGTCATATCGCTGTCGTCGCAAGTCTGGTTCAGGCCGGAGCAAACTTGAACCAGCGAAACCGCCGGAAAGAATCTCCATTGCTTGTTGCACTGGAGAACGGCCACACTAAGGTTGCGAAGTTGTTGATCCAGTCGCAGGCAACCATAGAGCCTTGGTTGACAGCTCTTGCCATGAGTGCCTTGCCGAGCAGTATCTCTGCATCTGACAGCTCAGACACGAGCCTGATGGATTCTTGCGAATCTTTGAGCTCCGAAATGAGGCTTGCCGGTTTCACAGCAGCGAACGCCGCAATGCAAAGCAGGATTGCGGCCACCCTAGAATTCATCCAAAAGCAAAGGCTGCCTTCTGATCAGTTCTCCATCGTTGGTAGCTTCTCTGATGGATGGGGCATGTGCTTTACGCAAAACGATGGAAAGCTGGACCCGGATTCAGACATCGATATGACAGCGCTACAGCAAGGCCCTGTAGTGAAAGTCTGCTCCGAACATAGCTATAGCGACGGGCACATCGAGATTGATATCTCAGGTAGGAGTAACCGGTCTAATTTACAAACAATCGATCATTATCATCATGCACCCTGTTACTTCCGTTCCAGTTTCTGAGCCAAGTGTCACTCAAAATGGATCAATGCTTCGACCGAATATGGACTTTGTGACTGCGTATCCACTCAGTGAGTATCCCACGATCGCTGTGCTGCAGTCTGGCTATCAGTCGTGCATTCCGTCCAACATTCTGAAATCGCTCGCGGACGAGCTGAAAAACTCGCCATGCCATTTGGTTGCCGCAGCGCCGCCAGGGCTGAGTGGCAAACGAATGCGAGTCAGCACCAACCTGCTTGAGAGGCGGCTCATGCAGAGCCTAACCGACGAGCAGGGCCAGGTTTTCGTGCTGCTGAAATACATTATCAAAAAAGTAATTTCCGCTAAAGTGAATGGACTGAAAACGTACCACGCCAAGAACACTTTCTTCTTTATGCTCGACGGGACGCCAAGAGAACACTGGACTAAAGAGAGTCTTCATGAGCTGGTGAGACGATCGTTGGAGCTTCTGCTTAAAAGAGGTTTTCACAACACAAGAACTGACTTCTGTTCACCGCATCAGTGCATGCAACACTTTTTCCTGCGAGATGCATTTGTTTATCTGCACCGCAATCACCACCCCAAGTCGGAAATCCGAAGAGCCATTGAAGAAGTTATTTGCAATCTTTCTACTGCACTGGAAGAATTTCGACAAGGACTCTGCAAAAATCCTTCTATGGAGTTCCAGTTTCACCCGTTTCTTCTACTGCCCGTGCTGGAAGAGCGGTCATTTCCTACAGCTGAGCTGCAGTACCACGATACCTACGATGTTATCAAGTATGTCCTCTTGTCGCTGGCTGATGACAACTTTGAAAAGACCATCAAAGAGGAAATCAACAGCATACCTGATTGGGCCAGAACTGCTCGAGAGTGCCTCAGAGCGATGGCGCTCATGAGGACTGGCAAAAGCGGCTATTCACTCGTCGCCCCGGTCAGCACCGTCAGCAAGTCCATCCCGAGCTCGGTGGAGGACGTCCTCCGTTATCTTCAGACCAACGACTCAGCTTGGAAATTCTATTTCCGATTTCACAAGAAAGTCGAGTTCAAGTTTCTTCCAGCCTATCTGAGAGAGATTTTTCCACTGAGTCGGGGAAGTCGCGACCAGGCGAGCTACATCAATTTCGACGCGCTGTCCAAGGCGCTCCGCCTCGAGTTCATTCGAAAACAACCGAATGGCAATGAAAAAGCAGCTGAACTCTTCAACACATTTTCTTGGGACTACGGCGATCCCCAGGATCTGGGGCTGTTGCTGCATTACTGCCTGCAGCACAGCATCAGCAATGAACAGCTAATGGGAGTTTTCGACAGGCGTAGGAAGAGAATCACGGCTGCTCATCTGAGTAGGCTGGTCTCGACTTTATTGGATGCTCAGGTAGGCGCTTTTTGTTTAGCATTAATTGGTTTTAAAAACAATTTTCATAGCTCATAAATATCGATTACATTGAATTACTTGCTGTATTGGTTTGATCTACGTATTTCGATTAACTTCAGCCCAACCTGAAGCATAAACTGATAGAAAATACTCTTCGCCGACCTTCTGGAGCCAGTCTAGCTACTGACATCGTGGCAACGCGTGAGTAGTATTGCTCTTACTCAACTGAAAGAGTGAAAGCGGATTTCTCGAATCATCGTTCATAAATAATCAATAACATTTTTAGATGAACTTGCGGGTTCCATGGGGACAAAACGACAGCCGCCGGCACCAGTCAAGAGCGGTCAGTCCAGCGACGTTCGCGCCAACCAAGCAGACAATCAGGACAATCAAGGCCACCAAAATTCTAATAAAGTCGTTACACGCAGCCAGTCGTTCACCCACGCCAGATACAAAAGGGAGGCCGCACACTCGGCAATAATCAGACAAGGCTGCGTTAGTCTGTTTGATTCGAATTGGAGAAAAGAGTTAGACTTCGCTAAGTAGGGCTCTAGGGCTGCTAGGGGTAAAATGATGGGACATTCCGATCCTTGGAATTTTCTCCTAACACAGTCTGTTGCATCGAAAGTTTCTTGCAATTTTCAATGATTCTGCATGTTTATTTACAACTTGTTACTTTCAGTAGCATTCGCTATTGCTAATACACAATGTAGTGGTCAATAGCGCCTCTACAGTTAAAATACACGAATGAATGGGGCAGCCTGCCTAGCATGTGTTTTTCCAACGCAATACGAATTCATTAACACGTCTCTGAAGTTCTGTACAGACAGTGTATTGAAACTCCAATGTATTTAGCGAGCCTCACCACCACATCAACAGTTCCTAAGCGCATCAAAGTACCAGCTTAAAGCACTTCGACAAGGTCAAAAAGGAAGTGCCGGCCCCAGAGCTCAGCCCAGCAGGATCTTGAACAGCAGCGGGTTGTCCCTCTGCATTTGGTCCCGCAGGCCCGGGAAGCGCTGCATGGCGTCAATCACCTTAGCCAGAATCTCCATGTAGTTGCCGTTGGTCCGCACCTCCTTCACCTCCGGCACGAAGCGCTCAACCCAGTCGATGGCGTCCCGGACCATCGGGTCCATTCCGTCTGCAATGTGGGCCACTTTGCTGCAGGAAAATTGCTCAGTGATTTGCCCCCGGACTCATCGGAATGCTAGAATACTATAATTGTTTTGCTTTGTGCATCCCCAGCCGACCGCCCTGTGTTTGCCTGGCGGGTTTGGCCCCTCCTCCAGTTTTTCCTAGCCTGCCAGCACCACCTGGGCCCGGGTTTGGGGGCTTATGACTCCACCCTTTTTTGGGGGTTTGGGGTGGCTGTTCCCTCTGCCCCGGCCCTTGCGCTGCGTTCCCCCGTCTACTAGTAGCGGGTCTCTGATTGGTCAGTAAACTTTCTCTCCTGAGTCAGCCACTGGGCAATGAACTTTCGCTGCTCAGAGAGTAGCTGCGTCGGCGAACTCTTGCGGCCGGTCAGGAAGCAGGGGTCGGAGCCAGGGTGGGTGTCTTCAGTCAGGGGTCCCCGTCCCGGGTCTCAGTCTAGGCCTCTTAATTCTGCCCATTCCGCTGACTACTGAGCATATGACTCCTGCGCCAATGCTGTACACAGGCACGAACTCATGCACATGCTCACGCAGTGTATACAGCAGCCCTGACTTTCTAATAGTCGGGAATGTACACTCTCTGCGCCCTGGAACTTGGTCCCCATGCGTGCGTGCACTCTCTGCGCCTTGGAACTTGGTCCCCATGCGTGCGTGCACTCTCTGCGCCTTGGAACTTGGTCCCCATGCGTGCGTGCACTCTCTGCGCCTTGGAACTTGGTCCCCATGCGTGCGTGCACTCTCTGCGCCTTGGAACTTGGTCCCCATGCGTGCGTGCACTCTCTGCGCCTTGGAACTTGGTCCCCATGCGTGCGTGCACTCTCTGTGCCTCGGGACTTAGTCCCCATGCGTGCGTGCACTCTCTGCGCCTCGGGACTTAGTCCCCATGCGTGCGTGCACTCTCTGCGCCTTGGAACTTGGTCCCCATGCGTGCGTGCACTCTCTGCGCCTTGGAACTTGGTCCCCATGCGTGCGTGCACTCTCTGTGCCTCGGGGGTTGGCCTTCATGGCTGTAAACTGTACTAAAACCCGATTTTCCTGCAAAAGCCCCAAATGAATTTGGCCGCTCGCGGAGTCGAACCAGTGGGTCGTTTTGGCACGAGAGTCAGACGCGTTTACCGCTGAGCTGTTCGGCAAATATGCTAGACAAAAAACCGGATCAAAACACCAATTACGGATCAGGTCAACTTACAATCAGCCTCAGCCACTGCGGCAGCGGCGCAGAGAACAGCAATGATGAAAATTTTCATTATGCAATTAATGATTTCAAATCAGCTTAACGTCGGATTGTCAGCTCGCTGCGGTAAAGACTGGCTTCTGTGCTTTAAATATGGCAGTCCCGGTCCCATAGATTACGGAATGCACTGCTCCAGACATTCATTCCGTGACAGGAACCAGCAATCTGGGCTTACTCAAAATTTGCTGCGATTCCCAACTGCTTTCTACGTGCCGATATAGCAAACAGCTTCTTGCACGAGTGCTTTGGTTGCAAAATTTGCTTTCGTTTAGCTTATGCTTGATAAAAGTACAATCCCTAGGGCCGCGTGAGATTTTCGCACCTGAATGGCGTCTGCGCTTGCAGTTGAGCGGCTGCGTAAACTTCTTAACATCATTTGTAATTTGAGACATCATTTTTCTTTTCGTTTGGACAAACGCGTGCTTCTTGCTAGAACTTGCGAGAACTGAGGGACTACTCTTAGTAGCTGCGTCCGAGTGTCGATAACCGCTTCGTGTTTGGAGGCAATTGTCGAGCAAGTATTTTCGGTATATTAACGAGAAAAAATTTACCAAGTTTATTGATTTTTTCAAAAAGCTACGAGTAATACCGACGAAGGACGCCCACCTGGTGTAACTGTACTCTGATATGCATTTAATGTCGATTCATGAAATCATGCAGCTTGAGAAACGCAAATATAGTTTTGTTTCCTTGTGGATAAAAGAATAACGGATTAGTAATCTGGCCGCTTTTGGTGGGTTCAAGTGTGTTTTTCTAATAGACATTTCACCGTTTGGTTTTCATGTAGACATTACACCGCATGGTTTTCATGTCGACATTTCACCGCATGGTTTTCATGTCGACATTTCACCGCTTGGTTTTCATGTAGACATTACACCGCTTGGTTTTCATGTAGACATTTTACCGCTTGGTTTTCATGTAGACATTTTACCCCTTGGTTTTCATGTAGACATTTCACCGCTTGGTTTTCATGTAGACATTTTACCCCTTGGTTTTCATGTAGACATTTTACCGCTTGGTTTTCATGTAGACATTTTACCCCCTTGGTTTTCATGTAGACATTTTACCCCCTTGGTTTTCATGTAGACATTTCACCGCTTGGTTTTCATGTAGACATTACACCGCTTGGTTTTCATGTAGACATTACACCGCTTGGTTTTCATGTAGACATTACACTGTTTGTTTTCATGTAGACATTACACTGCTTGGTTTTCATGTAGACATTACACCACTTGGCTTTCATGTGGACATTACAGAAAAAAATGCCGAAAGCAAATCCGGCAAAAATTTTGTTAATGAATTCTTAAAGAGGCGAAATAATCAACGCCTCTCGTTTTTTTAAGAGAAAGCGCCTGGTTGCAAAACGAGCATCTGAGACGGTTTAACAGAAAGCCACCGTATCTCGGTAGGTATGAAAAACAAAGGGAAGCTATCGAACAATTGGAAGTAGACCAACCTAATTCCACTATCTACCACAATCAACAAAGAGAATGTCAAGAAAGGAGCCGATTCCTTGCTAATAAATATAAGACTCTAACAGGTCGACTATCACCGATACCCACTAAGTAGACCAGAACAAGAAGCGTTGGAGCGGTTAGTTGAACAAAAAGAATTGAAAATTGTGAATGAAGATATTCAGTTTGCTCAGAGAAAATTCACAGAACATTGTATTGAGTATACTCTACCCTGCATAGAAAACGGGGACATAAATGACTACAGAGACAACATCCAATTAGTTAGAGACCACACCTTGAGAACACGAAGAACCTTTAAGCTGCAGCTATCATTTTAGTTAGTTTTCAAATGCCAGCTAGACCAAAAGAACATCTTAATTATTACATGACCACGAAGGCTAAACCATTCTCTCCCGCCGACACCTTGGATCCTTTCCTCCAAGATATCACGAAAAGAATTGAATCATTTACATCCCGAGGTTCAGGATGGGTTGTCGGTGGGATTCAAAGAACAATGGTTAAGGTGGTGAAGTACGACCCCTTGAGGGCCTCATCCTATCTACCACTCTCAACAAAGCTGGCTAGCAAAAAGGCTTGTGTAAATGTTAAAAATGATGATAATTGTGGTGCTCTATGGGCTGTTCTTTCTGCAATTTATAATAAAACAACAATGGCTCATCATGAAAGAACATCACATCAGACATCAGAATCATTTTAGGCGTTGAAAAATACGCCTAATTGGATGTTGTCTCTGTAGTCATTTATGTCCCCGTTTTCTATGTAGGGTAGAGTATACTCAATACAATGTTCTGTGAATTTTCTCTGAGCAAACTGAATATCTTCATTCACAATTTTCAGGCGTTGAATGCTCCAAGAAAGGAATTGTATTCAATAAAGGTGGTTTAGAAATTGCTCAGATCCCAAAGTTAGAAGAAGTTTTCAACAATAAAATTAGGATCACAGTCTTTGAGTGGGATGAAGAAAGTGAAAAAGTACACAACTAGTCAGGTGTAGTAAAAACAGGTTTGATCCGGAGGGAAAGAGAAGGTTGGATATAGACCTGCTTGTGATAGGAAACTACAGGTAAATGCTCATTGTGTGGATTAAAGATTTATCCAAGTTAATTCATAAACAAATCAACAATCATGATTCATCTGTAGCTATCTGTCGATTGTGTCTTAAAAATTACAGCGGATCAAACCGCAATGAAAAGCTTGCAGAGCATGAATTAACCTGGGAAGATCACCCCACCATCTGCTCTCTCCCCTCAGCTGAAGAAAAATATCTCAGGTTAAAAAATTATCATAAGATGGAGAGACTACCGTTTGTTGTTTATGCTGATTTTGAATGCTTTAAAACACCTGAAAATCCTGAATTAAAATAAACAAAATCATGTCCCCAACTCAGTGGTTTTTGTCTTTATATCTGGAAAAAAACTTATCGAATTTAACCATTTCTTCGGGGACAAATGTGGAACAGTTTATTTTCAGGATGCTGGAATTACAAAAACAAATCAGCACTTCAATTTATCGTAGAACCAATCAACATGTCACAAGCTAATGAGGTGGCATTTCAATCAGCTAATCATTGCCACATCTGTAGAAAACAGTTGACAAGCGGCAATCTCAAGAGCCCAACAGTCAGGGACCACTGCAACTTAACGGGGAAATTTAGGGGGGCTGCACATAACGCTTGCAATCTTAAGTTAAAATCTAATATTCGGGATTTAACAGTGTTTTTCTACAACAGTCGGGGCTATAATTTTAATTTTATTGGTTGAAAAAATTGGGATGATTCCAAGCGTCAAGCTTGATTGCATCGCAGAGAATAAAGAAAAGTTTAAGTGCCTGGATATTAAGCAGGATGCACTCAGTAAAAGTTTAAGTGCCTGGATATTAAGCAGGATGCACTCAGTAAAAGTTTAAGTGCCTGGATATTAAGCAGGATGCACTCAGTAAAAGTTTAAGTGCCTGGATATTAAGCAGGATGCACTCAGTAAAAATTTAACTGACGATCGGTGTAATTTTACAAAAATATTTGCTAATGACACTGATGAGTCATTTAAACTTCTGAGGAAGAAGGGGCACAACCCCTATGAATATATTATTGGGTATCACATATTTGAAGAAGGGCTGCCACAAAAAGAAAATTGTATTCCCAGCTGACGAACTCTGGGATCTCAGAAGATGACTATGAGCATGCAAAGCATGTTTATAATCATTTTAAATGTAAAATATTCTTTGATTATCATTTGCTTTACCTCTATATAGATGTCTTTCTTCTGGCCGATGTCTTTGAAACCTTCGAAGACACCTGACTTGACTTAGCTGCAGGGCGGTCCGAAGACGCAGCGGGGAGGCGAGCGTCGCCCATTCCGCTAATCCCTGAAAGACCCGCATAGGCTAGGGCGCGGGGCCGGTCAGGGAGGTCTGCCGGTCCTGTCTGCAGCGTTGTCTTCGGTGGGGAAGACGGAGGCTCGCTTGGTGGCCCGGAGGAACCGGATGAGCCGTGGGATGTTCTCGGGCCGGCAAACGTCGTCCAGGGACGGGTTGGGCCCGAGGTGGTTGAGCCGGTCTCGGTTGAAGGCCGGGCAGTAGCAGCGAAGACACCTGGTATGCAGCCTGTGGCCTCGATCCCGCTCATTTTGTGTCTCTGCCTGCCACCAGCTGGGAATCTTTGTAGAAAATGAAATGGGATAAAGACCCAGATTGGTTTGTTGAACTTTTGACAGACATGTACAATTTTGTCGAAAGTTCCAAAAGAGGAGGCGTGTCTGTTTGTGTTCATAGACATGCTATTGCAAACAATCCTTACGTTGAAGATTACAACAGCGAGCAACCCTCCAATTATATCAGCTACCTGGATGCCAACAACCTCTATGGTTGGGCAATGAGCCAGGAGTTGCCTGTTAGAGATTTCAGGTGGCTTGAAGAACTTAATGGGACTTTTCAACACCCGCAATTTATGAGGTGGATGTAGAGATTCCATCTGAACTTCACGACCATTTCTCGGACTTTCCACCCTTCCCAGAAAATCGTCATTGCCCGAAAATTGTTGAAAGTCCGGATGGAACCTGGCAACTATCAAACACTGATGTAGAAAATGTAATTAACAAAATCAAAAATCAGAAAATCAAAAAAAATCAAACTGCTGTATACCGACACAGACAGTTTGATTTTGAACATAGAAACAGTAGACTTTTATCAGGATCTTTTGATACAGAAGGACTTGTATGACCTAGAAAATGAAGGATGAGAAAGCTGGTGACATCATCACCGAATTTATCGGGTTGAGAGAGAAGAGTTATTTTATAAAATGTGAGGAATCAGATCCCATTACATTGACAACATTACAACATTAAAAGTCTATCCTTTGGTCATTGGCGGTTGCGAAAACTAGGTTTTTAATTAAAAAATTCTAAAAAATGACAACGAATACTTTTCTTCAAGATTTAGCTAATGAGTTGGAGATTCCAAACTTCCGAGGGGTCTTCATGAGAGATACACTTCCCAAATCACACAATACTCCTACACAAACAATAAAAAAAGAATGTGGTATCATGAACTTTGACACCTCTGATAAACCGGGTTCTCATTGGGTTTGCTGGGTGATCGATCCTGATCTTAAGCATAAATACTTCGATAGCTATGGAACAGCTCCACCTGAAGAATAAAGAAATTACTTGAAATGGCAGAAAAGGGCGACATCTGTGGTGAGCTGTGTGTGAATTTTTTGTATGCAATGACGAAAACCAGAAAGAGCTACAAAGAAATCGTTCTAGGGTTTAGGTGTTAGGTGTTGGGTGTTGGGTGTTGGATGTTGGGTGTTGGATGTTGGGTGTTGGATGTTGGGTTTTGGGTTTTGGGTTTTTGGTGTTGGGTGTTGGGTGTTGGGTGTTGGGTGTTGGGTGTTGGGTGTTGGATATTGGGTGTTGGATGTTGGGTGTTGGATGTTGGGTGTTGGATGTTGAGTGTCAGGTGTTGGGTTTTGGGTTTTGGGTTTTGGGTTTTGGGTGTCAGGTGTTGGGTGTTGGATGTTGGGTGTCAGTTGTTGGGTGTTGGGTGTCAGGTGTTGGGTTTTGGTTGTTGGGTGTTGGTTGGTAGGGTGTTGATTTTTTGCTGTCCGAGGTTTCCAGGACAAAAAAAACAAAACCCCTTTTCGATCAGTAGTTGTAAGCATTGCGATGAGGTGGTTGGTTTTAGGTTTTAGGGCATTATGTTTAGATAGATTTTAGTAGATGTTGATCTCAGGGGATTTAGTTGATTTCTGTCCTGGCTTTTTCCTCATGACAACTACTTATTTACGACGTACAACGAAGCGGTTGCTCCTCTCAAACCAACGGCCAAATCAGCAACGCTGACCCGAAAAGTGCAAAAAGCAATTTACTTCCAAGAAAGACTTTTAAAGATGGAGAAAAAAAGTGGAAAAAAAAAGAAAATCGCAGCATCTAGCAATGAGCCCACGGCAAGCACGAGCACGGAGACCAACGCCGACTCGGTAGTGGACGGCGGCGCGACGACCATCGGGGACGTGGCAGCGAGCGCCGATGCGACGATCTGCAACGACCCCTCAGCGGCTGCGGTTGCGGCTTCGGACGGCAGTCCGGCGGCAGGCGGGACCACCGAAGTCGCCTCACCTGAGAACGGCTGTACGTCGGCAGCTGACGACCTTTTTGTGACCCCGCCTCTTCCACGGGTGGGACTGCCTGCTTCACCTGCCAAACGCCGCTTACCATCGCCGGACTCTGAAGACTCCCCTGGTGGTCCGGAACGCCACAGGCCGCATCTGAATGACTCACCCAGCACCTTTGAGCAACCTGTTTCGCTCATCATCAGCAGGGACTGCCGGAACCTGGTACTCTGCCCAAAGCCTTTCGAGGGCCTCAAACTGCCGGCAATCACAGAGGTACATGAGTACTCACTGTCAGCCTTACCATCTCTACTGAGGTCGGCTGCCCTGCGGAACCGGCAATGCGCTCAGTCAACGGTGCTGGTCCTGCCGGACGAGCTGCTCAGCACAGACCACTGGCGAGAGTCGCTCTCTGAGGCTATCGATCTACTGAGAGCGGACAGTCTGACACGTAAGATTCTTCTGGTTCCGCCCTTTGCCAGCGGTGAAGAATTGACTCAATCTCTGAGTAAGAAACTCTCACCTGTTACTCTTATTGCCTCTCCTCCTCTTAAACCAATTGTATCCTTCTCAGCGCCTGACTTTATACTGGCGCTGGCTTCCTGGCTGAGAACTTTAAACTAGCTGACTACTGTAGGCCTCCCAAACTGGAAGGCAACATTTTAAATCTACACCCTACCTTCAAACTCTCCGAGTCTGAGACGAGGCTGCTAGATAGGGGACTCAATTTTATCCCAACCCAAGCCCTTGATTTCGATGAGTTGAGGAACTGCATGACGGAATTTCATCGTAAACTTTTCTGGAAAGACTTTTTCAAAAAGAGGGGTCTCGCCAACACCAGCCCGCCCCCCTTCACCGGGAAATCAGTGAAGGAGGTTCCCCTCAGACTCAGAAGGGATGATTGCAACTTGTTGGTACTTGAGAACCAAAATCTGGTAGAGAATTTGACAACGGTACAGATCAAAGGCAACCTAGAGGCACCTGCAGAGACCAGGGCGATTCAGAGGCTCAAGCGAAACAGCTCCGTCCTTATAAAAAAGGCGGACAAAGGCAACGCAGTGGTCATCATGCACCCCAAGGATTACGAATTTGCAGCCTACAACCAACTGTTTGACACTGATGCCTATCAACAGCTGGACCAGCCATTGCAACCCGAGACTGCGGAACTTATCAGGGGGATCTTCCTCAATTTATGTAACAGAAAGTTCATATCTAAGAAACAGTGTGCATTTCTTTGTCCCGGAGAGAACTTCCGTCCCCGGCATTTCTACCTGCTCCCAAAAATTCACAAGGACCCGGCCACCTGGCTGATCCCCTTTCGGGTCCCAGCAGGCAGACCTATTGTTAGCGGATGCAGTTCTGAAGCAATTGGGGCAGAAAAGTACATAGACTTCTTTCTAAAACCGATTGCCCAAGCGCAACCCACTTTCATTAAGGACTCCTATGACTTCAAGGCACACCTTATGGATAAAAGCTGCACGGAAGGTTCGACTCTGGCAACCTGTGATGTCCAGAGTCTGTACTCCATGATCCCAATAGATCAGGGCATTGCAGCGATCCAGGAATTCTTTAACCGATACCCGGATCCCATTAGACCGGATGCTGAAATAATAAAGCTACTGGAATTGTGTTTGTACAGGAATGACTTTGAATTTGACAAAATGATTTTCCTACAACTTAGAGGTACAGCCATGGGGCGCATATTTGCGCCCAGCTATGCCTGTCTCTTCATGAGCCTCTGGGAGGAAACTGCCCTGAGAACTGCTCTTTATAAGCCGAACATCTATTTTAGGTACATAGATGATATCTTCATTCACTGGGACCACCCGGCTGAAGCTCTGACAGAATTTGTTGTACACCTAAATTCAATCAACCCCAACATCAAACTCACCGTCAGCTCCTCATCAACTGAGGTCAGTTTCCTTGACATGACCATCAGGAAAGCTGAAAACCGCTTCACAACACAACTGTTTTCAAAAGAAACATACACCCATAGATTGTTGCACCGACAGTCCTTCCATCCGTCACACACCTTCAAGGGGGTAGTAAAATCCCAAATCCTTCGGTACGCTCGTATCTGTGATGACTACAAGTCTTTCAACGATGCTTTCAATTCTTTAAAATCGGAACTCAAGCATTTAGGCTGCTTGAATATTTTTCTTAAAAACTGCAAAAAGAAGGTCCTCATACTCATGAACTGGACTGCAGGACCAACGACCAATCTGGGTCTGCTTCCCAAAGGGTTCCATCCCTGTGGGTCATCCCGCTGCAAATGCTGCACCCACTCACCGCCTGCTCTCTCCGCCCAGGGGCTGAAACCGGCTTCCGGTTTTTTAATCTCTCAGAGCCTGTCCTGTGGCTCCAAGAGCATCATATATGGCTTCTACTGCAACCAGTGCCACCCTGGGAAAATCCTCTATGTAGGTATGACTAGAAGATCAATGAGAGATAGAATGAACCAGCACAGGTCAAATATTAACAGGAGAGTCGTTACTTCGGGATCAGAGCATTTTCTCACCCCCAATCACTCGATTGCAAACTTTGTCTCCATTGCTATCGAACAAGTTCTTAATAACAACAAAATCGAACTAAGGGAAGAAATCTGGATTAAAAAACCGGGGACTGACAAACCGCCAGGTACAAAAATCAGGGTCGACAATCATCTTCTCCGACCCATCCCTCTGGTCCTTCCTTTTCACCCATCTACGGTCTGGCTTGCCAACGAGATGGCTAAAAACTTTGAGAAGCTACAAAATAAAGCAGGCTCCCGCATACTGCCCGCATTTACACGGCAACGAAATTTACGGAGCCTCCTGGCTCCCAATAAGTTTAAGTCCCAGCCAGGAAACCATTGAATCGTTTTAACCAATGCGCTCTTTTTACCTATAGAACTACAATATTTATTCACTTTGTCGTGTATTTTATTCAAACTGCTTGAATGTACGCACAAATATCGATTTTTATGCTCCCACCCTCAATACAGCATTGTACAATATTTAATCGTACTTCGAAAAAACAATTTTTTAATATACTAAATATACCGTCGCTTAAACTGACCGGTTGAAAGCCTCTGGGACAAGTTAGAGCTAGAATGAACCCAGTTTAAATGTACACCCCTCATATGTACAGCAGCTCAGCGATTTTATTAGACTGAGAAAACTAATACTTAAAAGACCAACTTGCACGCATGAAACACTGATTTTTGGCCTGACGAAGAGCCCAGAGGCTCGAAACCGGTAGCCCATACTACAATAAATTAATTATTTTTTAAACACGCCGTGACCTCTCCTCTCTCTCTCTACCTCTCTCTCTCCCGTGACTATCATTGTCGCACGACACTGCGACGACTCCAAAGCCGCTGGCTGTCACAGTCTCAATAATGCGCTCTGCCCTGCTGCTCAGATCCTCTGCTGTTAGACGATTGACAGGAGAAAGGCTGACGACATCTTGGTACGCTCCTCCGATTGACTTAATGAGGAAAGCAAGACAGTGTTTGAAACCCCCCATGCCACCAAACAAAAAGTTTTTAAAGCTATGCTATTTTTCCTTCTAAAAAACCTTGGCCTGGGTTGGTCGGCCCAGAGAGGGCTGAATCGGGAAGTGTCACTTCCACATGTAGAGTATTCCCTGGCTAGCGTTACCTTTTTAGAGTTTGTAAAAAAATCATCCTTAAAATTAAACTGCTTAATTGTGTATTTGCACATAAAGTTGGTTAAATTGATGTAACCGCCCTTGTCGCCTGTCCGCTCCGTAGAGAGACGAACACATGACTAGAGGGGGCAATGACCGTAGGCTGCCTATGACCGGGCAACGACCTGACGGACCTCCAGCACCAGACTGTCCCGCCCACATGATTAGTAGCTTTTGGTAGCGCTTCGTGACCAGAGGGCCAAGGACCCACATGGACCCCACCTGTAGCCAAGGTGCAATAGTTGGTCACTCGGTCATGGTATGACCGAGTGGCTGCCACCACTCTATGTGACCTGGCGCACCTGGATCTTTCTACCAGACCTCTCGAGGCTAGAGCCCCGCCTGGATTGGTTACCAGGAGATTTAGGCCAACAGGGGAGACACATGCAGCCGAGTACAGGGACTCTGCTTGGGGCATGATCGGGAACTCTGGGCTCAATCCTGGAGGATTTCTCAGCAGGGGATCCTTTGTGGCTGTGAGCGAGGCTGACTTGCGACTTTGATTACTAAGAGTAGTATGAGGCGAACATGTACTGTCTCCAGTTTAGATTGCTCAGGGCGAAGGGACGCGTTAGCATGGGGTTGCAACCTTCCTACTGCCATTCTGTGCCAAGACTCGCTAATCCCTCTACTGCACGCACACGCGGCCGCGCAGCACGCACTCACAGGCGGGCTTTGCACGGGGAGAGTCCATTAGCTTACCCAAACTCCCTCATGCTTTGCCACCCCGGGAGAAAGGCTTAGCAAGCCATGAGTTAAATGATGGTGAAAGATTGAATAATGATGAAGTTAGTTAATAGTTAATAATTAGGCCCTTAGGCGAATAATCAGGCAATTAGGCGGCTTCACTATTGAGTAAAATACAGCAAAAGATACGGTATCACAATTGGCTCAGCTCTCTAATCAGACAATGGAAAATAGGCAAACCCCGGATAAGCAAAGGCAATTAGAGCACAAATTAGTAACAGGAACTTACCGGCAGCTGCACAGAGAGAGAGAGAGAGGCGGAGTGACCGAGGGTGGCTGTAGGCTGCAGTCAGGCAGACAGTGAAGCGGCGATGCGCTGGAGCGACGAGGCGCTGATGTAGATCAGGCGATGCTGATGATGCTGGGCAGTATCAGACCGCTGGCCGATAGGCGAGCTCGCTTGGGGAGCTAAGGATAACTTGACGGTAACAGACCGCGGACCGGCAGGGATTCGTCTAATAGACGAATGGGTCAGAACTCAGTCTGACGGCAAGTCTAAAGAAAGACTAGGAGCCCGAAGGTGGGCAGAAGTTGAGGATTCTCATGCCGAAATCGCTTCCTTTTATAGACCTCACAGCCGCCTCCTCAAGGTCGTTACCATGGCTCCCTCTCTCTGATTGGCTGCCGGCAGAATGACGTCAGAATGAGTCATGATGAGAAGCATGAGACCGGCATAGCAACATGAGAAATAGGGAAATTGCGCAATCCGGAGGTGGGGTGGGGGATAATTGGCGCAGCGGGTGGTCGCGAAAGTGTTGCGCAAGCAAACATTGAGAACAATAGGGCTGGGGTCGAGAACAAAGGAATTGGAAATCGGGGATAATTGGGGAAAACTGAGAACAATGGAAAAGTAAACATTGGAGAAAAGGTGATAATTAGGTGCGAAAACGAGAACAAAAGAAAGAGAAAATCGGAGAAAATGTGATAATTGGTGGGGTCGAGAGAACAAAAGAATCAAAAACGAGAACAATAGAAGCGGAGGTGGGGTGGGTGTCGCATGAGAAATTTGGGGAGGAGAACAATGGCATGAGAAAAGGTTGCGCAAGAGAGGGAGATGAGTCATCGATGAGTCATCGGGGGGAAGAAGGGGTCACACGACTTGCGTCACCGTTTGGGAGTTTGGGAGGGGATGGGGAGACGGTGAGCACACAAAATACTGTAAGTAGACACAGAGAAGGAGGGGACAGCGCAGGAAAAGAGTGCAGAGAGAGACAAAAAGAGGGGGGGAAAGGGAAAGTACAAGAAGAATAGGGTGGAGTGCAGGGGAGATAAGGTAGAGGGGAGGGTACAGAGAGGGACAGGGAGTTCCGGAAAGGCAGGTGTGGCGGCAGGGGAGACGGAACAAAGGCAGTAGGAGGGGGGCAGCAGAGCGGGAGTCTCCAGGCCTGGGCGGAGACCTGGCCGAGTCTCGACAGCTCTGTGCAGAGGGTGCACGGGATAGGAGGCACTTTCGAAAAAGTTCCCATGCCCTATCCCGCGACCAGAGCGTGGTTACATCAAAATGGTTAGCAATCCGTGTCCCACTAGGCAAAAGGCAGCAATAGAGTGGGCCCAATGACTGAGGGGTAGGAAGGGAAGAGCCCTTGCTATCGATCGTCGAGGGTTGGAAGTTGTTTGCCCGTGGCGAGCAGTCTTTGACAAAACAGAGGCCAAGCCGAGAGAAGCGATACAGCACGTCTAGCGAAACGAAGCGCTGTGGCGATATTCACCCGTCCGATTCCAGGGCTAACTGGCTGAAAATTCCAGATGCATTAGTGATGAAGGAAAATGCAATGGTGCTGAGCAGAGAAAGCCAAGGCTGAGATGCCTGCATCGGCTGTATCTTGTGGGGCTGGCTTGGCCAATACAGGCTTTTGCATCAGCCATTTTATTTTAGCTTTGGGGACAAATGCAAGTGTGATACTAGTAGGATGGCGTAAAACTCTGGATGATGAGCACGGTTTTAGACTCAGTGCTAACTTGTGTTATGCAAACATTCTCGATTTTCAAGTCTCATTAACTTCCTGAAAAGAACACAACTCCTGCGTTGAGTTCCCTGACCGGAACATTGCTTGGCAGGTGAGTTGATGCTCGGGAAAGTTAATACCCAGATCTAACTTTGAATTTACTGTAAAAGGTATACTCAAATGTCGTCGAATAACGTTCTCAAACTTACCACACTCTGTAGACAAAAAATGCTGCGACCGCTGCTCTTTCTGCTTCTGGGTCTCAAAATTAGTTGCGGTGCAACTTGCGACTCTCCGAAAGCGACTTTCCACCCGATCTCTGGCGCTGACTGCGTGACGTCCAGCTTCACCCACACCGTGTGGGGCTCGTGCGATCCGCAGTCCTGCAGCCTGCACTGCGCCAAGATGCCGAACTGCCGGGCCTTCTCGCTGCCGGATGGCGACTGCCTCTGCAAGCTGTTCCTGTTCGACAAGTGCAGCCACCGAGTGCAGTCAGTGGCCAACTGCACTCACCGAGTGACCGTGTACGTGAGATCGCTACCTGGAGTAGCTCCGGGTCGCCTGTGCCCACCCGGATACAAGCACTCTCAGTTCGGATCCTCATACAAGGTGTCGGCCTCACCGGTGACTAATTGGACTGACGCTCTCTCCCGGTGCGGACAGGAGGCCGGACTATCAAAGTTCGCGGACGCTCTGGACTCCGACGAGTCGCGTCACCTGATGTGGATCAAGAACGTGTCGAACAGCCCTGTAGAGAGTTTGTTTCTGGGTGGCCACCAGATCCCGGGCTCTGCGACCAAGACGGAAGGCTGGATCTGGGACGCCTGCAACGAGAGCATCCGGACCGACGTCTGGGAGCCCGAGAGGCCGAACAAAGGATTGCCGGATCAGGGCTGCGCGGCTGTCCATGCAAATCACAAGATCGGCGTCGATGATGCCCAATGCTCTAAAAGCTGGAAGTACCTCTGCGAGTGCCTGTCCGTGTTCTAACTATACTAGACTGGACAGATATGAAAGGTCGCGAAGAACCATCAAATGATTGAGGATATTGTTGGCAATGCAAAACTTCATTGCTGTTCTATTGATATTTGTTCTAAGGCGTCAATATCTTAACACCTGTTCGGCTTTGTTATTCAAACACGGCTGTCCTTTGTGAATTTGGCCATAAATCTTGACATAATTCCCATGCTATCACTTTATTCGCGTATCTTAAAATATTCAGTCTACAATACTTCACTGCATACTACTCTATCTATTATCGTAGATTGAATTTGATCTTTAACACTAATTTTTTAAATCTTTGATTGAAGATTTGAAAATAAAAATGCATGTAACTTTTTTCTGTCTAATTTGTTCCCAATCTTGTAGGACTAAAGCTGACTTTACATTATGCTGCCACTGCGTTTTCTGATCCTGATTCGTTATCGTTTTGCACGAGAACTGCCTCGATTCCGCGAATTTTCCACGTGTACTTCGCACTGCAGTTTTTCAATTTTGTTTTATCTATGTAGCTGCTCCATGTTCCTTTACTAATAGCTTTGCTATCGGAACTAAGTAAAAATCGATATTGAAGATCATCGTGCATAATTCAAAATGGTAATCCATTTAGTGTGACGCCTACAACTATGTGCTTCGCTTCTTGTCGTGTCGTCAATGCTTAGCTTGTTCATTTGCGAAGTATTTGCCTTTAACTAGGCGATCGTGGCGCGAGAGCAATACAGGCGAGGGGTATAAAACTGTAATACAGCGTACATGTCCGAGCGTGCGTGCATGCATGCAAATGAGTCACGAAGTATGTAGAAGTGAGAGCGCGAGACAGAGAAGTCACGGGTTTAAAACTGGGGGTGGCAATTACGCAATATGCAGAGCGAGTGAATCCGTCAGTCACAACAGTGTGCCAGGGCTCAGCGCCCCGGCACCACATCCCCTTTTACCAACAAGGAGCCAGGCGGTCAGGTGGGATGCCCTCGGTGCAGCACTCGCTCCTCCTTGGCGGCGAATCCGCCAGCCCGCCAACTCGGTCGTGTCGAGGAGAGACAGGGAGAGACAAGAGGAGAGACAGGGAGAGAGGAGAGGAGAAACAGGGAGAGAGAAGAGGAGAGACGGGGAGAGAGGAGAGGAGAGACACGGAGAGGAGAGGAGAGACAGGGAGAGGCAAGAGGAGAGACAGGGAGAGAGGAGAGGAGAGACAGGGAGAGGGGAGAGGAGAGACAGGGAGAGGGGAGAGGAGAGACAGGGAGAGACAAGAGGAGAGACAGGGAGAGGGGAGAGGAGAGACAGGGAGAGACAAGAGGAGAGACAGGGAGAGGCAAGAGGAGAGACAGGGAGAGAGAAGAGGAGAGACGGGGAGAGAGGAGAGGAGAGACACGGAGAGGAGAGGAGAGACAGGGAGAGGCAAGAGGAGAGACAGGGAGAGAGGAGAGGAGAGACAGGGAGAGAGGAGAGGAGAGACAGGGAGAGGGGAGAGGAGAGACAGGGAGAGACAAGAGGAGAGACAGGGAGAGGCAAGAGGAGAGACAGGGAGAGACAAGAGGAGAGACAGGGAGAGGCAAGAGGAGAGACAGGGAGAGACAAGAGGAGAGACAGGGAGAGGCAAGAGGAGAGACAGGGAGAGACCAGAGGAGAGACAGGGAGAGGCAAGAAGAGAGACAGGGAGAGAGGAGACTGAACGAGAAGAAGGGAGAGAAGAGGAGAACTGAGAAGAGACAAAACTTGAGCATGCAGGATTGCTATTGCGCAGTTTTAAAGGACCCGAGGGCCGTATGTGGCCCGCTCGCCGAAGTTTGTCGACCCCCTGGCTTACTTTAATATAGAAATAAATGAAAAAAATTTCTGTATTGGTTTTATCCTAGTATGCTGCTGGCTATAGTCTTTGTTTTGGCGTCCTTGCGTTTCTTCACAGCGGCTTTCTTTCAACATCGATTTCTAACATGCTAAGAAGACATGCCTAGCGTGCTCTTTTGACCCTTTCTCACTAACTCTCGTGCCGGGTCTGCAGTCGGCTTGCACTCTCAGACGCCGTAACTCAGTCCTGACCGAATCAATGACCTCGGTTCCCACCTGCAGTAAAATCAAGTGTCTCAAGTGGATCTGAGCCGCGATTGCAAAGCCAAAGGAGGTTTCGACTCTGCGACAGAACGGACCAGATTCTGCGTTCCCTCTTACTTCTGTAATATTCTGAAAAAGACTCTCTTTTGAGGCCTTCACAACAGCCCTCATTCGCAGTGTTCAGAGTGGGGACGCAGCTCCTGAAAAAGTGTAGCCCAGGAGCATCAAACCAGCCAGTTGCTAGGGTGGTTGGCTCTGCTCTCGGGGGTGGCTGAAGAGGTTTTTAGCGCATTGGTTGAACCAGACGCGGCCTCCCCTTTCCTAGGCTTCTGTCTTTCGCATTACTCCCTGTCCTTCCCCGTCAACGGTGCATTCTGCTCGTCTCTGGCGGCCCGGGCCTTCTCGGGTCATTTCGTAAAGTAGTACCGAGTTTTAAAAAGTTAGAAAGATAATGAAAGGCAGTTTTGAAAACATTGCATGTAAAAGCTTTGATAATAACTGCGCTTATTACTTGCAGTAGTTCGAGCTGGTTTTTAGTAATCGATTGATGATCAATCAATTCAGCTGCAAGCAAAATTGTGGGACCAGTTGCTAGTCAACTGAATATTCCAACAAAGTACAGAAATGGCTGATAAAGTGAATGTTCGCAGGAGGGCCGCAGGGACCCTGGTGCAACGTCTTCGGCTACATCGTCTCACAACCAGCGCTGACAGCAATTCTGCCCATTCCGCTGAGTCCTGAGCACAGACAAGCGCGACTGTACACAGGCACGGCACTCAGACACACGCTCACACAGGGTGTACATGGGCCCTGACTGTCTAATCCTCAGGCATGTACATTCTCTGTGCCTTGGGGCTTGGCCCTCATAGCTGTGAATCGCAAGAAAAGCCCATTTTTCAAATTTTGTGCATTTAACCGTGAGGATGGACAAGCAGAGAGGCGGCAAACAAAGCGGCGTTTTGGCGAGCAAGAGGCGGCAACAGCGCAAAGAAGCATAGGGGGGAGCAGCAGGCGAACTCCCAACCCCAAAAAGGACAAGACAGTCAGAGAAGAGAGGGGGAATTACCAATGCGACACCAGCTGATCAACCGCCCGATACTTGCGGGCCTCAGAGGCACGGTCAACTGAAGTAGCTCCGCAGGGCCATGATGCCAGGCAGGGCCGCCCCCGCCTGCAGGGCAAAGCTGGGCACACCGCACCGCAGGCTGTGACCAGAGAAGGCAGTCGGATTGAAACCAGCAGACGAAGCTTCAAACGCTGCCTCCGCGAGCCCTGACAGCTCTGAGAGGGCACCAGGCAGCGCCGGCCAGACAGGGCAGCTGCACCGTGTGGACACGCTGGCCGAACTGGTTGGTCTTGGACCGCTGCAGCTGCAGCACCAGCCCGGAGCCGGAACTCGCTGATCCGTGATTACACCATGTGGACCACGTACTGGCACAAGGTCTCTCTCGCTAGCGGTGGTCGGACCGATGCCCGCCTGATCACTGAACGCACACCAGGCCTTGAATTGGCTTCGGTAGGATCGCCAGAAGCTGTCTGCGAGGGCGAGACAGCAGAGCAGATCGGCGGGGACTGCCTTCTGGGGCGGCCCGTCCCGAGAGCGGAGGTGACCTGAAAGCGGAGGGCGGCGCGAGAAGACACCGAGAGCGCGCGCATGGCAAAATTGTCAGGCGAAAGGCAGATATGACCGTAAAAACGAAAGCAAATATTGAGAACCAAGCATAAGAGACGCAGCGTCACTAAAAATTTGCATACTACCCGGCAGGTGATAGCTGCTTCAATACAAATACCATCACGAATGCACAACAAAGCCATACTTTGATAGATCCGAAGGAGATCGGGATCTCGAGGACCCTACATTCCAGCTCTTCCACCTCGTGCTGAAGCCGTCTTCTTCGGTCGCCTTCCGACTGGGACGGGGGTCCCACGGCATCTCCTCGTCTAATCCATCACTGATCCGGGCTGCACCCAGCGCTGCAGAGAGGGCCGCCTCTTCGTTGTTGGCCTGGGCGTCCCCGTTCAGATCTCCGGCTGTGCGTGCTTTGCTGCATGGCTTGGCGCAGGCGCTGAATAAGCTCGCACTTTTGCCTTGTTATTTGCACCCATAATTGCATAGTAGGCCACGCAGTTCTTTTGCTGTATAATGATTCAGCGGTTCTTGCAGTTCAGACAGACGAGCGTATCTAGCTCACTGTGATAGGTGTAGGAGGTACATAGCTGGAGACGAAGGGGGTAAAAAATTGAGTGCAAAGAGCAAAGGCCGCGCGGTGGCAGAAATACGTCGTATGCAGGCAGCCACCCACCACCCACAGTTTAAACGCCATTACTCCAACCCCGCGTACATTGGCAATCCACTGAACGCAGCAGAGTAATGGACACACAAGCCCCTATGAACGTGACCGAGCACGGAATCGAACCCGAAAGATTTTCGCGCTAAGAGTCTTAGGCGTGGTTTAACAATGCATGTCCCTACATCCGGTTAAAATGAGAGAAATCCGTCTCGTGTATCCATTCGGAAGATCGATGCAACTCTGCCAGAGTGGGGGTTTCACTCTACGACAACATTAAAGTGTCCGGGGAAGCAGCCTCGATGTTTAATCTAGAACCAGACATACCGGATAAAAGAAGCGTTGTGGCGACATTCACCCAACCGATGCCTGGGCACAATGACTTATTGAATGCATTGGCGATGAAGGAAAATGGAACGGTGCTGAGCACAGGAAGCTAAAGCCGCAATGCATCGGCCGCATCTTGTTGGTTTGGCTTGGCCAATGCAACTATTTCCTCTCACTGGCTTCTGTACCAGCTATTTTAACTTTGGAGAAACATGCAAGTGAAGTAAGCCCATCCCATACTTAGATGGCACAAATTTTCTTGCCAGGTAACCAATTTTAGCCTAATCAACTTCCTAAATTTCGTAGAATATTAAGTTCTCAAACTTATCACACTCTGTAGACAACCAAAATGCTGCGACCACTGCTGTTTCTGCTTCTGTGTCTCAAAATTAGTTGCGGTGCAACTTGCGACTCTCTGAAAGCGACTTTCCACCCGATCTCTGGCGCTGACTGCGTGACGTGTCCAGCTTCACCCACACCGTGTGGGGCTCGTGCGATCCGCAGTCCTGCAGCCTGCACTGCGCCAAGATGCCGAACTGCCGGGCCTTCTCGCTGCCGGATGGCGACTGCCTCTGCAAGCTGTTCCTGTTCGACAAGTGCAGCCACCGAGTGCAGTCAGTGGCCAACTGCACTCACCGAGTAACCGTGTACGTGAGATCGCTACCTGGAGTAGCTCCGGGTCGCCTGTGCCCACCCGGATACGAGTACTCTCAGTTCGGATCCTCATACAAGGTGTCGGCTTCACCTGCGACCAATTGGGCTGACGCTCTCTCCCGGTGCGGACAGGAGGCCGGACTGTCGAAGTTCGCGGACGCTCTGGACTCCGACGAGTCGCGTCACCTGATGTGGATCAAGAACGTGTCGAACAGCCCTGTAAAGACTTTATTTCTGGGTGGCCACCAGATTCCGGGCTCTGCGACCAAGACGGAAGGCTGGATCTGGGACGCCTGCAACGAGAGCATCCGGACCGACGTTTAGGAGCCCGAGAGGCCGAACAAAGGATTGCTGGATCAGGGCTGCGCGGCTGTCCACGCCAATCACAAGATCGGCATCGATGATTTCGGATGCTCTAGCAACTGGAAGTACCTCTGCGAGTGCCTGTCCGTGTTCTAACTTTACTGCACTGGACAGAAACTGAGTTGCAAAGAACCATCTGTCAGATTTATCCATATAAACTGACAAAAACCGTATCAATTCCTACTTACTCTATGTAATTTTGCTTTTAGTTGCCCCCAATTGGGCCGTTTTACTTTCCTGTTGTGTGCACGATCTATTTAGAGCGTATAATAATTGTACGATTGATATTTTAGGCCTCTCTGTGCGCGTGGCGCACGAAGAGGTCCAGTTTATTACTTTAAATATATAGCCTGGCCCTCGCCTCGGTTTATTATTACCTTCTATTCACTTTCTCTCGTATCTCTCTCTCACCGCCGACTTTTATGACCGCCTGCTGCTAAATATAGCTTCTTAAATGTTAGTCATTCCGTCTTGGTTATTTATCCCACGAGCAATTGGACACCATCAAGTAATAGAGAATATTTTTTGCAAAACTCATTGGTGTTTTATTAGAAATTTTTTCTCCTGCGGTGATGCCTTAACACCTGGTGGGCTTTGTTTACAAACAATGTTGTTGTTTTTTGCGAGCGTTATTTGATTATAATCCCATGCTATCGCTTTATTTACGCATCTTCAAATTTGAAGTCTATAATAACGCCTCACTATATACTACTGCAATACTACTACAGTATATGTTAATGAAGTAACATTGTCACTGAGTGATTTATGATCATGAATCGATTTGATTTTAACGATTGAGTCTTTGAAAAGTCATATAACTATCTTTATGCTTATTTTTGTGGTCCCATTCTTATAGGACTAAAGCTGATTTTTACACCATACTGCCGTTGCGTTTTCTGACAAATTTTGCACTAATAAACTTCGGTGTTGAAGATCATCGTGCAAAAGTCACAATGGTAATTCAGTTAATACTCGTATGCCATTTGAAACTACACTGTAAATAAAAAGTAGCCGAAAAAGTAGCCTGAAGGGTGCCGGTTGTAAGTAGCCGGATAGGTGCCGAAAGTGTCCAATTTTCGGCGCCTTTTTCAATATTAGGGTGCCGCAAGCGGCTAATTCTAGGCTTTAAAAAGTGCCGCATGCAGCCACTTTTAGGTTAAAAAAGTAACCGCTTGTGACACTTTTTTGTAGAAAAGGGCGCCGAAAATTAGACACTTTCGGCACCTATCCGACTAATTACAACCGGCACCCTTTAGGCCACTTTTTGATGATTAAAATATGGCCCTTCCAAGAACTTACTCCTTCAATATCCTGAGCGTTTCAACTAACCAGCTTTCTTTCGGTCATTTGATGTATGTAGTTGGTTAGTTAGTTAATAATAGTGAAAAAAAATCATTCAGTGGCAAATCTTGAGTGCATAATTTTTAAGGTTTGAAAAAAATAATGTAATTTTGAAGTTAAGCATATATTTAAAATTAGACACTGTTTTCAGCAAATTGGGTTAGCTAGTAGCATGAAAAATTGCACAGAGAGCATGTTTAGCACCTTAAAAGAGTCAAGCAATGAAAATAAGAAATAGTACTTTAATTTTAGTCAGTGAACAACAAGGTTTAGCTAGTAGCATGAAAAATTGCACAGAGAGCATGTTTAGCATGTTTAGGAAGACCTGGCTGCTTGGATTATCGGCAGTGATTGCTTTCCAAGTGTCAGAATCTGCAATTTCGAAGCCATCCTCTGTGCAAACAAGTGGGCTTGGCACATAGCTGATTCCTAGGGCTGTACATCCAGCAGTTACAAAATTGTCAAAGTCAGAATTTTGCAGGTTGATCAGAACTTTCTTCTCCTTTCCAACTGCAGAAATTTTGTACAATGGCATGAATTCAGCTGCGGGCATTAATAATAAAATTTTGAAGTGATTAATTTCAGAGTTCAGACATTACTTAGACATTGGACATTAAGTAGACATTATATTGAAACAATAGTCTTAGGTCTTTCTTAGGAATTGTGGCCAGCAGTTTTTTAAGATTTTTCTTATAACAAATTCATAATCTTGCTATATATCAAAACCATGATTCAATGCATATTCTTTTTCCACATTTAAAAACATAGTTTTAAGATTATGGACACTGATTAGAAGGGCAAAAAGGAAGATAAAATAGCATAGTGTTTACCTGCAATTATGTCTACAAATACTGGTGGATAGAGAAATTTGTGTACTGGATCAATAATATTAACTTGTGATGTTGGTTTACAATAAAAAGTAAAGTATGATGGCAAAAAAATGGAATTGTAATTTTTTGTTACCAAAAGCCACTTGCCCTTAATGCATATAATTTTAAAAAGTGATGATAGGGTTAGATCATAGCAATCATCAAAGTCTTGATGTTTACTTTGAAAAATAATAATTGACTTGTACTTAGTTGGAGCTTTAAACTCTAATGACCCTATTTTTAAACTACTTGCTACAATACAATCCTTAGGCATATCATTTATACTAGGCAACTGCAAATAACTAGCAATGGTTTCGATTGTTTGAAAATCAAAAAGATTAACAAGTGATACTTGCTGTAAATTTGAAGCCAATGGAACATCAAATTCAACAGTAGACATTGTAATAGCTTGATGCAGTTGAAACCTTTGTGCTGCTGTTGCACATACATTTTTAAAGCAACGTACTATAGGTATTATTTTTTTAAAGTACTGATGGATTGACTCAAATCTCATTGTCCATGCTACTTTCAATCCATTATACATAGGGATTAGGTCTGGATAATGCAACATATAATGGAGTTTACATTTTTTTGATAATTGATTGTTTGATACTTTGTATATTAGGTTATTATGTTCATTTATTAAGGTAGCAATATAGTCTGAATTGTGTTCTTCTTCATCTAAAGTTGATAATAAAATGGCCAGAACTTCACAATGTATTAATAGAAGATTCATGATATCATACTTAATTGGATTATTACTGGAAAGAACATAAGGCCCAAAATATAGAGGCATTCGATGGATAATGTGAATCATATCTGCTGCACAGAATGGCAATCTATTATTGTTGATGTGTGCTGGCAAAAGAGAAGGCATTGAGACAGGGAAAAGTTTGAAAAGCCTTTTGATATTATCAAAATTTAGGATTTTGTGCCTTAATAAGAATTTAATAGCAAGACAAGCAACGAAGTGTGATGTACCTTCTAGTAAATCATGAAAAAAATCTGGGGGGAAAAAGTAAGGCATGGTAACATATCCAAGACCATTGAATGGACAGTTTTGCTTAATTCCAGTTTGAATGCTAATGTCCCAGCTATCATCTCTACTTAAGTCATCATGCTTAGTTAGACAAAAATCAATGTCAGTAGCCTTTGCAATACAAAATCTACATGCTTGGCCTGATACAAAATTTGTCCCAAGTCCAACAAGTGAATTAATTGATAGGTTGTCACCAGTACATAAACATGCAATAACTGGAACATTTATTTTTTCCCCATTTAAAGCTTCAAATGTAATTCCATAGTCATACAGATTATTCAATTCTTCAATCAAAGGAGAATATAGCTCTTCAAGGTTGAGGATATTATCTTGAATAATTTTATATTTTACTAAGCAAGCTAAAAAGAAACACTTTTCTTGAGATGCAATTTCCTTTGGCAGATTTAAAATTCGATAGTAAATTGCATAAATTTTATGCTTACACCTAGCTTTACCAATTGGGTTTGCCACTTCAAATTCATCTGTATATAGTGCAAGATAAATAGCATCTTTAGGGTCATTTTCAATTAATGGTTTGATATAATTTTTAAAGTATGGACTAGAAAAGAAAGGTGATTTTTCCTTTAATTCCCCAGTAAAAATCATAGATTGAAAATATTTATTTTGTAAAACTGAAGAAATATTGCTTTTGATTGGAATATAAACAATACTATTCCTATTAAATAATGGTACTTCAATAGGTTCAACAAATTGATAATGCCCTTTAATAAAACTTAATAACTGTGAATCACTTTCTAATATTTCAAGGCAAGTATCAAAGAATGATTCTAATTGCAAGAAATCTTGGACCCCTTGGATGGTTTTATTTGGAATACCTTTTTCTTTCAGGAATTGACAAATGGTTGATAGATATAATATACTAAAGGAAGAAAAAATGCCTTTTACTTGTAAACTTAATGACCTTGCTGTACTATTTGGTAAGCTGAAATAATCTCTAGCTTGAAAATAAAACTTTGCCATGTTGCAACCACTGTTTGATTTTAACTTTTCTTTCAATTCCCATGCAGATGATTCTGGCCTGGCTAGTGCTAACATAGAAACAGGAGGCCTAACTAGGTTTGATAAATCTCTAGACCCTTCTTGGTTTTTAAATTCAGCATGTACAAGCTGGTTTTGCTCAATGTCAATAGGCATATTTATTGTAGAAGATCCAGTCAGTAAGTGTTCATTCATATGCATATCATTGGCACTGGCTTGATTGCTAGGACTTATGTCTGTAACATCAAATTGAAATGGCTCAGTTAAGCTTTGACTTAGGATAGTATCACTGTGGAACCTAGAAATATGCTTGATAGTGGCTTCTTTCGAGGATGAAAATACAAAACAATTCTGTAATGGACACTGAAACTTCAGTTGAATTTCAGCTGACCTAGTGGACAAGAGAGGACAATAATGGCGATAATGCTTTAAAAACTGGGATAAAGAAGTGCTCTTACAACCACATTTACATGTGAACATGGACAAGGAGTTATGACTTGCCATCATAAAAAAAATGAAGCCAAAGTAAAGCTTAATAGCTTTGGAACTATACAAGTAAAATTCAGGAGCCATTGATTACAGTACAGTACAGGCAAAAATTAAAACGATAAGGATGGCTTACTAAATATTAGGACAGAAATAAAAACTATCAGTAGCTAAAATACAAAGTTTCTACAAAGAGCAACGAGACAGTCAGACACTGTTATTCACAAAGAAATAATTGTAGCAAGTTAGTTGTCTGAAACTGAAAACGAATATTCGACAAATTTGACAATTAGGAGATTTTAAGCATGCAATAATCACTCTGCTCAAGCAAAAGTGTTTGATTTTTAAAAAGAAATCATTATAAGAAAACATACAAGCATCTTTTTTCAATTATAAAACTATCAAGCTTCAAGTTATTTATATGCTATTCATAAAGCACATGCATTTAGAAACTTTGCTTTACAGACTTTTGTAAATGAATTCCAATCTTAAGTATAGGTACTTTGTACGTTGTACAACTGGCTACTTTTTAATTATGCAGCTCCCATGGCTTTGTCAGGATTCCCTGCGGATTTTTTCAGTATGAAAAATACCTAGCAGGTTGCAGATAATGAAAACTAAATATATGTAACTATTTTTGAAGTGATTTAAGAAATTCAACAACCGGCTACTAAAGACTATTTTACAACCGGCTACTTCTGCGGCCACTTTTAATTTACAGTGTATGTGCTTTGGTAGCAGTCAACCAGGACAGTACATGTTAGATGTTAGATAAATGTGTAGTCAAGGACGAGTTAAGTACTTTTATTGTAGAAGGACGGCAAGTGCGTTTCAATTTCAAGAAAGTACTTAAAATTTCTAGTTGGGATTTGAACGAAAACACACTAGCGAAATAGGAACTTCTCATTTTTCAGAACGAGCATGGGGATAGTTTTTCATTGGATGCAGATGAAATGTTTAGTTTGATAAACATACCCGTCCTGCCTGTTTAGTTTTTAGACCAAGAATTTTTCAATTAAGGAGAGAGAATAGAAGATGAGAGGTGAGAGAAGAGAGAAGAGGCGAGAGATGGGATGAGATGAGAGGAGAGAGGAGAAAGGAGAGGGGAGAAAGGAGAGGGTATAGAGAGGAGAGGGGAGAGAGGAAAAAGGGCAAGAGGAGAGGGGAGAAAGGAGAAGGGAGAGAGTCTGTCTGTCTCTGTCTCTTCTGTCTCTTCCCAGTCAACGGAGCAATCTTCTGCTCGTCTCTGAAGACCCAAGCCTTCCCGGGAGTCCGGGGGGGTTGCCAAGTAGCTCAGTTCGAGTTCGGACTCTTCCGCTTATTTATCAGTCCTCGGGTCATTTTGTAAAAGCCATTTTGCTCAGAATTAAACACAGTTTATAGAATATTTCATGCAAAAATTGTGAAGCGATGCATTTGGATTGGGGCGTAGAAAGCTAAGATAATAACTGCGCTTATTACTTGCAGTAGTTCGAGCTGGTTTTTAGTAATCGATTGATGATCAATCAATTCAGCTGCAAGTAAAATTGTGAGACCAGTTGCTAGTCAACTGAATATTCTAACAAAGTACAGAAATGGCTGATAAAGTGAATGTTCGCAGGAGGGCCGCAGGGACCCCGGTGCAACGTCTTCGGCGACATCGTCTCACAACCAGCGCTGACAGCAATTCTGCCCATTCCGCTGAGTCCTGAGCACAGACAAGCGCGACTGTACACAGGCACGGCACTCAGACACACGCTCACACAGGGTGCATATGGGCCCTGACTGTCTAATCGTCAAGCATGTACATTCTCTGTGCCTTGGGGCTTGGCCCTCATAGCTGTGAATCGCACGAAAAGCCCATTTTGTGCGCACAAGCCCCAATGAATGTGGGGCCGCTCACGGAATCGAACCCGGGGTCGCGGCTCGAGAGTCGGACGCGTTCGCCGCTGAGCTGCTCCGCCCCTGCAGTGTCAGAATTGTGTGAAACAATTCGCACTAAAGAGTCTCTGTTGCTTAGAAATGGTTCAGCAATGCATGTCCCGACATCCGATTAAACAGGAGAGAAATCCGTCTCGATATCCATTTTGAAGATAAATCGCCTGCTTTTCTGGTGAAGCCAGAGCTAGCTTTTCGCTCCACGACAACAATTAAGTCTCCGGGGGGAGGCAGCGGCTTCAATGTTTAATCCAGAACGATATATACCGGATAAAAGTAGCGTTGTGGCGACATTCACCCGACCGATGGCTGGGCTGTGGTTGAAAAAGGCCGGATGCCTAGTGATGAAGGAAAATGGAACGGGTTGAGTATAGAAAGCCGAGGGGCTATCTTGGCAAATGAAACTATTTGCTCTCACTGGCTTCTGCAGGATTCTGCACCAGCCATTTTTAGCTTTGGGGACAAATACGAGTGTAATGGACTCGCCCACGCTGGGATGACGTGAAACTCTATATAGTGAGGATGATAAGCACGGTTTCAGACTCGGTGTTAACTTGTGATATGCAAACATCCGCGTAAAACAGGAACCGATTTAAAGTCTCATAGACTTCCCGAAAGACAAAAGCACACAACTCACGCGTTGATTTCCCTGACTGGAATATTGATGAGTTCATGAGCAGGTGAGTTGATGCTCAAGAGAGTTGATGCTCGAGTGAGTTGATGCTCAAGAGATTTGATGCTCCAGAGAGTTGATGCTCAAGAGAGTTGATGCTCAAGAGATTTGATGCTCAAGAGAGTTGATGCTCAAGAGAGTTGATGCTCAAGAGAGTTGATGCTCAAGAGAGTTGATGCTCAAGAGATTCGATGCTCAAGAGAGTTGATGCTCAAGAGATTCGATGCTCAAGAGAGTTGATGCTCGAGTGAGTTGATGCTCAAGAGATTCGATGCTCAAGAGAGTTGATGCTCAAGAGAGTTGATGCTCAAGAGAGTTGATGCTCAAGAGAGTTGATGCTCAAGAGAGTTGATGCTCAAGAGATTCGATGCTCAAGAGAGTTGATACTCTGATCTAACCTTAAATTTACTGTAAAAAAGGTATAAGCTAACTTCGTAGAACACTAAGTTCTCAAACTTGACACACTCTGTAGACAACCAAAATGCGACCGTTGCTGTTTCTGCTTCTGGGTCTCAAAATTAGTTGCGGTGCAACTTGCGACTCTCCGAAAGCGACTTTCCACTCGATCTCTGGCGCTGACTGCGTGACGTCCAGCTTCACCCACACCGTGTGGGGCTCGTGCGATCCGCAGTCCTGCAGCCTGCACTGCGCCAAGATGCCGAACTGCCGGGCCTTCTCTCTGCCGGATGGCGACTGCCTCTGCAAGCTGTTCCTGTTCGACAAGTGCAGCCACCGAGTGCAGTCAGAGGCCAACTGCACTCACCGAGTAACCGTGTACGTGAGATCGCTACCTGGAGTAGCTCCGGGTCGCCTGTGCCGACCCGGATACGAGTACTCTCAGTTCGGATCCTCATACAAGGTGTCGGCCGAACCTGTGACTAATTGGGCTGACGCTCTCTCCCGGTGCGGACAGGAGGCCGGACTGTCGAAGTTCGCGGACGCTCTGGACTCCGACGAGTCCCGTCACCTGATGTGGATCAAGAGCGTCTCGAACATTCCTGTAGAGAGTTTGTACCTGGGTGGCCACCAGATTCCGGGCTCTGCGACCAAGACGGAAGGCTGGATCTGGGACGCCTGCAACGAGAGCATCCGGGCCGACGTCTGGGAGCCCGAGAGGCCGAGCAGTGGGTTGCCGATTCAGGGCTGTGCGGCTGTCTACGCCAATCACAAGATCGGCGTCGATGATTACGGATGCTCTAGCAACCGGAAATACCTTTGCGAGTGCCTGTCCGTGTTCTAAATTTCCTACACTAGACTGAGTTCTACTATAAGTCAATTCTAAGGAGTTACGAGCGTACAGTAGTCTCTTCAGTTTAATCTGTTTTCGTTTTCAAGCATATAACAGTGCTTGTCTATAATTTGTATTCATTGAATTTAAATGTGCGAAGTATGTGCGTATCTTAATATTTTTTAACATTCTAACACAGCCGGGGCGTAGCATAGTGGTCCAAATCGGCGCTCTTACGTGCCAGTGTGCCTAGACTCGATTCCAAGTGAAGTCACATTAATTTGGGGCTTAATTGGAATCTCGACTCGGGTCTGCATGCGCGTTCGTATTTTTGTGTATGTTTCTCGCACAGCATTGCAGTCTTTAAAGACATTCAAATAAACGAAGTCGCCCATCCTTCGACTCTACTAAGCAGTCCTTGAGTGCAGTTTGTAGTTCGATGAAGTTGATTCAGTGGCAGAACAGCCGCGTTCAAACAGACTACTTACCCTCGTAACTACTTTCTCCGGAGCTAGCTCCCGAAAGAGCCACTAACCTTGGCAGTATTCATCGGGATTATCGCCACTAACCTTGGTAGTATTCGTGAGGATTATCTCCACTAACCTTGGCAGTAATCCTTGGATTATCGCCACTAATCACAGTGTTCCTCAAAAATGCCTCCTACCACCGATGAAAATTGTGTTCATTGGAAGAATTTCTAATACCTAAGCTGGAGTACTCATAGTAGGCAGGCTAGTGGTTCTGTTCATTCTAAACTAGACTGCAGCAATAAAAACCCAATCAGTCTTCTAGCACATGACGTTTTTCGTCGCAAAGTTTTTATAAAATGCTCCCTTAAAAGTGCTCTCCAAATCCACTGCCGAGCCGCGCCGGAGATTCTCTTGCCCAGAAGGGCTGGGCAATGCAGCTCAAAAGTGTGGGCTGAGGAGCTGCAGTGGCAGCAAGAAGCGCCTCTCGCTCTCGATCGATCCGGTCTCGGCCGGCGCATATATTCAGATAAGCCTGCACTTGCACTAATCGACTGAGCATGCTCCGGGATCGAAGCGGTCGATTCTCATCAAGGATGCACTCATAGCTTGACGTCAGCGAGTTACCACGGCTACCTGAGTTTCTACCTGAGTTGAATCAAGTCGAGACACATCCTACCTGCCATTTTAGGTTCTGTTCTTGTGTCTCTTAGGTACATTGAGTCTAGTGAGGTTAATTCTCACCTTACACTCAGGTACACTGAGTCTAGTGAGGTTAATTCTCACCTTACACTCAGGTACACTGAGTCTAGTGAGGTTAATTCTCACCTTACACACAGGTACACTGAGTCTAGTGAGGTTAATTCTCACCTTACACTCAGGTACACTGAGTCTAGTGAGGTTAATTCTCACCTTACACTCAGGTACACAGAGTCTAGTGAGATTAATTCTCACCTTACACTCAGGTACACTGAGTCTAGTGAGGTTAATTCTCACCTTACACTCAGGTACACTGAGTCTAGTGAGATTAATTCTCACCTTACACTCAGGTACACTGAGTCTAGTGAGGTTAATTCTCACCTTACACTCAGGTACACTGAGTCTAGTGAGGTTAATTCTCACCTTACACTCAGGTACACAGAGTCTAGTGAGGTTAATTCTCACCTTACACTCAGGTACACTGAGTCTAGTGAGGTTAATTCTCACCTTACACCCAGGTACACTGAGTCTAGTGAGGTTAATTCTCACCTTACACTCAGGTACACTGAGTCTAGTGAGGTTAATTCTCACCTTACACTCAGGTACAGAGTCTAGTGAGGTTAATTCTCACCTTACACCCAGGTACACTGAGTCTAGTGAGGTTAATTCTCACCTTACACCCAGGTACACTGAGTCTAGTGAGGTTAATTCTCACCTTACACTCAGGTACACTGAGTCTAGTGAGGTTAATTCTCACCTTACACTCAGGTACACTGAGTCTAGTGAGGTTAATTCTCACCTTACACACAGGTACACTGAGTCTAGTGAGGTTAATTCTCACCTTACACTCAGGTACACTGAGTCTAGTGAGGTTAATTCTCAACCTTACACTCAGGTACACTGAGTCTAGTGAGTTTAATTCTTGCCACACAAGCACTGAGTCTAGAATTGAATACTGACTGAGTATGCTTCTATGTTGTACTCTTAATTTACAGTTTTTTCATACCCGATACAAAGCGTAATGACCTTTTAGGGAATTTTCGCTCTGACGTTCACAGTCGGTTAAAGTTAATCAAAACGGAATCTCCCAGAGTCAAATTAAAATTCTCCAACTGTCTATCCTACAGTGTCCGGTTAATTAAAGTTTTTTTCTGAACTTTTCTGACTGAGCCTCAAAGCCTCCTCGACCGGGTGCATTTCTCCGTGATCAAAATATATCGCAAAAGGTCCCGGTGTCGTGAAAATACAAAATAATCTAAAATGCACCACAATTTGGGAGTCATGGGCGACTACTTGGGCGCCGCTCTTCAATCGGTAATTTCAGAGAATTTCTCTACATTTCGAAAGGTCGCAGACTTTATAAGTACTTTCTTTCTATTGCTTTCTGAAGTTTTACAGCGTCGTGATTTAACTGGAAAACTTGTTTTTCCTTCGGCTTACACACTGTGACGTCAGGATCAGCAGCTGCCGTTTGTTTTATTGAAGTCGTTCTTGGACACAACCAGAAGCAAAACGAGAAAATCTCAGAAAATTCACAGAAAAAGAAGATAATTACAGGCAGCTTAATTGTAGCAGCTCTGCCTGCGCCTGCGCAATTACATTTTTTAAACCAAACAGTCGCTTTTTCTTTGATTTTTTTTCGTGTGAGCGACGCAATCAGATTTCTCGGCTGGCGGGAAATTCTGGAACTCCGCAATGCGCAGCAGTTTGCTTAGCGCAGAGTTCCTCTGCACTGGCACGCGGGTAGCGGCTGCCGTAGTGTGTGACGCCTGAGCACGAGTATCTCCCTGAGCAATTGGAGATCTTGTTCGAAAGTTGAGATGCTAAGAGATGCCCGAATAAAGTTCGAACTATGTCGATGATTATGTCGATGACTATGTCGATGACTATGTCGATGACTATGTCGATGACTATGTCGATGACTATGTCGATGACTATGTCGATAAATATATCAATGACTATGCCGATGACTATGTCGATGAATATGTCGAAGACTATGTCGAAGACTATGTCGAAGACTATGTCGAAGACTATGTCGAAGACTATGTCGAAGACTATGTCGAAGACTATGTCGAAGACTATGTCGAAGACTATGTCGAAGACTATGTCGAAGACTATGTCGAAGACTATGTCGAAGACTATGTCGAAGACTATGTCGAAGACTATGTCGAAGACTATGTCGAAGACTATGTCGAAGACTAAGGGGGCCGTAGCCCAGCGGTCTAGCGCAGGCTCTGGTGTGCCAGCGACCCAGGCTCGATTCCAAGTGCAGTCACATTAATTTGGGGCTGAATTGGAATCTCGGCTTGGCTCTGCTCGTGCAATTAACGGCCTTGAGAGCCAACCCCCTAAGGTGCAGTGAAGTGTACATGCCTAACGATAAAATAAAGTTTGGGCTGCTGTACACTCCTGTGTGAGTGTGTGCCTGCGTACGTATCCGCGCGCTTGTATGCCTGCTCAGGGGAGTCGGCGGAATGGGCAGTAATGCCTCTCGCCGGTTGTGTGCCGATGTCGCTTAAAGTGCGCCAGAGTGCACACAGCCCCCCTGCCTCTAATAAAATGTCGAAGACTATGTCGATATCTACATCGATGACTATTTTGATGACTATGACTATGACTGTGCAGTCACTTTAATTTGGAGCTAAATTAGAATCCCGGCTCGGGTCTAATGCCCTTGAGGGCCAACCCCCAAGGCACACTGAATGCGTAAGTATCCGCGCGCTTGTGTGCCTGCTCAGGGGAGCAGGTGGAATGGACAGTAATGCCTCTCTCGGTTGTTCTGCCTTATGCCTCTAAAAATGTCGATGACGATGCCTCGCAATCCGCATGATTTTCAAGGGAGGTGCGGAGAGTGTTATTGAAAATGAGGTTCAGGAGGAAGAGCTGGAACTCCATGAAGATTATATATTTTTGTTCAAGATATTTTGTCATGGCTGTAACAAGGATCACTGTAGGATCACAAATGTAAAAGGACGTAAAACTAATAATTCTCATACTAGTAGCTATTCCTATACCTGCCTAAATAATTTGATGTAAACAATGTTTACCAATATCATTTTTCATATTTTTGTTGACCTAGTCTTCAATTTTTAAACCAAGGTTAGCTTAAAGCTGACCCACAAACTGAATTGGATACTCGATGGGTCAGCTGACCCACAAACTGAATTGGATACTCGATGGGTCAGCTGACCCACAAACTGAATTGGATACTCGATGGGTCAGCTGACCCACAAACTGAATTGGATACTCGATGGGTCAGCTGACCCACAAAATGAATTGGATACTCGATGGGTCAGCTGACCCACAAACTGAATTGGATACTCGATGGGTCAGCTGACCCACAAACTGAATTGGATACTCGATGGGTCAGCTGACCCACAAACTGAATTGGATACTCGATGGGTCAGCTGACCCACAAACTGAATTGGATACTCGATGGGTCAGCTGACCCACAAACTGAATTGGATACTCGATGGGTCATTTAATGAAAAAAATGATTTCAGTGGTCCTTGAGCAGTGAGCCAGAGCACTTTAGAAGTTTGTGATGCTGTTCGCTAGCGGGATTGGTCCTGAATGTGGGGCCTATAATTCTGTTTAGGCAGAATATTCTCTCTTTCTAAAAGGGAGGCAGAGCAGTTCAGGGATAAACGCGTGTCACAGCCATGATGGCCAACCCCCAAGGCACAGAGACTGTACATGCCTGACGATAGGAAAGTCAGGGCCCCTGTACACCCTGAGTGAGCGTGTGTTCGTATGAGTGCGTGCCCAGAAGTCAGTGGAATCACGAATTAAATAACTCCTTAAAACAGGTTTCGGATGCTGATATCCGTCTGACTTCAGTCTCGGACTTGTTGTCAGAGACACAAATTACGCTGGCCAACATGGTGCAGCAGAAACTCTTATGTAGGATAAAATCCTAAAAATGGCCTGTTTACACGGCGGCCAAAATGTCACTCTTTGATTGCAGGCCATTCAGGCAGCACTGAATGAAAGGCAATGCAGGCAGGCCCGCAGGCCCGACAGTAACTCGGACGTCAGCACAAGTACGCGATTGGGTCGGATGGGGAGAGATTTCCCAAATTTGGCAGTCACAATCGATAGAGGGACTTAGGAAGGGAAGAGAGAGAGTTGGAGAGGGCCGAGGGGAGCGAGGAAGGGAGAGGCCGGGATCCCAGACATTTTCATCCCAGAGGACCGGCCTCGTCTATTTTTATCTGACCCTGCAGTGTCCCCAGCTGAGCCCGTTCAAATGCATGGGAGTGATGTGGGAATTTTCCAGAAAAAAAAACTGCAAGGCTTCTTCATAACCCGTCGTTCCTCATCAGGCTCAGGATTCTGCACGCACACAGCAGCCACTCCCGGCTCTTGCTATTGGTCACGCCCAGACCAAACCCTCCCCCACACCCCCACACACGCACGGCCAGCCCTATATAGTAAAGTAAATTCTGGCACCCACAGAACCTCTGCTGCCGCTCTTAGCAACACAGAAAGCAAGAGAATTCGGACGCCTTTAAGCATCTCGTAAAGCCTCAACTGCTGTACTCCAGATAATCAACCCAACCGATTCTAAGAAACATGGCAAAACGAACGGTAAAGTTGTGCAACCTTAATTTCATAACCATGTTTCGGCTCAGCTCTATCTATTCATTCCTTGTATTATTAATTGCAGGTGACGCCGTGGCTAATTCTGTCCTGCTTTATCACCTGTTTTGGCTCGTCGATGTTGTACGGATACAATATCTCCGTGTTTAATGGGCCCAAGGATGTAAGCTTAAAGTGCACTTGCTACTTTATATAAATAGAAGTTCTCTAACTGGCTCTTACTCGGCCAGAGTATGCAGAGACCCGCTCCAGTGAGAATCTCACCCAAAGAATTCCGCTCCAGTGAGAATCTCACCCAAAGAAATCCGCCCCAGTGAGAATCTCACCCAAAGAAATCCGCCCCAGTGAGAACCTCGCCCAAGGAAATTCCCCCTAGTGAGAATCTCATCCAAAGAATCCACCCCAGTGAGAATCTCATCCAAACAAATGCGCCCCAGTGAGAACCTCGCCCAAGGAAATTCCCCCTAGTGAGAATCTCATCCAAAGAATCCACCCCAGTGAGAATCTCATCCAAACAAATGCGCCCCAGTGAGAATCTCACCTAAATAAATCCGCCCCAGTGAGAATCTCATCCAAACAAATCCGCCCCTGTGAGAATCTCATCCAAACAAATCCACCCCAGTGAGAATCTCATCCAAACAAATGCGCCCCAGTGAGAATCTCACCTAAAGAAATCCGCTACAGTGATAATCTCACCTAAAGAAATCCGCCCCAGTGAGAATCTCACCTAAAGAAATCCGCCACAGTGAGAATCTCATCCAAACAAATGCGCCCCAGTGAGAATCTCACCTAAAGAAATCCGCCACAGTGAGAATCTCATCCAAACAAATGCGCCCCAGTGAGAATCTCACCTAAAGAAATCCGCCACAGTGAGAATCTCATCTAAACAAATGCGCCCCAGTGAGAATCTCACCTAAAGAAATCTGCCACAGTGAGAATCTCATCCAAACAAATGCGCCCCAGTGAGAATCTCAGCCAAAGAAATCCGCCCCAGTGAGAATCTCAAACAGCAAGCCTCTAGACTTTAAGGTCAAGACTTTACTAACAAATAAATCCCTCTTTACCCATGTACAGCACATCATGTGCTTCCTGAGCGAGAACCTGCTGCAGATCCCCTGCAAGGATCTTTCGAAAAATGCCGAAAACGGCAAGGATGCGAACGGCACCGCCCGGAAACTGCGGTGGACGAAGCGGGGCACAAGCTCGGTCTGTACTACTCCCTCATCATGACGGTGTGGATCGTGTTCGGCGCAATCGGTGCCTTCAGCACCGGTGCGATTTCGAACTTCTTTGGAAGGTAGGTGTCGCTGCCAGAGCTCTGTGCGAACTGTTTTCTAAGCATTCTATAGGGGGGGGGGGCGCCACGGCCCCTTCTTGTGCACGAGAATAGGCCGAGAGGGTTGTCCTGCGATTCACGGCCATGATGGTCAATTAGCAAGGCACTGAGAGTGTACATGCCTGAGGATTAGACAGTCAGGGCCCATGTGCACCCTGTGTGAGCTGTGTCCGAGTGCGTGTCTGTCTGTGGTCAGGAGTCAGCGGAATAGGCAGAATTGTCGTCAGCGCTGATTGCGGGACGATGTCACCGAAGACGTTGCACCGGGGTCCCTGCAGCCTTCCTGCGAACATTCACTTTATCAGCCATTTCTGTACTTTGTTAGAAACTTCAGTTGATTAGCAACTGGTCTCACAGTGTTTGCTTGCAGCTGAGCGTCATAGATTCTTAATTTAGTAGTGCATTAGGCCATACTTAAAGAGAATTGTCCAAGCCTCTTAAAACGAAGTATTGCTGAGAATATGAGGCATGGGTAATTATTTGATAAGTATTCTGAGCTTGATGTGTACTCAACTAAATACAGAGCAGAGCCTCCAACTAGTCTCACTTGAAGTGGTTTTGCCACCCCGCAGAGGCCAATACTTGAGATAAAAGGAGTTCGTGGGCGTGAGCTTTGTGAGCAGGCTGCAGCCTTTTTCGAATCTGCAACAGAACAGCCGTCCCCTTCGGGCAACCGTAGCTTAGCTGGGCTACCGTCTTATGCTTTGTCAAAACTAGGTCGCTGAACTATTCCTTATAAAAGCCGTAGATTAACGTTGAAGGTAGCAATGCAGATCCAATCGTTCCTCCATGGCTCGTGCATCAATGGTGGACGGCTCGCCCATAGACACTCGTGCTTTAACCTTGCTGCACTCCGAGCCATGCTTCAGTGCCTCATTGTTGGAATGGAATGGAATCCTAGAGGCTTCTAAGGCTTTATGACCCTAAACACCCAACCAGCATTTGCGTCAATACGCTCGCGGAGGCCAGACAGGCGCAATAAAAAGTCCATTTTACAAGGGGCATGGGCTGCCTTCCACATTCCTGCCCTGTCCTTCTGGGCCGGGGCGTCGGATGTAGACGATTAAAACTGCCATACTAAAATAGCAAGAGCACCCAAGAGAGTGAGGCTTCCAGATTAACTATACGCCCACCATGCAGCTGCGTAGATGCGTATGTTTTTTGTGCTCCGGTTTTAGCCGTGTGCCACACCCTCGCCTCCCACTGTGCCGCAGACTACATGCAGTGTGCCACACCCTCCCCACTGTACCAGACTACATGCAGTGTGCCACACCCTCCCCCTGTACCAGACTACATGCAGTGTGCCACACCCTCCCCACTGTACCAGACTACATGCAGTGTGCCACACCCTCCCCCTGTACCAGACTACATGCAGTGTGCCACACCCTCCCCACTGTACCAGACTACATGCAGTGTGCCACACCCTCCCCCTGTACCAGACTACATGCAGTGTGCCACACCCTCCCCCTGTACCAGACTACATGCAGTGTGCCACACCCTCGCCTCCCACTGTGCCGCAGACTACATGCAGTGTGCCACACCCTCTCCCTGTACCAGACTACATGCAGTGTGCCACACCCTCCCCCTGTACCAGACTACATGCAGTGTGCCACACCCTCGCCTCCCACTGTGCCGCAGACTACATGCAGTGTGCCACACCCTCCCCACTGTACCAGACTACATGCAGTGTGCCACACCCTCCCCACTGTACCAGAGTAACCAGACTACACGCAGTGTGCCACACCCTCCCCCTGTACCAGACTACATGCAGTGTGCCACACCCTCCCCCTGTACCAGACTACATGCGGTGTGCCACACCCTCGCCTCCCACTGTGCCGCAGACTACATGCTGCGTGCCACACCCTCCCCCTGTACCAGACTACATGCAGTGTGCCACACCCTCTCCCTGTACCAGACTACATGCAGTGTGCCACACCCTCCCCCTGTACCAGACTACATGCGGTGTGCCACACCCTCCCCACTGTACCAGACTACATGCAGTGTGCCACACCCTCCCCCTGTACCAGACTACATGCAGTGTGCCACACCCTCCCCACTGTACCAGACTACATGCAGTGTGCCACACCCTCCCCACTGTACCAGAGTAACCAGACTACACGCAGTGTGCCACACCCTCCCCACTGTACCAGACTACATGCAGTGTGCCACACCCTCCCCCTGTACCAGACTACATGCAGTGTGCCACACCCTCCCCACTGTACCAGACTACATGCAGTGTGCCACACCCTCCCCCTGTACCAGACTACATGCAGTGTGCCACACCCTCCCCCTGTACCAGACTACATGCAGTGTGCCACACCCTCCCCACTGTACCAGACTACATGCAGTGTGCCACACCCTCCCCACTGTACCAGAGTAACCAGACTACACGCAGTGTGCCACACCCTCCCCCTGTACCAGACTACATGCAGTGTGCCACACCCTCCCCACTGTACCAGAGTAACCAGACTACACGCAGTGTGCCACACCCTCCCCCTGTACCAGACTAAATGCAGTGTGCCACACCCTCCCCCTGTACCAGACTACATGCGGTGTGCCACACCCTCGCCTCCCACTGTGCCGCAGACTACATGCTGCGTGCCACACCCTCCCCCTGTACCAGACTACATGCAGTGTGCCACACCCTCCCCACTGTACTAGACTACATGCAGTGTGCCACACCCTCCCCACTGTACCAGACGACATTCAGTGTGCCACACCCTCCCCCTGTACCAGACTACATGCAGTGTGCCACACCCTCCCCACTGTACCAGACTACATGCAGTGTGCCACACCCTCCCCCTGTACCAGACTACATGCAGTGTGCCACACCCTCCCCCTGTACCAGACTACATGCAGTGTGCCACACCCTCGCCTCCCACTGTGCCGCAGACTACATGCTGCGTGCCACACCCTCCCCACTGTACCAGACTACATGCAGTGTGCCACACCCTCTCCCTGTACCAGACTACATGCAGTGTGCCACACCCTCCCCCTGTACCAGACTACATGCAGTGTGCCACACCCTCGCCTCCCACTGTGCCGCAGACTACATGCAGTGTGCCACACCCTCGCCTCCCCCTGTACCAGACTACACGCAGTGTGCCACACCCTCCCCCTGTACCAGACTACATGCAGTGTGCCACACCCTCCCCCTGTACCAGACTACATGCAGTGTGCCACACCCTCCCCACTGTACTAGACTACATGCAGTGTGCCACACCCTCCCCACTGTACCAGACGACATTCAGTGTGCCACACCCTCCCCCTGTACCAGACTACATGCGGTGTGCCACACCCTCGCCTCCCACTGTGCCGCAGACTACATGCTGCGTGCCACACCCTCCCCCTGTACCAGACTACATGCAGTGTGCCACACCCTCCCCACTGTACCAGACGACATTCAGTGTGCCACACCCTCCCCCTGTACCAGACTACATGCAGTGTGCCACACCCTCCAAACGCCCCTTCAGACGCAACGGCCTGCTGTTCAACAACGCCTTCATGATCGCCGGAGCCATCATCTCAGCGCCAACCGTGGCCACCAAGATTCCCTATCTGCTCTACATTGGCCGCGCGTTCATCGGCTTCAACTGCGGTAAGAATCGCGGCCCAGCAGTGAGACCGCATCTGGTTTCATGTGTCCCGTTTGCGCAGACTGCGCACTTGCAATTCCAGACTAGGTTCACTCGGTCTGGTTTATTTCACATTAAGAGGACGTATAAGCAGTAAAACTCGTGAGACAGAAAGATGTAGCAGTTTTCGTTCACGCATTCCGCCCGCCCACACAAAGTTTCACACGGTCTACCAGACACAAAATTCACAGTGTTTCAAGTTGCAATAACCCCCAGCACATCGCTCCCACAGCGCAGTGCATTGCTGATGCGCTCTCTCATGTACCGAAATTTTCTTTTCTCGCTAATCCGCATTCAATTCTCACTCTCACCCGCCCATCTCTCTCGCAGGTGTGACCATCGGGCTCGCCAGCATCTACCTGACCGAGATCGCCCCAATCCACATCCGTGGCGCCATCGGCGCCTGCCACCAGCTAGCGGTGACCATCGGCATTCTGGTCGCCTTCGTGTGCTCCGGCCTGAAGCAGACGATGAACCACGAGGACCTGTGGATCGTGGCGCAGGCTCTCACCGGGGTCCCGGCCATCATCTCCCTGATCGTGCTGCCCTTCTGCCCGGAGTCGCCCAGGTTTCTCTTCATGAACAAGGGCCGCATTGAGGACGCCAAGAAGGCCTTGGAGCGGCTATACCCGGGCGATAATCCCGAGGATTACATCGAGGAAATGCGCCAGGAGATGCAGGGCACCTGCTCCGCTGGCGAGTGCGCTGTCAAGGACGACGCTGACGACGTCCCCATGGCTGCGGCGGCTCCGGCCAAGAAGTTCCACTTTGTCCAGCTGTTCACCCAGGCTGACCTGCGCATGCCAGTCGCCATCGCCGTGGGAATCCAGATCATGCAGCAGCTGAGCGGCATCAATGCTGTGAGCAGCCAATCATGAGATGATTTATTAATGCCAATGGGAAACTCTTGTACCGAGGAGTTCGAACCAAGGACCCCTGAGGACCCGTCAGGGAAAATGTCGACTAAATGAGACACGATGCGAATTCTCTGGAACATGCTATTTCCCAGAGAACCCTGACTTGAGGGTCGGTTGAAGGACGAAATTGTCGTCGTAAATAGGTCAATTAAAGCAATCGGACCGACCCGAGAGTCAATTTATTTATTGGGCTTAGCAGAGAGCCAGCACGCGCCATCCGTGAAGAATTCCTCCATCAAAGGGATTCGAGACTCACCCGGAGCCCGTCAGAACTGCAGTTTTCCGCTCCAGGGTTTGGACAGTCGTTTGGCCAGCTGTGCCAATCAAATCCTTTTTTACCTGCGCTCAATTATTTGTCCATTAGAGTTGCCAAGGCAACCCCCCCCCGAACCCGAAAGCTGCTGACGTCATACGGTCGGCCCTCATTAGCGGGGTCTGGTTGGCTGGACCAGCTGCTAGTCTTCAAATAGAAGACCAGCCCAGCACCGCAATGCTTTCCCAATGCAATCTTCAGTTTTGGCGCCCCGCGAACTGACCGTCAGCTGAATGCTTTGACTGACTTCCCCCCCCCCGGCTGCTAGCAGCTTTGGGGAATTGGTGAATAGTTTCCGCTGCTATTTCTGGAGCTGGCACTTTTACTGCATGCATGCTGACGAAATCTGTGCACACAATCGTAGAGATTTTTGCGAGGTAGAAAAAATCACCCCCCCCCCTGGCCGAAGCAGATCCGGCCGCCAGCAGCTGTCTCAGCAGCTGTCGCCCCGAGCAAAACTGTTGGTCTCTCTCGGTTGGCTCCGGACTAAATGGCAGACAGATAGGTAGAAACGGACTTTTTCGTAATCAATTAAGACACGATGAAGCACCTGGCTGGCTGACGTCAATTAGGCGTCTGACCAGTTTGAACTGCTCCCAGCGGGGGTGTCTAAGAGCGTGACAAGTTCTCAGGCCCGCTAGCTCAAGACAATAATGAGCAGTAAACTGCCTGCCTAATGAGCACCGACGATGTGCGCACAGATAATTAAATGGCTGTCAGGTGACCAGGCTGCCGCTAGACTCCCCGCTGGCAGCTGAAGCAGATGGACAGCTTGAGCAGGCTCTGTCACCTGCTCACCCTTAGCCATCGATTGATGGGGGCGTGGCTCTCAGCCTCCTTCTGTTGCGTGCACTTTTCTATTGCAAAGCTGCGCCCCACTGAGAGGGAACCTCGTCCTCACCGAGGCCGTGTTGTTGCCGTCTGTTTGGGGAGCGGGGCAGAGGCGGGGGGCGGGGGCTACGTGGGTGGAGCTTTGAGGATTTCTTAGCCTGGGGGATTGAGGCTAGAGTGGATGGTTTCCATGACAACGGCAACACAGAGGTTGGGGAACAAGCTGCAAGGGAGAGCAGGGAAGGAAGGCGCTGCCTTGCCCTCCCAGTCACTAACACTCTCGCACTCATTCCGCACCCCGGCATGCCCTGAGTCTATTGAAATCCCCTGCTGAATTTGAGCCCCCCTCCCCCAGTCCCCTAGCAGCTGCGGCCCTGAGCTGTATCTCGCATTGACTAAACCCTAGAGCACTGCATGGCAACTGCCGCTTCTCTCTCAAGTTTTTTACTACCTCCAGTAAACTGCCCCACTCCGCAGTGCATTGTCAGCGCAGTTTAGACGCTTTAGTCTTGTTGTAGTCAAGGCAGCGGGTCTGTGTTCTGGCCTCCCTATTGCCCGACTGCAGACAAGGAGTCTATTCCCCCCGCCCCCTTGGGAACCGAGGGTGAACTATTATTCTCTCCAATTTCTCTCGATCCGGAGCGTTCTGGAAAACTCCCGCGCTCAATGCAACCATAAATGCATAATTAATCAAATGCTAATTCCCTGTTTACTGGGGCCCGAATCGGATATGGAACCCGGATCTAAACAGGGTCAAGACTTGCACCTGTCGCACCTCCCGCTTCGGCTCGCAGGTAATGAGCTACTCCTCAACCATGATGGAGACCTCCGGCATCCATAGCGACTACGTGCCCTACGTGAACCTCGGCTTCAGCTTCTTCAACGTTGTGTGCACCGTGGCCTCGCTGCCTCTGCTGGAGAAATTCGGCCGCAGGACCCTCCTGCTGGTGCCGTCCGTTTTCCTGGCAGTCAGCCTGGTGGTCCTCTGCGCCAGCGCCGTGGTGGTCTCGGAGACTCAATCACCCGACGTCAAGCGCAACTTCTCCATCGTCTTCATGTTTTTCATCTTCGTGTACATCGCTGGCTTCGCCTTCGGCCTGGGCACCATCCCGGCTTCATCGTTGCCGAGGTCTTCCGTCAGGAGCCGCGGAGCGCCGCCTACTCGCTTAGCCAGGGCGTCCAGTGGATCTCCAACCTGATCGTGTCCACCACTTTCGTCAACCTGAACTTGGCCATCCAGGGCTACGTGTTCCTCATCTACCTGAGCGTGGTCGTGCCCTTCTGGATCTTCTTCTTCGTCTGCATGCCGGAGACGAAGAACCGCAGCTTTGATGACATCGCCAACGACCTGGCCTTTACCCGGCTGTGCCGCGGCGCCAACGACGCCCAGGTGATCGAGGACGGCGGGCCGGACGCCAAGCCGATGTCGTCAAACATGTCGCTGCTGAAGGCTGACCGCATCGAGAAGAAGCAGCAGGACACGGTGGCCTGAGCAGTCTCTGGCCGAGAATTTTTAAGTAGAGAAAGCGAACTGTCTACCGCCGCTGTTTTTATCCACAGTCTTGCCTCCTTCTGTTACATCTCGACCGCGCCGGCTGTCTCCGGAGAGATGAATTCGGAAGACTGGTCGGCGAAATACCACAGAAATTTTACTGGCATGACTGGCTATAAGACACATTTCGCTAAACAATACATATAGCTTACTGAATAGCGGATGCCTGTGCCTCTGTAGCATCATAGCAATCACAGAATTTTTGGGTAAGGCTGTTTATTTTAGTTTTAGGTCACACTGCCGCGCCTCGTCTTGTACTTACTTTAGTGCTCTGTAAGCTCGTTCGTCCGCTTCATACTTCTTGTAGCTCGTATGCCTCTGTTGACTACAGAACAGTCTCAATCTCAATGCGACTCAATGCAAGCGCGGTAACAGATAACTATATACATATGCCTAACATTTACCTCTTTTTAGTTGATTTTGGTTTCACAGCTGCTCGCCGATTTGCTCATGTACATAATGCGCATCTGTTTGGAATCTGTGAAGGGCGCCTAAGCTACTATTTTTATTCTAACAAATCCACACGCACCTGTAATTAATGCATCGACTCGAGCGGTGTATTCGGTCAGCAACTCAATTTTATGGGTTTCAGGATTGTCTTAGATTAGTAACTGAAACTATTTAGGTCCAAGCACGCTGCAGAGCGATCTCCTTGCTGTCCCCGGTTTTACCACAGAACGATTCGAGAACACATTGCCACTGCACTGCGCACTATGATGGATTTCGCTCAGCAACTGAAATATAGCTCGTACTGAGCTACACCTACACAGCACAGTACTAATCTGAGTTGTTATTTCATTTTAACTGTCCTTAGAACAAAGTATGAGAGATTACTTGACTGGCAAATATTGAGCACAACTGCTCAAACAGGTCATTAGACGGATTGCATCCGATGATTAGCGGGCCCTTGAGAAAGCGAAAGTTATGACGTGGAGTCCACTGATTAATCCCTTCACTTGGCTTCCTAATGAGCTCCTCACCATCCTCATCTATGCAGCCGGCAGCCTCCCTCAGCCTCAGCTGGGAAGGCAGAAACTCTTTTAGCGGGAGCAGGGGAGATAGGGAACACCGACAACCTGCCAGATCTGGTTTCGGGTTCCACGCCTGAGATACCCATGAGGCAGTTTGGGCCATGTTTGCTGGGCTTGCCTAGTTTTTCTCACCGCCTCGGTGGCTTACTCAACATTTTTGTACTTTGCTGCCTGCCGATTGTTAATCCGTCTTTGTTGAGACTTGAAAACAACAAATAGAGCAAGTTAAGAGTGTCTTCTCCTGAGTTTCTTCACATGCTTCTCTACAAAAAGAAATTTCTCCCGAGCAATTACTCTTTTTATTCATACGGGCCAATGTCTGGATCCAGGTCCGGAAACATGCAGAATTCACTTCCGTTCTTCAAACGGTTTCTTTCTAAAAAAATTGCGCTTATCATAACCTTCCTTCTATAGAAAGAGCCGTTCAGGGACTGGTACAATTTGAAGAACATCGGTAAGTTGAGATAAACCAGATAAACTTTAAACTGTGTGCAAAAATTTCAACGATTTGAACCTACAGGAAATTTCAACGGGTTAGCGAGATACGGAAGGACATTAAAAATACTTGGAAACAGCTGAACATAACAAAATTGCGTGGCAAACCCCGTATTTCTTTCCCAGACTTATAGCTTGACATCCCGTTTTATTGCTTTGGCGGAGGAAAATACTAGACTTTGAGGGACCAGTCAGAGAGCCACCTGCTTTCTTTACAGTAAATTCGTAATGGTTAAAGATTGAGGCCGGTTCTTGTTATCTCTAGCCTCAAGGACGTGCCTGTTCTAATATTAGAAGTTGCTCGAATATTACTCTGCATCTAATTTTATAGCTGGTCACGTGACGGGCCAAGCTCGCGCACCCCAGATCACGTGATTTCCTCTCCCCGTCGCGGATAATAGCTGTATTTAGCTTAGCTTATTACCCCAAAACGCAACTTGGCCAAACTTCCTTCAATCGTGTCTGAGCTACCTATTTTTAGGAGTTCTGAGGTCGAAAATATTTTCCTAGGCAGAGCTAATAAAAACCTGTTGCAAATGCGAAGATCTTAGACAGAGATTCCAGACTGTTTACGAAGCCAATTGTAGTCAGCTGTGCTACTCCGAGTTGTAAACAGACTTCCACTTCACCCGCAAACTGCTCCCCTCTTCTTCGCTCACTCTAGCGTAAAAAACGAGAAGAAAAAGCAATGAATAGACAACGCATGGAGAGGGCAGCTCAGGTCAAAATGTGCTGTCTCGGGGCCAAAATGGGGCCACAAGCTGTATTTAGACGCAAAAATGTGGAAAGACGCAAAAGAAAGCGGAGGGGGGGTATAAATTTGGCGAGAGACTGGCTGGCTTTTTCACTCACAAAAGCTGCGAGTAATGCCTAAAGAATTTCTGCCGGCTTTTGCCGGTCTTCGAGCTGCGTGAGCCCAGCGAGTTACACTCAATTTGAGTTGCAGACTCAACTCGTATTTTCAATGAAGCAAGAAAGCAAATTTTTACTGCTCCCACGCATTCGGATCTTTTGCTGGTTTTGGTATTTAAATTTCTGTCATTCTAGCCTGCATTTCTATCACACTCTCGCCTGCATTTCTGTCACACTCTCGCCTGCATTTCTATCACACTCTCGCCTGCATTTCTGTCACACTCTCGCCTGCATTTCTATCACACTCTCGCCTGCATTTCTGTCACACTCTCGCCTGCATTTCTGTCACACTGTCGTCTTCATCTCTGTCACACTATCGCCTGCATTTCTATCACACTCTCGCCTGCATTTCTGTCACACTCTTGTCTTCATCTCTGTCACACTCTCGCCTGCATTTCTGTCACACTGTCGTCTTCATCTCTGTCACACTATCGCCTGCATTTCTGTCACACTCTCGCCTGCATTTCTGTCACACTCTCGCCTGCATTTCTGTCACACTCTCGCCTGCATCTCTGTCACACTCTCGCCTTTATTTCTGTCACACTCTCGCCTTTATTTCTGTCACACTGTCGTCAGCATTTCTGTCACACTCTCGCCTGCGTTTCTGTCACACATTTCAATTTTAGACATGCTCACAACTCTTCCATTATTGCAATCCTCTGTCACTTCTGTCAGTTTCAAGTAAGCAGCTGTCTTAAAAAAGTGAAGTTTTAAAAGATTTGTTTAGCAAGCATCGCAGCTGCAGCGGAGTTGCAGGCACGGCGAGAGCCCAGTAATACAAGCTATTTTAGTTTAATCACGTGTGAATACCAGAGAGTATCGAGGTGAAGCCGAACTGCTGCATTTTGCTGAAGAATTCCAGCCTTTCAGCTGCATGGCAATAGAATGCAGTAGTAGCGCTGGTCACTTTGATACTATAGCCTAGTAACAGAAAACCATTGGAATGGTTAATGCACTCACGAATAGATAGTTGCATTTTGCGGGCACATGACCTCGTAGGGTTCTCTAAGGCTCTCGCATACTCTCACTGACTGTGAAAGTTGCATGTAGGCAAAGACGCAAAATTCTTGAGGGCTAAAATATCCAATAATACGCGTTCAAACTACTGAACTCAGCGGCCACAGTTCAGTTGCAAAGTGCCAAACAGCTTAAGTCTATGGTACGAATCGCGTGCATTAAATTAGCCTGACACGTGCAAGGTGGCTGCTGACACAGAGATTGTGCACTTCGCAAGTGCATTTTGTTCAGCAAAAACACGCGGAAGTCTCGTCAAAGCATCAGCCATGCGTCCTGCATACGGCAGCAGCCGAGGCTGGGCAGCAGCGGATGACTCGGCTTCTTCGGCGACGGGCGGCCGCCAGCGAGTCCGGGTCACCGCTGCCAGTCGGCGGGCCGACAGCCCCGCGCCCGCCGCCGTCCCTGGCATCATCTTCGGCCGGCTGAACCTGGCCAAGGCTTTCCGGCCGCAGGCGGCCCAGCTGCAGCAGCGGCCGGGGACAGTGTCGGGGACAGTTGCAGGTCGACGGCCGAGCGCTGCACCGAGCGGCGACATCAGCGGCGGCTGCCCATTCAAAGAGCGGGCGGCAGCGACCCACAGCCGACCGACTCCGATGCCTGAAACGCCGCAACCTTCTTCAGCCCCACCGCCGCCTCGGCCGCAGGGCCCGCCAGCGACTGCCTGCGTTGTGCAGCTGGAGACGCCGCTGACTTCCGTCAGCCCGCCCAGTTCGGCGCAGAAGCGGCGCCCGCCCCGCAGCCACGCGCATCTGCGCCGCTGGCCGCGCCTTCCCGTTTGCAGGGCAGCCGCCCCGCCGGAGATTCGCTGCTGCCCGGGCGGAGACGCTGCCGACGGTGCCACCGGCGCCACCCTGGGCAGCCGAGAGAGCGCTGGCAGCCGACCGTTCCGCTTCTTCCGCAGCTTCCTCAAGCGGGTCGGCCGCCGCTCCCGGTCTCGGGGCCGCTGCGCCGGCGACAGCAAGCGAGGCCGCAGCCGCAGCCTGCCGCCAACCCCGGCGTCGTCGAGGCCGATGCTGCGGTCGCAAACTCCGACACCGCCGCCGACACCGCCGATGCCGACGCCGGCGACCTCTGCAATGTCGATGGATGGAGACTCCCCGTCTGCTGAGTCCTCCGCCGGTGAAGCCGAGGAGGAGGAGGCGGCGGAGCAGCGGCAACCCCGGCCAGGTCAGCAGAGGCAGTCGGAGGTCGTGGTGGCGACTTTCAGCGGCTGGTTCAGGCAGGCCACGCCATCGGAGCCGAACCGGCTGGCGTTCTTGGCCAGCCTGCTTGACTCTCAGGACGCCTCTTCGGCGACCTCGTCAGTCTCCGCCGCCGCGCCACCCCAGCTGCCATCTCCGCCGCCGCAGCACCCGCGCCAAACCCCACCCATCTCGGCCAATCCAAGGCGGACCGCAGCTGAGCAGCCGAACCAAAAAAGACTCCCTGCTGCCCCGCCGATGCCGGCGCCGCAGCCGCCGCCTCCTCGGCCTGCGGGTTCAAAGCCAAAGCGCTGCCCGCCGAAGCAGCAGCCACAGCAGCAGCGGCAGAAGCGCTCGCAGCGGCAACCAGTCGCTCCCAGGACGCAGCCACCGCCCAGCCGAGCAACGCGCCTCGCAACCGAGCGAAGGCCGCAGACGCTGGCGGTGGGGGCGGCCGCTCCGCAGCGTCGGTGGGTTCTGCCGCCGGAACCTGCGGCCCCCAAGCCGGCCCGCGGCCCGCAGCAGAAGCCGGTCTCCAGAGCGGAGGCGAGGCGCCGAAAGCAGCTGGCCGAGCTGCTGCAGCTCGAGGAGGCGGTCAGGAACATGATCGTTGATGGCCCGGACGATCAGCTGGCGTCCGAGTCTCAGCTACTGTTCGATGACGACAGTGATTCCCTGACGACGCTTGATGACAACCTGCGGCCAGACTGCAAAGACCTGCAATCAGACGAGGGAGATGACGACGGCTCCATTGTGTCGTTTCCGGCTTTCACTGAGCTGCCTGTGCGGCCACCTCCGCCGCTGAAGACTGTCGCAGCTGCGGTCTCACCGCTGGCAGCGCGGCTGCCCCAAATAGCAGCTCCACCTCCGCCTCCGCCTCCGCCCCCTCCTCCACCCCCGCTTCCGTATCTTCCCCCGCCTCCGCCCCCATCTCCGCCCCCGCCTCCGCCCCTATCTTCGCCCCCGCCTCCGCCTCCTCCTCCGCCCCCTCCTCTGCCTCCGCCTACGCATCAGCCTCTCCAGAATTCCCCAGGCATGACGTCACTTTCCGTAGCAGTAGCGGGCAGCGACTCAAACAGCTTCAGCAGCGACTCATCCTGCGACACTGAAAGCAGCAGAAGCTGCAAAAGCAGCAAAAGTAGCAGAAGCAACAGAACCAATAGAAGCAGCAGCAGCAGCGACAAAACCAGCTGCGCAAGTCACAGAGAAGACGAAGCGCCCAGCACTCCAACCGAGCGACCCGAAGCCATCCGCTTGACCGTCTCGTGGAGCATGGCAGTCGAGATGTCTTCATCTGATGATGAGTCAGGCACCACCGGCGCAAATGCAGAGGAGCTCTCAGAAGCCCAGCCTCAGCCGCCAGCTCCGCCGTCCACAGCGCCGGCAGCGGCGCCAGAAGCTCCTGTGCCAGAAGTCCAGCAGCTGCCACGCGAACCCGCGGCCGCAGCTGCAGCGGAGCTCCTGGCCCGGCTGCGCAGCCTGAAGGCGCCGGCCGGCATGGAGGCGATGCTGAGGGCCGAGCTGGACGCACTGGCTCGCTGCGTCGGCTGCCGCTTGTCGCCGTCGAGATCATCAACGCCTGACGATGCTTCAACGCTGAGCAGCGACAGAGGCGACTCCGACAGCAAGCAGCTGGAGGACGCGTGGAGCGCCGGCGAACTGTCCGACGAGCCCTGCTGCCCGTGGCACCTGCGCCAGATGATGGAGCTGTACCGCCACACTGAGGACAGGCGGCGAGGCATTCAGGCCTATCACCAGAGCCTGCGACAGCTGGTCGACCTTCGGCCATCGCTGGAAAGCATACCGGAGCTGCCAAATGAAGAGGAGGCTGCGGAGGCGGCGACTGTCTGGGAAGAGTCAGGAGACGAGCAGCGCAGCAGCGACGCAACAGACGCCGACAGCGGGCCCGGGACTGCATCGTCATCGACTCGGCAGCTCCTAACAAGCCGCCTCGGCGAGGAGATTCGCCAGCTGCAGCAGCGACTGGCGCAGGCGTCCGTGACTTCGCAATCGGGATTTTCTTCCTCAGCTTCGTCGGCCTCGTCCGGTTCGTCCCGGCGAAGACTAGACCTTCTTGACAGCGGCGGCAGCAGCTTCGGTCTGACTTCGGACGATGCGACCAGCAGCGGCAGCGATCGAACCACGGACTTTTGAGCGCAGTCTGTTTTCATTGAAGACATTCCCTGGATGTAGAGCTTGACTTAATAAAGGTCCGCCAACCCTATTTCTTTACCCTTGACTGGGTTCCCCCGGTTTTTCTATCCCATGATAGCCTCTGATTGGCTTCCAAGTTTTTCTACCCCTGGCTAGCCTCTGATTGGCTCCCAAGTTTTTCTACCCCTGGCTAGACTCTGATTGGCTCCCAAGTTTTTCTACCCCTGGCTAGACTCTGATTGGCTCCCAAGTTTTTCTACCCCTGGCTAGCCTCTGATTGGCTCCCTGGTTTTCTAGCCCTCTCTAGTTTCGGTCAGACGCACAAATATGGCAGCAATAAAAATATTTGGCTCAATAGTATCAACCCAAATTCTTGGCGAAATTGCACATCTTGAATCCAATGAATGTCAGGACTTTATGCATCAATTTAATTATAGTCGAAAAAGAGGTTTAAATGTGTAAAATAAGTGAAACAGTCGAATACGAAAAATTCTGTCGATTCTACGACCGTATTTTCCTCTGAGTTTTTATACCATAATTAGCTGGCTCAAAAATCATAATGCCGACAGATGTTATTTTAATAAGTTTTCTTTGCTTACCGTACTACTGAAAGTAGTATGGTGAAAAATATTTAAATCCGAAGCAATTGAAAGTGAGAAAGACAGACAGACAGACAGACAGACAGACAGACAGACAGACAGACAGACAGACAGACAGACAGACAGACAGACAGACAGACAGACAGACAGACAGACAGACAGACAGACAGACAGACAGACAGACAGACAGACAGACAGACAGACAGACAGACAGACAGACAGACAGACAGACAGACAGACACACTAAGACAGACAGACAGACAGACAGACACACAGACAGACAGACAGACAGACAGACAGACAGACAGACAGACAGACAGACAGACAGACAGACAGACAGACAGACAGACAGACAGACAAACACTAGACAGACAGACAGACAGACAGACAGACAGACAGACAGACAGACAGACAGACAGACAAACAGACAGACAGAAAGAAAGACACTAAGATAGACAAGGTAGGCTTCTCTTACACTACTTGCGTATATACTACTAATGAGAGCTTTTTCCATAGAGCAGTCTATTCTCGGCAACACCAAACCGGGATGCAAACAGCATGCTGAGATCGAAGCGAAGTCTTCATGAACTTTTATTTACAATAAATTATCAATTGACGCGGAGGAGGCATGGCCGGTCCAGGCACTCTCTCGTGGAGGCTGGCTGGCATGATGAGGAACTTCTATTGGTACTGCATGAGCATGTGGTTCGGCGGCAGCAGTGGTGGCAGCCGCCGCAGTCCTTCAGGCCGGCGGCGTCGCCAGCCGCATTCGATTTGCGACGTGACGATCCGCTCCATCGGCGGCTACGAGGTGATCAGCTTCCGGGACCAGCCGCCGGCGCCGCTCCTCACCAGCGGCGCAAACTCGGCGGCTGCCCGGACTCGGCGGAGGCGCCGGACAGTCGAGGACGCGCGGCCGACGGCTAGTTTCCGGCTGTTGAACCGGCTGTCTAAGGAGTTCCTGGAGTGCTCGGATGGCCGGTTGCGCGCTGGCCGCTTGGGTGTTGGGCGAGAGGGCCGCCGACAGCAGAACAAAGACCGCCGGCTCACTGCGGACCCAAAACCAAGCGGAGAGGCCGGCAGGCAGAATAAAGACAAGGGCAGTTTGGACAAAGACAAGGGCAGGCTGGACAAAGACAAGGGCAGGCTGGACAAAGACAAGGGCAGGCTGGACAAAGACAAGGGCAGGCTGGACAAAGACAAGGGCAGGCTGGACAAAGACAAGGGCAGGCTGGACAAAGACAAGGGCAGGCTGGACAAAGACAAGGGCAGGCTGGAAAAAGACAATGGCTGGCTGGACAAAGACAAGGGCAGGCTGAACAAAGACAACGGCAGGCTGAACAAAGACAACGGCTGGCTGGACAAAGACAAGGGCAGGCTGGACAAAGACAACGGCTGGCTGGACAAAGACAATGGCTGGCTGGACAAAGACAAGGGCAGGCTGGACAAAGACTCAGTCTCCACATCAGACTCGGGCTCGGAGTCGGACAGCAGAGGAGAGGAACAAAGAGTCAAAGCCGGAAGCAATCGAAGCAGAAAAAGCAACAACAGAAGCAGAGAAGGCGGCAGAAACAGAGACAACGGGAATGAGACGGAAGACAGCGGCGGCCTGAGCTCAGTGAGGATGCAGCGCAGCAGAAGCGAGAGGCTGGACAGCAGCGGAGGGCCGGCGCGGTGCCAGCAGGAGCTCAAAGACTCGGTGAAGAGTGTCGGCCGGCAGCTCAGGATGGTCCGCCAGGAGGAGTGGATGCTGCAGCGGTCGGCAAAATCAGCCAAGAAGAGGGCGGCGTTCCAGAAGCAGCAGCAGCAGCAGAGAGCATAGTTCCTGCCGAGCTCCGATACTGAAGCATCATTTTTTATTTTATTCGAAGTTTCTTGACTTGACTCGGCTGAACTAAAATATGTACAACCATTGCGCTAGGCAGATGGTAATGCCGCTTTTTTTCCAACAGTAGCACATCAAGACTTTGTTGGGAATTTTGGTTTTATTTCTTTTGTGGAAAATTTAGTGGGGAGAAAAGTCAGTTTTGCTAGTGGATTTATTGTTGACTTAGAAAGCAAGGTAGAGCTGTAGCTCGCAAAGTGGAGAAACTTACAAAAGAAAGATTAACACAATTATGAGCTAAATTTGGTTGCCTAGTTGCTAAGCAAGAGAGATTATCAGTGAGTGCTGCATTTATGGTTTTTTAATGAAAATTCTGAAAGACAGTGCTTTATAGAGTTTCTGAAGCTTGAAGACAAACAAAGTCAATGTCACAGCCAATATGGTGCTATTGGACGCAAAAGCTGTCACGTGACTTGCCACAGCCAATTTGCTGCTATTGGACGCAAAAGCTGTCACGTGACTTGCCACAGCCAATATGCTGCTATTGGATGATGCAACAGCTGTCACGTGACTTGCCACAGCCAATATGCTGCTATTGGATGACGCAACACCTGTCACGTGACTTGCCACAGCCATATGCTGCTATTGGATGACGCAACAACTGTCACTGTCACGTGACTTGCCATAGCCAATATTCTGCTACGAGTATTGGATGATGCAACAGCTGTCACGTGACTTGCCACAGCCAATATGCTGCTATTGGATGATGCAACAGCTGTCACGTGACTTGCCACAGCCAATATGCTGCTTTTGGATGATGCAACAGCTGTCACGTGACTTGCCACAGCCAATATGCTGCTATTTGATGATGCAACTGTTGTCACGTGACTAGTATGAGGCCCACAAGAAACAATACGCTGTAGCATGGTAATAGCAGTAGTATACAAAGCTGACATACTTGATAGAAGTTTACATGTGTCAATATGAAAGGTTAGCCTGCCATGGAATGAATCTTCCTCACTATAGATGAACAGAGACGATAAGCTCGTAGGAGAAATACACGAGCTATGGGAAGAACAGTGGCTTTGCTCGAGTTTTAGCTCTGAATTTTAAACAGTTTTTTAATCTTCACGCACTCTGCCGTCACCGCGACTGCGGCCTCCGTGTGGGCGACTTCCACCAATCCCAGGTGGCAATGGCCGAGTCCGACGCCGCATCCCCCTCAGCATCTTGAGCGCCGGCGCAAGAGAGCTCCACGGTGAGCAGGTCGCAGTCTTGCGACAGGCTGACTGTCAGGCTCTGGCCCAGCCTGTTGATGGCCCGGCTGGACCGGAACTGCTGCGAGCCGTGCGGCAGGTAGGGAAAGTCCGAGATGGGCAGCGGAGGTGGAGGCGTTGACGGCGGCGGCGGCGGCTGCGAAGGCTGCGGAGGCGGCGTCGGGACAGGCCGTTCGGCTTCTGCCGGACCTTCGGGCGCGACTTTGGCGGCGTGCCGACGACTGCGCTGAGCTTGTCGGCAGCACCGGCGGCAAAGGCTGGCCAGGCAGCAACCCATGCCGCCTGTCATGCCCGCTGCGGCCGCCCGTGCGGTGGCCCCGGCCTGAGGGTTGGCAGGTGTCCTCACGTCACCCTCTGTGTCACCCTCTGGCCTCCTATGTGTCACCCTCTGGTCCCCTCTGTGTCACCCTCTGGTCCCCTCTGTGTCACTCTCCGTGTCCCCTCTGGTCCCCTCTGTGTCACTCTCCGTGTCCCCTCTGTGTCACCCTCTGGCTTCCTATGTGTCACCCTCTGGTCCCCTCTGTGTCACCCTCTGGTCCCCTCTGTGTCACTCTCACTGTCCCCCCTGTGTCACTCTCCCTGTCTCCTCTGTGTCACCCTCTGGTCCCCTCTGTGTCACTCTCCCTGTCTCCTCTGTGTCACTCTCCCTGTCCCCTCTGTGTCACTCTCCCTGTCCCCTCTGTGTCACTCTCCCTGTCCCTCTGTGTCACTCTCCCTGTCCCCTCTGTGTCACTCTCCCTGTCCCCTCTGTGTCACTCTCCCTGTCCCCTCTGTGTCACTCTCCCTGTCCCCTCTGTGTCACTCTCCCTGTCCCCTCTGTGTTACCCTTTGGTCCCCTTTGTGTCACTCTCTTGGCTTTTATGTGACACTCGTCCTGTTCCTTGTCTCTTGTCTCCGTTGTTCACCACTGTGTCACTCTTCCCTAATGTGACTCTCTAATCTCCATTTCCATGTTTTGTCTCTTGTCTTTAATCTTTTGTAAGGATGCTCTTTGATAATTGCAAGGACGGTCTTTTTGTCAGCTTAATATGCGTTACTAAGGAACCGATTCTTTAAAGTCTATTTTTAGACGGCCTGCAGAAAAAAATCCCGGCCGCCTCATCAAGGCTCTGTGAGGCCGCTGCAGCGCTCAATGTTAGAGAGAACAGCAGAGGGTCGGACCCGGGGAGCTGACTGCGGCCCTCAGCTGCTCTTAGAGAAACTAGTTTTAGGAATCATAAGATTCACAATATGCAAACTCTACAACCCTACACCACAGCTCCACAACCTTACACCACAGCTTCACAACCTTACACCCCAATCTTCACAACTCTACACCCCAATCTTCACAACCCTACACCGAAGCTCCACAACCTTACACCACAGCTTCACAACCCTACACCCCAAGCTCCACAACCTTACACTCAAGCTCCACAACCCTACACCCAAGCTCCACAACCCTACACTCAAGCTCCACAACCTTACACCCAAGCTCCACAACCCTACACCCAAGCTCCACAACCCTACACCCAAGCTCCACAACCTTACACCACAGCTCCACAACCCTCCGCGCTGTGGTGCTCCGCGCGTACAACGTGCCTGAGCAGCTGATCTCCGCCATCATGGCGATGTACCGTGATACGACAGCTGCTGTAACAACACCGGACGGCCTATCGGAATCCTTTGAGACATCCTCCGGAGTACTTCAGGGAGATACGCTGGCGCCGTTCCTGTTCGTCCTGGTGCTTGACTGGGTGCTGCGGACTGCTCTTCCTACCGACGACGACGGTTTTCTGCTGCGGCGACGCGTGGGTCGACGTCAACCGGAGAAGCGGCTCAGCGTGCTTGGCTACGCCGACGACTTCGCCCTGCTGTCCTCGACCGTCGAGGGCGCCCAACGGCAGCTGGACAGGCTAGTTGCCGTTGCGGCGAGTGTCGGCGTGGTGGTCAACACGCAGAAGACCGTTGTGCTCTGCCTGCCGGACGACATCGAGGCTGCAATATTTTGCCGAGGCGCTGACGGGCAGGCGACCGAACTCCCGCGATGTCAGAAGTTCGTCTACCTCGGCGGTCTGGTTCCAGACGCTCGCGAGGACCTGCGACGCCGCCGCGGGCTTGCCTGGGCTGCCTTTCGTTCTGTGAGGGCAGTCCGAGGCCCTACCGGACCGCCAGAGGGCGGCACTGTTCCAGGCGGTAATCGAGAGCGTCCTGTTGTACAACGCCGAGGCCTGGACGCTGATGGACTCACTCGAACAGCAAGTCGATGCGGCGCACGCTGGCCTGCTGCGCGCCGCCTTCAACATCGGCGTCGAGCGAGTCACCAACGCGGCACTCTATCGCCGCGCTGGCCTGCCACGTCCAAGTGATCTACTGCGCCGTCGGCGACTCCAGCTCGCAGGCCATCTCATCCGCGCCGAGTCGTACTGCGCACTAAACCCCAAGCTTCACAAACCCAAGAAAGGTTTTCAAGTTTACCTTCAAAGCTCACCTCATGTTCACCTCAAGTTACCAGGAGCTGCAGTCAGTCTGAGCTGCTCGGTTAAACTGGACTTGAAATAATTAAATCAACTCGACAGAACTAATTGACGAAGCCCCAACCGCGAAGCGAAGGTCCCGCCACAGAGGCAGAGTTGAGTTGCTTGGGACTTGCTTGAGCTGCAGGTGACGGGGGAGGCAACGCGCGAGCCAGCCGGAGAGAGAACTCACAAGTCGGATTTATTATTAGCGAGATCGGCAGGCCGGCTGAGGGAAGCGCGAGGGGAAGTGCTGGGTGGTGGGAGCGGAGAAAGAGAGACTGGATGTCGGGGCCGGGCAAGGGAGAAATGCTTGGTTGGGGGGATGAGGGAGAGCTGTGAAGGCAGAGTACAGCTGCTCAGTCAGGACTCAGGACTCTCAGTGTGTGTGTGCTCAGGGTGGTTTGCGCGTCAACAAAGCCATGGAAACCGGGTGGGGCGGGGCGACAAACAGAGTAGAGATGGGGGACAGAGCCCGACAATTTAGTAAATAATTCGTACGAAAAGGCAGTAAAGAAAAAGTTCATAATTTTCTATTGATGCTTCGGTGACTGGAATGAATAAACAGGTCGCTCCGCAGGTTCTGGCGTACTCAATAAGCATACAATTTGTCAGGAAGCACGGGAGACTCCTCAGGTTTTGAGTACTCCCCGCAATCAGGCTAATCTGCCCTAAAGCCAGAAAGTGATTGATTGAGCGATCGACGGTCTCATGGGCCTTGACAAGGTCAACATCGTTCTTTAAGCGGGAATGGACGCTGGTTCGAGTCTGCACTCCTTCCAAAAGCTTTTCTTCGATATGGTTAAAAGTATAATACGCAACATATCGTTTATTTGGAGTGCTGTCTCTGTCTCATGAGTCTCGCAACTTAGAGATAAGTCCAGAGGCCTTACGTGCTTAGCCAAGGGCAGGAAAAGGCATTCGTCAAGTGGGCCGAGGCGCGGTTCATTCCCGACTTGAGCTGTCACTCAACTTTCCCTTCTTACAGGACGGAGTGGCTGAGTTTCTAAGAAAAAAGGCGAGCATCATGGATGCATCGATTCAGAGAGGCTGTTGCTTCCCGTCAGTCTCTCAACCGGGCCAAACACCCAGACTGCTCTACTCATAGTAGAATGGCTAGTTTTTGACGCTGGCATGGCGGCTTGGATTAAAAATGAGACAAGTTAGAAAACCAGGGTCTGGCCCTCATGCGCGTGGGAGCAAACGAGTTTCTATTCACCGACTCCCGCAATAGTCTATGGCCCGAACCCCCACTTGCCGCTTTTACAAAGAAGCGCTACGCAATCAAACTACAAATCCCATGCCCCTGGGTGTTCACAAGCGGAACTGGCTGACGGCATCGGAACTCTACCTTCGATTCATTCGACCCTTGCGGCATGTGGGCGCGGTACGGCGATCCGGACAGGTCCGACACCACCGTCGGTATCCGGATGCAGCTCAGCAGCAGCGACGAGCTCCGCCAGCAGCAGCAGCAGCACAGCAGCGGGGCCGCGGGAGGCGACACCGACAGCGAGTCACCGCTGCAGGTGGCGCCGCTCCGCCGGCTGCACTACCGGCACCCGCGCCCGGCCAATCCTGACGACAGCGTGGCGGCCATCCTTGACCGCGCCTCCGTGCTGCTCAGCCAGCACCCGCACACCTTCAGCTTCATGGACAGCAGCGAGCGCGGAAGCGACGAGACGACGGCCAGGCCGACTCCAACGGGACGAGGCGACCGGGACTTCTACAGGATCCGGGCGGCCGTCTGCCACGGCCACATGCAGGCTGGGCGGGCGGGCAGGTCGCAACCTCCGCAACCGCCACCGCCGCCACCACCACCGCCGCCGCCGCCGCCGCCCCGCCCCCGCCGCCACCACAGGAACCCGGCCTGGCGACCCCCTACGACGCTCGGTCGGCAGCCAGCACTCGGACGCGGTACTTCTTTGAGAGCACCTTTCTGAGCAGCCTGCCCGTAGCCGCGGCCAAGGAGGCCTCGGAGAGCTCGCCGACTGAGGTCTGCACGCCGTTGCAGCCGCCGCCAGTCGCCGACTCGGCGACAGTTGGCACCGCGGAGCGGTCGCTGTGCGCCGTCTTCCGCTGCTCCGGCCCGGATAGGCCACTCCGGCCGCCGCCCGTCGTGCAGCTGCGGACACCGCGCGGCCGGCCGGAGGCCCGCGACAGCCGCACGGCCGCCTGCCAGACCGACACGGCCGACCTGCCGCAGCCGGGCTCGGCGCCGATTCGCTCCGACGACACCGACAACGTGGCGCCGGACTTTGAATCTCTGGAGCCTCTGCCGCCGCCTCCGCAGAAGCCGCCGGAGCCTCGAGAGGAGCCGCCACCGAGGAATTCAGAGGGGGTTCGACGCCGATCGGCCAGTCACCTGGGCTGCCGGAGGGACGAGAGACCCCAAGAGACGAGGACGAGAGAGCAGCAGCGGTGGCCGCCAAGGCAGCTGCGGCTTATTGGAGACGAACTGACCAGCGAGGATGAGCCGATAGGGCAGCGGGATGAGCAGCCTCAGCGGCAGATGGAGCTGCTGCAGCATCAACGGCCCGAGCGCCAGCAGCTCATAGAAAGCCGCCTTAGAAATGCCGAGTCCGCAGAGGAGGCCGCCGGAGTTCTGCGGGTTGTCGGCCGACGGCTGAACGCATTTTTCTGCCCGGGCCGCGGCTGCTGCGGCGCTTCTTCCGCCAAGACGGCGGCTGGGGAGGCGGCAGCGGCGGCGGCTGCGGCTGCAACTGCGGGGACATCGGCAGAGTCGTCTTCGTCAGCAGCTCGAATCACGGAGGAGTCCGCGAACGACTGGCAGCAGGCGTGCCATGGGAGCCGCGAGCTGACGCCGGCGTCGGCCGAAGGGCGGCTGCCACGGCGACGGCACCGTGCCCGGCGCAGCAGTGGGCGCGGCAGTCGGAGACGGCCCGCTCGCTGGTCGCCGAGTCGACGAGCGCCAATGAAATTCTGGCTGACGAGGCCAGCAGCGACAGCGACTCAACCAGGCGACCGCAGAGGCTTCCAAGCTGGCGGGGCCAGCAGCCCGGGAGGCGGCGCGGCTCGGCAGACACGAACATGAACAGCCGACAATCCAGCCAGAGAGACTCGCCGAAGTCACCGACGGCGACGGCTACTCTGGCGAAGGCGGACGGCGGCGGTCTGGACAGCCTCGTGCAGACTCTGGACCGGGCGGCCCGAAGGCGGCGGCGGCAGCAGAGGCGGCACCCGTTCGCCGATGCCTCGGCGGTTTCCTCGCGTACAGCGACACCATCGAGTCGAAGAAGCTGCCAGCGCCGGCCGCAGCAACTTGAGCGGCGGCAGCCGCAGCGACCCTGCGTGGAGCACTGCCGATTTCAAATCTGCGAGGTCACCTGCGAGTTGGGCAGCCCGGGGCTCGCCGGGACCGACGCTGATGACGAAGACGAGCCGCTGCTGACGGAGGGCGGGGCCGAGGCGCGGGCGGACGGCAACCAGTCCAACGCAGTCAGTAGGCGCAGCTGCAGAAACCGAACGATCGGCAGCGGAGCTTCCGCGACTCGGTGCAGCTCGCTGTCGAAGCGGCAGGGGCGGCGGCGGCGGCGGCGGCCCCAGCAGGGCAGCGAGGAGGCCCTGATCGGGTCCGTGGCGGAGTCGCTGGTGGCGCTGTCCAGGGACCTGCAGCTGTGCGTCCACACCATCCGGGACACAGTGACTGAGCTGCAGCGGTGCAGCGACGACAGTGACTGACTGCGGAGACTTTGCCGACTCGCGCCTTGCGCTCAATAATAGTTCGCTCGTAGATATATTTAAGTTTGCCACTTCTCTGTCTAAATAATACATTACTATTGGGTAATATTTCATATCGAAACTGGAGGGACATTCAAAGCTGAACAGGCGTTGCCGCTGCGCATTTCGAGCCGGTAGAGTGTAAGCTTTGGCTATGTAGCATTTTTTAGTCAATAAGCCATCAATTACAGTGCTGTTCCTGACTTTTCTTTACACAGAACTGCCGAGCCTGGGCAGGGAGTCTCTATACTCGGGTTCGTAGAAAATAAGAATTAATCAAGAAGGTGATGTAACCACGCTCTGGTCGCGGGATAGGGCAGGGGAACTTTTTCGAAAGTGCCTCCTATCGCCGTGCACCCCCTGCACAGAGCTGTTGAGACTCGGCCAGGTCTTCGACCAGGCCTGGAGACTCCCGCTCTGCTGCACCCCCTGCTGCCTTGGCTCCGTCTCCCCTGCCGCCACACTTGCCTTTCCGGAGCTCCCCCTCCCTCTTTGTACCTCCCCCTCTACCTTATCTCCCCTGCGCGCCTCCCTATTCTCTATGCACTCTTCCTGTCTCCCCTCTTTTTGCCCCTTTTCGCCCTATTTTCCTGCGCTGTCCTCCCTTTCTCTGCGTCTACTTACAGTATTTTGTGCGCTCACCGTCACCCCATCCCTTCTCAAACTCCCAAACGGTGACGCAAGTCGTGTGACCCCTTCTTCCGCTCGATGACTCATCGATGACTCATCCCCCTCTCTTGCGCAACCTTTTCTCACGCCATTGTTCTCCTCCCCAAATTTCTCATGCGACACCCACCCCACCTCCGCTTCTATAGTTCTCGTTTTTGATTCTTTTGTTCTCTTTACCCCCACCAATTATCACATTTTCTCCGATTTTCTCTCTCTATTGTTCTCATTTTCGCACCTAATTATCACCTTTTCTCCAATGTTTGCTTTTCTATTGTTCTCGATTCTCCCCAATTATCCCCGATTTCCAATTCCTTTGTTCTCGACCCCAGCCCCATTGTTCTCAATGTTTGCTTGCGCAACACTCCCGCGACCTCCCGCTGCGCCAATTATCCCCCCACCCCACCTCCGGATTGCGCAATTCTCCCATTTCTCATGTTGCTTTGCCGGTCTCATGCTTCTCATCATGACTCATTCTGACGTCATTCTGCCGGCAGCCAATCAGAGAGAGGGAGTCATGGAAACGACCTTGGAGCGGCGGCTGGGAAGGCTATATAAGGAAGCGGTTTTCGGCATGAGAATCCTCAACCTTCGGACACCCGGTTCCGACCCGGTTCGACCTTCGGGCTCCTCGTCTTTCTTTGGACTTGCTGTCAGACGTAGCTCTGACCTATTCGTCTACAGGACGAACCTCTGCCGGTCCGCGGTCTGTTACCGCCAAGTTATCTCCAGCTCCCCGAGTGAGCTCGCCTATCGGCCAGCGGTCTGATCCCGCCCAGCATCATCAGCATCGCCTGATCTACATCAGCGCCTCGTCGCTCCAGCGCATCGCCGCTTCACTGTCCGCCTGACTGCAGCCTACAGCCGCCCTCGGTCACTCCGTCTCTCTCTCTTTCTCTCTCTCTGTGCAGCTGCCGGTAAGTTCCTATTACTAATTTGTGCTCTAATCGCCTTGCTTATCCGGGGTTTGCCTATTTGCCATTGTCTGATTAGAGAGCTGAGCCAATTGTGATACCGTATCTTTTGCTGTATTTTACTCAATAGTGAAGCCGCCTAATTGCCTGACTATTTGCCTAAGGGCTTAATTATTAACTATTAACTAACCTCATCATTATTCACTCTCTCACCATCATTTCACTCATGGCTTGCTAAGCCGTTCTCCCGGGGTGGCGAAGCATAAGGAAGTTTGGGTAAGCTAATGGCCTCTCCCCGTGCAAAGCTCGCCTGCGAGTGCGTGCTGCGGGGCCGTGTGTGCGTGCAGTAGAGGGATTAGCGAGTCTTGGCACAGAATGGCAGTAGGAAGGTTGCAACCCCATGCTGACGCGTCCCTTCGCCCTGAGCAATCTAAACTATAGACAGTACATGTTCGCCTCATACTACTCTTAGTAATCAAAGTCGCAAGTCAGCCTCGCTCACAGCCACAAAGGATCCCCTGCTGAGAAATCCTCCAGGATTGAGCCCAGAGTTCCCGATCATGCCCCAAGCAGAGTCCCTGTACTCGGCTGCATGTGTCTCCCCTGTTGGCCTAAATCTCCTGGTAACCATCCCAGGCGGGGCTCTAGCCTCGAGAGGTCTGGTAGAAAGATCTAGGTGCGCCAGGTCACATAGAGTGGTGGCAGCCACTCGGTCATACTATGACCGAGGGACCAACTATTGCACCTTGGCTACAGGTGGGGTCCATGTGGGTCCTTAGCCCTCTGGTCACAAAGCGCTACCAAAGCTATCAATCATGTGGGCGGGACAGTCTGGTGCTGGAGGTCCGTCAGGTCATTGCCCGGTCATAGGCAGCCTACGGTCATTGCCCCCTCTAGTCATGCGTTCGTCTCTCTACGGAGCGGACAGGCGACAAGGGCGGTTACATCAAAGGACTAAAAAATGATTGCCAAGAGTTGCAGACTTCCAGTTCCTTTGCTTTAAAGTTTTACGGTGTTGTATTTTAACTCTCAAAAACTTTACCAGTGTGTGAGACGAAATTTTGATGCAATTCTTCATCATATCTGTGCAGCTTCACACCTGCAGCATCATCCGCATCGAACGGAGGGCCTTCCAGCTTCTAATGCAATAAGAGGCCATGTGGGAGTAACCGGTCGTCTGCTTGGCTGAGTACACACCGTTCGGGTTGGACGTCATGCAGTGACCCCACCAGAAGCCGCCGCTTCCAAAGTTGGTGCTGCAGCTGTAATAATGAGCGTCGTTGTCCCTGTCGAAGGTGGAGAACTGCTGGCCTCGAGCCCTGGACAAAAAGTCGCAGTTGATGGTGGATCTGCCGCTCCCGAAGCTGGCGTAGTTCATCCTGTAGTTCGTGCTGGAGTCTCCAACGTTAAAGCCGAGCCACTCGAACACGTAGAACTCTCCGTCGAAAGTCTGGGTCTCGATTCTCAAGTTGCTGGTGTGGTTCAGCGTGAACTCGTGGATTCTATTCAGTCCTAAGTACAGATGGAGCATATTGCACATTGCTTTTTATTCTTTTTGCACTTGCATTTAAGTGAAAACTTTAATAGACTCACCGATCCAGAACTCGACGGCATTCCCGAAGCCGCTGACATACTCGCCCCAGGTCCTGTTGAAGGCCACCTCTCCGGTCTGTCTCTGCTGGAACACCCAGAAGGTCCTGTCCCCGATCTGCTGCTGGTATCCGGGATGCGAAACCGGCAGGAGAGTCTCAGAGGCGGACGTGTGAGTGGGGGATGATGAGGTGCTCTCGGTTGCAGTCGGCCCTGCAAACAATGCAAACTATCTGTGTAGGCTAATAAGTGACTGCAAGCTACCTGGCTATTTGCACGAGTTTGTGGCTGCAGACTTCGCAACTCACCGCTGCCCGACAGCCTCAGCCGCTCGACCGTCTGCCAGAAGTCCTCGGCCAGCCACACCTCATCGCCAGCCTCGGATCCCAGCTCACCGAGTCTCGCCGATTCAGGCGAAGCTTCAACCAGCCGCAGAGTCCTGCAGAGGCGGCTGCCGCTATTGAAGGTGGCGAGCGCGCAGTCGCTGGACGCGATGACGCACTTGAGCGCGCAGTCCTGTGAGCTGGCTGCGGGTTCGGCAGCGATGATCGTCCAGGGCGATCGGGCCGGGCGACTTAACGAGTCTACGGCAGCTGGGAGTCCCGGCGGCTGCAACTGATGGCATAATCGTTGGCATGCCATCAGTTGCAGCCGCCTATAAATAATTTTGACATAATCGGCGAGACTCACCAGCAATGCAGAGGCTCAGAAGCGCGAACGGCTGAGGGCTCATCCGCATCCTGATGAAGGTTTTCCAAGACGTGGGTGTCTAAACTGCCAGGCTCTCCGTTTCTGCGAGCGCATGCCTCGTTGTTTGGATTTTTATCTCCAAAAATCTTGAAGCAGCTTGTCAGAAAGAAACCTGCCTCCAGGAAGTGATGCAGGAGAGCTGCTTGAGTGGCAATCAACTCTGCGTGCTCTTCGGGACACCTGGACACCAAGTATTTTAGTGCGATGAGAATGCTGACAGAATCCCAGAAGACTGTCCTCTGCATTGCACCAGATGTGCTGAATTGTCAATTCCATCTGTCGTGCAGTGGCAGTTGTGGCGGTGAATCGGTACCCTCGAATTAATGCAGAAAAATGCTGGCATCACTCATACCCGTATCCAATTTGATTGCCAGTGAGTTGCTTTTGTGTCGAGTCGGGAGCACGAGAATTTCCTGCAGGTCGTTTTCCAGTGGGCAGGCGCGTCGCCACCGGGGGGACAGAGGGGACATGCCCCCCACGGTAAAAGCTATGGGGGACATGCCAATGCTTTTTTCCCCCACCCCACCTTGTGACCCGTTGTGGTAATCAATAATAAATGGAGTGCCTGCGGCGCCAAAATGAGTGGGGTAGCTGGGGTAATTGAGGGGGTGTGGCGAACCAACAGTCCTTGGACTGAACAGCCGTACGCAGCCTTCAGGCTGAGATGTCTGGCCCAATTGGGGCAGGTGTACTCAATTATTATTATTATTGATCTCTACACGTTCTCGACTAGTTCAAGCCTAATGAGACACAAAATACCATTTGCATTAATAAGAATCTTTCTTCCCATTCCGCCGACTAATCAATAAAAAATCAATAGAAAATCAAAAGCTAAAATTTATGGCTCCCAGAGCAGTAAATGCCTGGAGCACACTCTCAAGCTCCGTCACCCTAGTGAGGGCTGTATTTGACTTGCTCGCATCATAGGCAGTCAAAATGCTAAAAGCATCAACAGGTGATAAATATGAATGCGAATTCAGCTAACAAGAACAACAGGTAGGACCAATTATAATTATAATGGCTTCAGTTGCTGCAATCTGGCACCGAATTCACGCTGTGCCAGTCAGTTTGCTGATCACTTCGGATTTTTTTGAGGACTGCTGCTGCTGCTGCTGGTGCTGGAGCAGCTCCTGGTGCTGAATGAAGATGTCCTTGAAGGCGTAGTCAGCATCGGGCACGGGCACCCTGTTGAGGTACTGGTCCAGCAGGTCGTACCTCTTGTAGGCCTTTGAGAATTCGATTGCTTTGGCAACGTCTTTGTCGCTCAGGTAGCTGTACAGGTGCTCCAGGTCTATGCCCTGGTAGCCGTGCAGGTGCCACTTGCACATCCAGGGTGGCGGGTTCAGCCGCACCTGGAGGGCAGAATTCCGGATGCTTGCATGTAACTTAGGTAGTATTAGACCTACACGTATGTTGACAAGACTTGTTTGTGTCACCCAGGATTCGAGCTAAGGGCTTAAGATCGACTGCCCGGCAGATTAGAACTCATTTATATGGTATAGCGATTCGAACTCAGGACTACACCAATGTACACCAAGCATAAAAACTCGGGAATGTAAACACCGGGATTCAAAATCTGGATTGAAGCGAAAGTGAAGATAGGAATTCGAACTCGGGACTGATGCACTGGGATTCGAACTTGGGACTGATGGTGAGCACTAGTATTCGAACTCGGGACTAATGTTGAGCACTAGGATTCGAACTCGGGACTGATGGTGAACTCGGGACTGATGGTGAGCACTAGGATTCGAACTCGGGACTGATGGTGAGCACTAGGATTCGAACTCGGGACTGATGGTGAGCACTAGGATTCGAACTCGGGACTGATGGTGAGCACTAGGATTCGAACTCGGGACTGATGCATTGGGATTCGAACTCGGGACTGATGGTGAGCACTGGAATTCGAACTCGGGACTGATGGTGAGCACGAGGATTCGAACTCGGGACTGATGGTGATTCGAATCCCACTCACCCGCTCCCTATTGACGGGCACCGGGTCGTTGCGCGAATACGGTTCCGGCACCATGTCGAAGGGGATCGTGCAGTGACTATGCGGCGCGTCCATCAGGTACAGCAGATTGTCGTCAAGGCGACGCTCGAGCTTCAGCAGCTGGATGGACACGATGCTGGGGCTGTAGAGCTCGTATTCGATCTGCACGCACACCTGGTCGACCATATTGCGCAGGGTGAATGTGGTGAAGAGGCCGGTGTGCCTTCGCAGGATGCACAGGCCAACAAAACGGTTCACCTGGAATAGGGTTGGAACGAGCAATGGGATTCGATACTCAGTGTAGTGAGTAGTATATTGCATGTTAGATGTCAGATCTTAGCATGTGCAATGGGAGCCGTTGAAAAGGCCATTCCTTGGGATTTAAGGGGCGATTCTTTGAGATTGAAGGGGCAATTCTTTGAGATTCAAGGAACGATTCTTTGAGATTGAAGGGGCAATTCTTTGAGATTCAAGGAACGATTCTTTGAGATTGAAGGGGCGATTCTTTGAGATTCAAGGAACGATTCTTTGAGATTGAAGGGGCGATTCTTTGAGATTGAAAGGGCGATTCTTTGAGATTCAAGGAACGATTCTTTGAGATTGAAGGGGCGATTCTTTGAGATTGAAAGGGCGATTCTTTGAGATTGAAAGGGCGATTCTTTGAGATTGAAAGGGCGATTCCTTGGGATTGAAGGGGCGATTCTTTGAGATTGAAAGGGCGATTCCTTGGGATTGAAGGGGCGATTCTTTGAGATTGAAAGGGCGATTCTTTGAGATTGAAGGGGCGATTCTTTGAGATTGAAGGGGCGATTCTTTGAGATTGAAGGGGCGATTCTTTGAGATTGAAGGGGCGATTCTTTGATATTTAATGGGCGATTCTTTGGAATTGAAGGGGCGATTAAGGAGTTAAGTCAGCAGATTGATCGAAGCGAAAGGAAGGCCCGCCAACCTTGTTAGGCGCGTGCTTGTCCATCACGCTGACGGCAAGAATGGAGCCGACGTGGAACTCCGGTATGTTGATGACCCGCCGTCGCCGCATCATCTCGGCCCGGTGCAGCGACTCCACAATGGGGTCGCGGTAGTCCTGGCTCACTATGGGTGGCAGCGCCTCCTGGTACAGCCGCTTGATCTCCGGCGGCACCTCGGCCTGTTGGTCGGCCACCTTGGCCCGGCTGTGGTCCGGCCCGATGCCCGACAGGCGCCAGAACTCCTTCATGGCCTCCGGCGACAGGCGCGGCTTGTACACCCCGCGGAATTCAGGCCGGAGCCAGCGGCGGCCCTGGCGGCACGGCTGGAGATGCGGCTGCTGATGCAGCGGCGATGGAGGCTGGACAGGCGAAGCGGCGAACCGGTGGGCGGCGGTCACTCGGCAGCCGAAGAGGAACCTGGAGCCCAGGGACAGAGCGCAGCTGCCAGCTGCTGCTGATGGCGCTGGTGGCATCTCTAGCTGGATGCTGGCAGCATAAACAGGAGTTTGGCCCTGTGATCTGTGCTGTGACTGGCACTGTGATCTGTGTATGCTGTGACTGGAACTGTGATCTGTGCTGTGAATGGCACTGTGATCTGTGTATGCTGTGACTGGCACTGTAATCTGTCTATGCTGTGACTGGCACTGTAATCTGTCTATGCTGTGACTGGCACTGTAATCTGTCTATGCTGTGACTGGCACTGTAATCTGTCTATGCTGTGACTGGCACTGTGATCTGTGTATGCTGTGACTGGCACTGTGATCTGTGTATGCTGTGACTGGCACTGTGATCTGTGCTGTGACTGGCACTGTGATCTGTGCTGTGACTGGCACTGTGATCCGTGCTGTGACTGGCACTGTGATCTGTGTATGCTGTGACTGGCACTGTGATCCGTGCTGTGACTGGCACTGCCATCTGTGCATGCTGTGACTGGCACTGTGATCCGTGCTGTGACTGGCACTGTGATCTGTGCAGGCTGTGACTGGCACTGTGATCTGTGCAGGCTGTGACTGGCAGTGTGATCTGTGCATGCTGTGACTGGCACTGTGATCTGTGCATGCTGTGACTGGCACTGTGATCTGTGCATGCTGTGACTGGCACTGTGATCTGTGCCTAGGTTTTTATACTCTAAATTTGAAGAACACGATCATGAAAGTATTTAGTAAGTCAGAGAAGAATATTTAGGCTAAAGAACATATTTTAAACACATTTATTTACAATTCAAAATTAAATGTTAATTTGTTATCTGCACACACACACACACACACACACACACACCCACCCACACACACACACACACACACACACACAGAATAACAAATCAAAGAAGGCTCTTAAGCAAGATAAAATAAGCAGAGTTAACTCAAACACAATCTAATAGCAATCAGCTGCAAATGTACTTTAAATGATACTTTTAGTAAGTAAATTTCAGATCTGAATAAAGTACAGTGGCAATCAATAGCAAATTGGGTACCTGGAAACTATTTATATTTATAAGTCGAGCACCAGAGGCAAAAATAAAATTCAATTCACAAGTCGCGCACAATGCGCAGCTCCAGCATAACTCTCTGTTTGCGAGTTAATATAAGCCCGGAAGAAAGCATCACAGAACTCATAGGTTGGTTGATGCTAATGACTTATTATTACAATACTTCGTAAGTTAACAAGGCAAACTGAGTTGCCAAAAGTGTCCTCATAGTGTCCTATATGATCCTCAAACCAATAAAAATTTTAAATAAACTTAAAAACAGGAGGTTAAGTACATAGTCAATAGCAGTAACACTTTTATTCTAAGTAATTCAAACGGGCCTCACTACCGATATGTTGCGAAATTAACTTTGAAAAACTACTGCAAAGCCTTTACCTGAAGATCAAAGCTCAGGGTCTTAAATTTATGTCAGATCAACTTGTCACTTTGTTTACGGTATATAAGAGTCAACCTAATTTCCTAAACTACCGATATGTAGCGTAATCAACATGAACCCCAAATTTGCAGGTGGGAAAATTTTTTATTATATGCTTTTAAGTAGATTGAATTTAGAAACAATTTTAGTATATAGAATTCTGAAACTACCGATATGTAGCGTAACCAACTTATCAGCCGAGAAGAAATATGAATTTTCTCAGAGAAACATGAAATTTTTACTCAGGTGACGGTCCGGCCGGCTACCTGACCTTGCTGAGAGTGAATGGCCGGGAGGCGGACACCTCCAGTATGAATGGCCCCTCCTGGCCGGGCTTGAAGGTGCAGGGCACGATGTTGTACACGCCGCCGGGCAGCTGGGACTTCTCCAGCATGCTGTAGCCCTGCCGGAAAGAACCGGACGAGAATCGCTGGCCGCCGCTCTCCTGGGTGAGATCGAATCCGGTAAAATAGTCTCTGGGTCCGCGCAGCTCAATAAGCAGCTGGTTGTCCTGGTAACCGTTGTCAAGGCGCACCTGGTAGCAGGGGTTGCGGCTGTAACTGTCCGGGTGGTTGGCGCAGCCGCCCGCTGAGGCGCCCTTCCACTCGCCTGAGACAGACTTCTCAGTCACAAAGGGATCCGGCACCTGCGGCGGGATAAGACAATGGAGTCAGAAGTCTGTCTGTCTGTCTGTCTGTCTGCCTGTCTGTCTGTCTGCCTGTCTTAGTGTCTGTCTTAATGTCCGTCTGCCTGTCTGTGTCTGCCTGTCTCAGTGTCTGTCTTAATGTCTGTCTTAATGTCTGTCTTAGTGTCTGTCTGTCTGTCTGTCTGTCTGTCTGTCTGTCTGTCTTAGTGTCTGTCTGTCTGCCTGTGTGTCTGTCTGTCTGTCTGTCTGTCTGTCTGTCTGTCTGTCTGTCTGTCTGTCTGTCTGTCTGTCTGTCTGTCTGTCTGTCTGTCTGTCTGTCTGTCTGTCCATGATCCGGCCCGCGCACCCACCTTGGTCAGCTTGAAGGGCTCGGTGCAGTACACGCGAATGGTATAGTTAATAGTATTGTTCTTCTCGTACTGAGACACCACCAGGTGGTAGCTGGCGGTCCCGGACTCCTGCACCATCTGCACCAGGTACAGCGGCGAGTTCACCCTGGCGCCGTCTTTATAAGGCGCGGGATCGCTCGGATAGAAAATCTTGCGACCGGAGACGCCTTTGTACACAACTAGGGCGATGTACTCCTGCGGGCGGGGGTGTTCGGGGATTATAGCAATTTGTGGCGCCAATGCTACACTACATTGTGGCGTCAATGCTACACTACATTGTGGCGTCAATGCTACACTACATTGAGGCGCCAATGCTACACTATATTGTGGCGTCAATGCTACACTACATTGAGGCGCCAATGCTACACTATATTGTGGCGCCAGTGCTACACTACATTGAGGCGCCAATGCTACACTATATTGTGGCGCCAGTACTACACTATATTGAGGCGCCAGTGCTACACTATATTGTGGCGCCAGTGCTACACTATATTGTGGCGCCAGTACTACACTATATTGAGGCGCCAATGCTACACTATATTGTGGCGCCAGTACTACACTATATTGAGGCGCCAATGCTACACTACATTGAGGCGCCAGTGCTACACTATATTGTGGCGCCAATGCTACACTATATTGTGGCGCCAGTGCTAATTCAATGGATAAATGAAACAAGCAGTCACCTGATTATCGGCAAAGTCCCGCCGATCGACAATATGCCGGCAGAGCAGCACCCAGACGGGGCAGGGGCGCTGGGCAGCCACAGTCAGTAGGTACTGCGGATTGTCGGCGATGCAGAACCGGTCCTTCTTCGGGCCCTCCTTGGCCGGCCAGGTGTCGTGCAGGCAGCTGGTGTGCGGGAACAGGTCGGGACTCCAGCTAACGTAGAGAACCTCAAAGAATCGGCAGAGACTGTCGTAGTCGATCCAGAAGACGCCGTTATCGTACAGCCGGGCGCTCTTGGTGTCGTAGTTCAACAGGCGCTCGAGTTCGGGCGTCCAGTTGCGCGTGTCCCGGCGAGAGAAATTGCCGTTCCAGCTGAGGTGATTCCAGGGGTTCTTCAGCATGAGCAGGCGGTGGCCGGCAGCCACCCGGATGTCCAGCACAGCGTAGGCGTGTGTCTCCACCAGGCCGGCGCGGTCGGCGTCCGCCTGCGACATTGGCCCGGTGGCTGCCGTGATGAGGCAGTGGCCCTGAGAATGAGCCAGTGCAAAAGAAAGCATATATACTACTGAAAGTAGGCTTTATTCTATCTATCTATCTATCTATCTATCTATCTATCTATCTATCTATCTATCTATCTATCTATCTATCTATCTATCTATCTATCTATCTATCTATCTATCTATCTATCTATCTATCTATCTATCTAAGTTAGACATCGAACCGGAAGTTCAATTTCAATTGGAAATTGAAACAACGCTGTAGGATGATGTTGAATATATCAAATCTATCACAGTCTACAGCCGCTTGTATTGAACAAAGCAGAAAAAGATGTCCTGCTGAACTGGGTTACCTGATGAAACCGGTCCTGCAGCTTGGTGAACACCTTGTCCTTCTTAAAGCGCACCGGGTTGCCCTCGTCAATTGGGATTCGCTCGGGGATCCAGCCCGTGAGGGCGTGCAGATCGATGTTCGAATTCGAGCCCGGAAAGTCGTAGCCGCCCATCACCTGGGGATGGTGGGGAGTTGGGGGATTGTCTGCTTGTGGGATGGCAGCGGGTAAATGCATGCAGTATCAGTCTTTGACCAGTGATAATGAAGTCGGCATAAGAGAGCGGAGAGATACATGTAATGAGGCCGAGATAAGAGAATGCAGATATAATGAGGCCGAGATAAGAGAATGCAGATATAGAGGCCGAGATAACAGAGTGAAGAGATAATGGGGCCGAGATAAGAGAGTGAAGAGATAATGGGGCCGAGATAACAGAGTGAAGAGATAATGGGGCCGAGATAACTGAGTGAAGAGATAATGGGGCCGAGATAAGGGAGTGAGGAGATAATGAGGCCGAGATAACAGAGTGAAGAGATAATGAGACCGAGATAACAGTGGAAAGATAATGAGACCGAGATAACAGAGTGAAGAGATAATGGGGCCGAGATAAGGGAGTGAGGAGATAATGAGGCCGAGATAACAGAGTGAAGAGATAATGAGGCTGAGATAAGAGAGTGAGGAGATAATGAGACCGAGATAACAGAGTGAAGAGATAATGGGGCCGAGATAAGAGAGTGAAGAGATAATGGGGCCGAGATAACAGAGTGAAGAGATAATGGGGCCGAGATAACTGAGTGAAGAGATAATGGGGCCGAGATAACTGAGTGAAGAGATAATGGGGCCGAGATAAGGGAGTGAGGAGATAATGAGGCCGAGATAACAGAGTGAAGAGATAATGAGACCGAGATAACAGTGGAAAGACAATGAGACCGAGATAACAGAGTGAAGAGATAATGGGGCCGAGATAAGGGAGTGAATAGATAATGGGGCCGAGATAAGGGAGTGAGGAGATAATGAGGCCGAGATAACAGAGTGAAGAGATAATGAGGCCGAGATAAGAGAGTGAGGAGATAATGAGACCGAGATAACAGAGTGGAAAGATAATGAGACCGAGATAACAGAGTGAAGAGATAATGGGGCCGAGATAAAGGAGTGAGGAGATAATGAGGCCGAGATAAGAGAGTGAGGAGATAATGAGGCTAAAACCAACCTTCATGTAGGCCTTCTCCAGAAAGGACACCCAGAACTCGGCCGAGTTATTCGAATAGGCGCCAATAAGCTCGCCGGACCGGGCCACGGGCAGCTGGTCGTCGATGATCACTTTCCTGGCCACGCCGTTGAGGTGCAGCTTGATCATGTACTTGCCGCAGGGATTGTACACGGGCTCGCCGCGCCTGTTCTGCGGGTAGATGATGTTGGTGACCAGCTGGCGCTTGAACCGGCGCTCGTACTGGGCGGCCACGGCCATGGAGGCCACGAATGAGCAGTCGGACACGATGGTCTGCGTGATGCTCATTGGCGACACCAGCAGGATCATCTTGGGCTCCGGAGCCAGCTGGTCTGGCCGGGCCCAACGGGACAAGCTGCGCTGCTGCTTGGCGGACAGCGGCAGGAGGCCCTCGGAATCGGTGAAGGGCTGCGGATAGGCGAACTGCTCGCGCGCGTCCGAGGCCATGAATGGCAGGTAGTTGCGCCCGTTGATGCGGGACGTGGCCCGCAGCACGGCGATCTCCGCCTTCGTGTAGGCCTCCGTGCGGCTCGGCTGTGGCCGCTGCTGCGCCGGTGGCGGCGTCGGCCTCGGCTGCGGCGTCAAGGAGGTCGGCGGCGGGGGCGGCTCGGCCAAAACGTCGTCGCCAGGGAGATCCGTTGGCGCGCTGGGCAGCTGAGGCGGCGCGGAGGCCGCGGCCGACTTCTTCTTGAGCACTTCGGCCCTCTCCAGCGCCTGTGAAATTGTTCAAACACGATGCTGTCTAGCATTTGGTGACACAAAGCGAGATCTCCTAGTGAGCCAAGCCTTCAGTGTTTGAGTCAGGGACTGCTTTGAACTCCGCCCTCCGCAGGGCCCTGCTTGGACTCAACCGCAGGGACATCAGGGCGGTGACCATGGGCCTCTAGCTCAAGCCATGGCTGTTTTGCCAGGCATTGTTATCTCCAGTGAAAAAATCCGCAATGAGGAATTCGGTGTTGAGAATGTGGAGCACTTCATCTGTGAATGCCACTCCTTTACTTAAGACTTTCAGGCCCGAGAATTTCTATTAGCTCGTCCGCTACCTAAGGGCTACCGGGCAAGCGACCATCCACCTGGACTTTTCGGAGGGGGACCGCGCACTCCGGAGGAGCATCAGCTGCCCGTGGTCGCGTCGACACCTCCTTCAACTGAGTGAAGTAAGTCAAGACTTGCTCTGGCAGTACAAGGTGTTTTCTAACCCCATTAATGGTATACACTTCACCTGCTTGGCCATGTCCTGGCATTTCTGGCGCAGGCCAGGCTCAGCCGACTTGCTCAGCTGCAGCAGCGCCTCCACCGCCTGCACGTACTTGCCGATGGCGTCAGCGCCCTGGCCGCTCTCGTCATCCTCCAAGGCCTCGGATAGCAGGTAGCGGGCCCGGTCCAGCTGCTGCTGCTCCTGCGACTTGGCCTGGGCTGCGCTTGTTGAACTGACAGCTTTGAGCTGCTCGGCCCGGGAGATGTAATCCCTGACAGTGGCCAGCAGGTTCGGCAGCTGGGAGCCCTCCTCCTTGGCGGCTAGCAGCGCCTGGGCGGCCTCGGTGTAGAAGAAGCTGGCCGTGCCCGCGCTGCCAGCCTGGTCCTGCTCCACCGCCCGCTTCGCCAGGCTGCGGCCGTCCTCCTCCAGCTGGCGCAGTCTGCTGCTGTGCTGGTCTGACATGCTCTATAACAGTGCGGCCGCGGCCCGCTGCGACAGGCTGGAGGGGTCCGCGTGTGCACTTTTACACTGCTGAGCATTCTCTAGCTTTCAGGTTGTCTCTGAGCACACTTCTCAGCTTAATCTCCTCTCCTCTCAGCCTAATCTCCTCTTCTCTCAGCCAAAGTTTCTCTCCTATCAGCCTAATCTCCTCTCCTCTCAGCCTAATCTCCTCTTCTCTCAGCCCAATCTCCTTTTCTCTCAGCCTAATCTCCTCTTCTCTCAGCCAAAGTTTCTCTCCTATCAGCCTAATCTCCTCTCCTCTCAGCCTAATCTCCTCTTCTCTCAGCCCAATCTCCTCTCCTCTCAGCCCAAGCTTCTCTCCTCTCAGCCTAACCCTCACTCCTCTCAGCCTAATCTCCTCTCCTCTCAGCCTAATCTCCTCTCCTCTCAGCCTAAGCTTCTCTCCTCTCAGCCTAATCTCATTTCCTCTCAGCCTAATCTCTCCTCTCAGCCTAATCTCCTCTCCTCTCAGCCTAAGCTTCTCTCCTCTCAGCCTATATCCTCTCAGCCTAACCTTCACTTCTCTCAGCCTAATCTCCTTTCCTCTCAGCCTAATCTCTCCTCTCAGTTTAATCTCCTCCTATTAGCCTAATCTCCTCTATAATCATCCTAAACGTACCTTATCTCTGAGGCCTCTCTACTTCACCGCCTCTCAGCAGTCTGCTTATCAGAATTCTTTTAACAATTATACTGAATCCTTTTTTAACTCTACTACTTCTTGTAAGTAGCAAAGAAGCGAAAACCAACACAAACTCGCTTAGAGTATTTCGGCTCACAAGTACAGAATTTATTGCCATAATTGTACACGTATTTCATATCACAAACAAGCAGAGACGCTCAACAATGCCAATGGAATACTGCATACAATATAATATTGAGACAGGGTCGCAATTTTAGTTTTAACAATCATGGGTTTATTGACTAATCAATCAACGAGAGTCTAGCGACCGGTCCCTGGTGAGCACTGAGGGCTCAAACTTCACCTCATAATAGGTGACATCGTTGGAGAAGAACGTGGCCACCTGGCACTGGAAGCCGGCGGAGCACAGGGCCCCCTCCAGCACGCCGCCGATGAAAGCGGCGCAGTTCACGTTGGTGTCGGCCTTCTGGCTGAAGGACACGAACCTGTTGGTGACGGGCTCCCGCTCAACAAAGTAGAAGGTTCGCTCGTCGTCGGTGCTCTGCTCAAGGTCGTCGCAGTCCTTGCCGAACAGCATCCGCCACAGACTGGATTTCACCAGGAACAGTGCGTTCTTCAGCCGGAGCTCGCGGCGGCCATTGCGCTCGCGGAAGAACAGCAGATCCAGCGACCGACTGCCGATGTGGCGTCCGAAGTCCGCCAGCTTGGACTGCAGCTCCTGCACCGTGCGAGAGCGGCCGTTCGAGTACTTGATCATCTCGGACAGCAGCAGGCTGAAGGTGGCCAGCGGCAGGTCCGTCTTGGGGCGGAGCAGCGACCGGTCTAGCGGAGATCGGGACAGCTGCGACATGCTTAGCGAGGCATCGGTAGATTGCGGAGTGAATCGGTAGATTGTTGATTGAATCGGTAGATTGTGGAGTGAATCGGTAGATTGAGGAGTGAATCGGTAGATTGTGGAGTGAATCGGTAGATTGTGGAGTGAATCGGTAGATTGTGGAGTGAATCGGTAGATTGTGGAGTGAATCGGTAGATTGTGGAGTGAATCGGTAGATTGTGGAGTGAATCGGTAGATTGTGGAGTGAATCGGTAGATTGGGGAGTGAATCGGTAGATTGGGGAGTGAATCGGTAGATTGTGGAGTGAATCGGTAGATTGGGGAGTGAATCGGTAGATTGGGGAGTGAATCGGTAGATTGTGGAGTGAATCGGTAGATTGGGGAGTGAATCGGTAGATTGGGGAGTGAATCGGTAGATTGCGGAGTGAATCGGTAGATTAATTGCGGAGTGAATCGGTAGATTGCGGAGTGAATCGGTAGATTGCGGAGTGAATCGGTAGATTGGGGAGTGAATCGGTAGATTGGGGAGTGAATCGGTAGATTGTGGAGTGAATCGGTAGATTGTGAAGTGAATCGGTAGATTGTGGAGTGAATCGGTAGATTGTGGAGTGAATCAGTAGATTGCGGAGTGAATCGGTAGATTGTGGAGTGAATCGGTAGATTGGGGAGTGAATCGGTAGATTGGGGAGTGAATCGGTAGATTGTGGAGTGAATCGGTAGATTGTGGAGTGAATCGGTAGATTGCGGAGTGAATCGGTAGATTGTGGAGTGAATCGGTAGATTGCGGAGTGAATAGGTAGATTGTGGAGTGAATCGGTAAATTAATTGCGGAGTGAATCGGTAGATTAATTGCGGAGTGAATCGGTTCGGTAGATTGTGGAGTGAATCGGTAGATTGTGGAGTGAATCGGTAGATAGTGGAGTGAATCGGTAGATTGCGGAGTGAATAGGTAGATTTTTTAGTGAATCGGTAGATTGTGGAGTGAATCGGTAGATTGTGGAGTGAATCGGTAGATTGTGGAGTGAATCGGTAGATTGTGGAGTGAATCGGTAGATTGTGGAGTGAATCGGTAGATTGGGGAGTGAATCGGTAGATTGTGGAGTGAATCGGTAGATTGGGGAGTGAATCGGTAGATTGAGGAGTGAATCGGTAGATTGTTGAGTGAATCGGTAGATTGGGGAGTGAATCGGTAGATTGCGGAGTGAATCGGTAGATTGTGGAGTGAATCGGTAGATTGTGGAGTGAATCGGTAGATTGCGGAGTGAATCGGTAGATTAATTGCGGAGTGAATCGGTAGATTGCGGAGTGAATCGGTAGATTGCGGAGTGAATCGGTAGATTGTTGAGTGAATCGGTAGATTGTGGAAAACATCGGATAATTAAATCCTAAACACATAAACAAAGGATTTTTAATTTCAGTACGAGTAAAGAAATGAAAATCAAGGACAGCGAGATACTTCAATAGCCGTGTGGACACCAGTTTAATTAGCTGTGCTCAGAGACAACAGACAGAGCAACACCAGCAACGAAGCGCAGCAGAATTTGTAGTTGTTAAACAGAACAAGTAGTATGAGGAGAACAAGTAGTATAACAAAATAATGGAAATTGCAATATTCAAGAGTGAAATTTCGATAAAAAATTAACGAACACGCGACATGAACGCAAATGTGGAAAACTTTAACTACTTTAGCGTTAGATATGATCTGTACATGCTAACAAATTTTCTCAATACTCAACATCAAAATCGTACACATTTTGATTGCGAGCGAAATTTTATATAATAGTTGGAGAAACGACAAGCGACAACACAGTTAAATTAAATAATATAAACAATGCCTAGAGCAACTTTGAAATGCTACTTTAAGTAAGCTGGAAGCTTTTTACTAGCTTTCACTGGTATGCAAATCTCATGGTGATATGAGTACCTGTGTGATTTGAGGACCACCTTTAGTGTGATTTGAGGACCACTTTGTGTGATTTGAGGACCACTCTGTGTGATTTGAGGACCTGTGTGAATTAAGGACCTCTGTGATTTGAAGAACTCTGTGATTTGAGGACCTCTGTGATTTGAGGACCTCTGTGATTAAAGGACCTCTGTGATTTGAGGACCTCTGTGATTAAAGGACCTCTGTGATTTGAGGACCTCTGTGATTTAAGGACCTCTGTGATTTGAGGACCTCTGTGATTTGAGGACCTCTGTGATTAAAGGACCTCTGTGATTTGAGGACCTCTGTGATTTGAGGACCTCTGTGATTTAAGGACCTCTGTGATTTGAGGACCTTTCATATTGATTTGAGAACTTCTCTGTGCCTGTCATAACGATTTAAATAGGATTTGGGATGTGTAAGAGTAAGATTCCTAAAGCAGTGCAAGGGCAAACACACAGAAAACTCGGCAGCAAACTAGACTTGGCAATGTACAAACTGCATCACTGGATCCAGCGCCCAGACGCGATGGCCCGGAACAGATGCGGCAGCGAGCACTCGCGGCCCTCGCCGCCGCAGGCAGTCTGCACCGGCTTGATCGCCTCCGCGTCCAGCCGCATCAGCGCAGCCGCAATCAGGCCGCCGCCGCCGCTAGCAGCGAACGGATTAAACAATTTGGCGTCGTTCTTCAATTCGTCGTAGAGGATCATGATTGACAGGCAGCGGCGGGACTCCGAGTCCGTTAGCAACAGGCTGAAGTACAGCTCGGGCCGCTGGTCGTGCAGCAGGTAGATGCCAACTGCGGGCATGCCCAGCCGGTAGAACTGCGTGCTCGGGTAGTCCTTGACTGTCAGCAGCTGCAGCTGGGTGAGCAGCGGCTTGTTAGGCGGCGGCAGCAGCCGAGGATCCTCCAGGCAGAGACAGGCCCTGAGAGCTCCCGGGCTGCACAGCAGGGCCTGAAGGGAGGCCACAGCCTGCCAGCGGTAGGGCGGGTGGAACAGCAGGCGCTGGACGAAGGTGGCCAGGGCGGGCTCCCCGGCGTCTACGTGGCAGAGGACGCCTTCGAGACAGAGGCGGACATTCAGACAGCCCAGCCGTTCGGTGCGCAGAGTCAGAAGGCAGCCATCGTCCAGGAGTTCGTGCCGCTGCTGCTGCTGGCGCTCGCAGGACTGCGAAATCGCAAAATATCATTATTATTTTTTACCATTATGCCTCATTAATACATTAATGAGCCTCATTATGTTAGATGAGGATCTCTGAAGGAGCTTCTAAACAAAAGGATGTGGCTCACAAGGAGAGAATGCAGCTTTTAACAGGCTTTATGGGGCTCCCAATGGGAGTAGGATGGGGCTCTCAACGAGAGTTTGATGAGACTCTCAACGGGATAAGGATGGGGCTTTGAACGAGAGTTTGATGAGGCTCTCGAAGGGAGTAGGATGGGGTTATTAACGAGATTGCTGAGGCTCTTGAAGGGAGTAGGATGGGGCTCTCAACGAGTTTGCTGAGGCTCTCGAAGGGAGTAGGATGGGGCTCTCAACCAGTTTGCTGAGGCTCTTGAAGGGAGTAGGATGGGGCTCTCAACGAGAGTTTGATGAGGCTCTCAACGGGATTAGGATAGGGCTCTCAACGAGAGTTTGATGAGGCTCTCAACGGGAGTAGGATAGGGCTCTCAACGAGAGTTTGATGAGACTCTAAAGGGAGTAGGTTGGGCTCTCGACGAAAGTTGGATGTGGCTCCTAACGAGATGTGTGTCTTAAAGGATGCGGATCTTAGTGAAAGGATGGGGCTTCAACGAGAGGCTGAGGCTCGAGTCAATAGGATGGGGCTCCCAAAGAGCTTCCCTAGCTCGTATCAATATTGCTCCGAGGGCCCCGCACAATTGTATCCCTGGAGTTCTCACCTGACACAGAGCCAAGAATTGGCAAGCGCAGGCCAGCCAATGGTGCGGCCTGAGATCGGCCCAATCAGCGGCCGGCAGGGCCACGGACTGGTCGCTGTCAATCCGGGCGGCCGGGTGCAGGCGGATGAGCTGCAGCGGGGTCAGCTGAGGCGACGCCAGACGGACGCAGTTGTCAGCGTCCAGACGGACAGAGAGGGTGACTCTGCCGCGGTGCTCAAGCTGCAGTCGGTAGGGATGTGCCAGTAGGACAGTCTGGCGGCAGCAGGTGAGCTGCGGGCTGATGTGCCAGCCGCCAGCCAGGCAGGCCAGAGGCGCCAGGGCCTGATAGGAGGAGGCGAGCTGGCGCAGCAGGTGCAGCACGCTGTGATGCCTGAGAAAGTCCTTGGACAGCTGCTCTCGGACTGGAAAATGCGGATTAGGGGCGGACGGCCGGCGGCTGACGAAGTTGATGTAGATGTCCGGCTTCTGGCCGGCGGCGGCCTTCTGGATCATGTGCATCTCCCACACTGGGACGCCTTCCTCGTCGCGAACGGGGCCGTAGGCGATCCGCAGGCCGGGGAAGCCGAAGGAGACCAGGCAGGTGTCCGGCGGCCAGTTGGAGCGCCGGGTCAGCGGCAGGCACATCTGGGTGGCGTCGGGACAGGAGGGCACGGCTTTAACAATGAGACAGAAGGAGTCAAAGCAGAGGGCATACTCAGGGGAAGATGCAGGGAGGGTGGAGATGCAGGGTTGGATATGCAGGGAGGGTGAAGATGCAGAGAGGGTGGAAATGCAGGGGGTGGAGATGCAGGGAAGGTGGAGATGCAGGGAGGGTGGAGATGCAGAGAGGGTGGAGATGCAGGGTTGGATATGCAGGGAGGGTGAAGATGCAGAGAGGGTGGAAATGCAGGGGGTGGAGATGCAGGGAAGGTGGAGATGCAGGGAGGGTGGAGATGCAGAGAGGGTGGAGATGCAGGGAGAGTGGAGATGCAGAGAGGGTGAAGATGCAGGGAGGGTGGAGATGCAGGGAGGGTGGAGATGCTGAGAAGGTGGAGATGCTGAGAGGGTGGAAATGTAGGGAGGGTGGAGATTTAAGGAGAGTGGAAAGATTACAGACGCGAATGTCCTCACCTGCACCAGGTGGCAAAGCTGTTGCCATTCGGACTGCACGCTGCCGACGGCCTCAGCGCAGCGGCTGGACGGGCCCAGCTCGTTGACGCCCAGGTGGACGCAGGGCGGGCAGGTCCGGACGCGGCGCTCCGGCGGGTCAAGCGGGCAGCCGCTGAGGCGCCACTCGCGCACCAGAGCCACCAGGGAGGCGCGGGGCGGCGGCACGCGGAAGTTGACAGGCGGCTGGTACTGGCCAGACCGGTACAGCCGCAGTGTCAGCGACTGCACCAGGGAGCTGGCGTGGGCGGCGGCCTCCACGCTGATGCCCGGCGGCGTAGGCAGACTGTGGGCGGAGTTTCGCGGCAATTTTACTAGTAGATGGACATTGAAGGGAGGTTCCTAATTCCCTCTCTGGTTCCCCAATTCCCTCTCTGGCTTCCCTAATTCCCTCTCTGGCTACCCTAATTCCCTCTCTGGCTTCCTTAGTTACCTCTGGCTTCCTTAATTCCCTCTGGCTTACCTAATTCCCCTCAGCCTTCCCCAATTCCCTCTCTGACTTCCCATTTTCCTCTCTGGCTCCCCCAATTTCTCTCTGGCTACCCTAATTCCCTCTCTGGCTTCCCTAATTCCCCTCAGCCTTCCCCAATTCCCTCTCTGACTTCCCATTTTCCTCTCTGGCTCCCCCAATTTCTCTCTGGCTACCCTAATTCCCTCTCTGGCTTCCCTAATTCCCCTCAGCCTTCCCCAATTCCCTCTCTGGCTTCCCTAATTCCCTCTGGCTTCCTTAATTCCCTCTCTGGCTTCCCTAATTCCCTCTGGCTTCCTTAATTCCCTCCCTGACTTCCCTAATTCCTTCTCCGGCTTCCTTAACCGTTCTGCATATTTAACACTCTCTCAGGCTCTCGGAACCCGTCTCAGGCCTTGATAACAATATTATGATGATCCAACAGCAGACGCCCCACCTGTGCAACGTGAGCGCGCTCATCCCAGTCGAGTCCGGCGCGAACTCCCTGTGAGGCAGGCCGGATCTGGCCAGCTCGCACATCACTTGGTGCAGCAGGTGGTCCTCTTCGATCAAATCCACATAGTCCGTAAGCCAGGCGGCTCGCAGCAGGCTGAACTGGTCCGGCCGCGGCGCGCTGAGCAGCTTTGTCCGTCGGCGGCGGGCCAGGACGGCCAGCGGATCCGAGGCGGACGGATCTGTCCGGCTAGGCAGCGACAAGTCTGGCGGCCGCATCGGACAGATCTTGGCCGGCCGGATATAGTAGCCAGCATGGGCGGAGCCGGTCACGTAGAAGCAGGCAAAGCTGGGATTGAGGCCGCCAGTGGGCACCAGGGCCAGGTAGTTGTTCTGGTAGCGGTGCAGCTGCACAAAGCAGGCGTGCTGTGCCGGCCCGATTACGCTGGCCAGGGCGGACGGCAGCGGCTTGGCGGTCGGCAGGCTGGAGGCGACCCGGCGATCGGGGAACAGGGCGCGGACGCGGCGGCAGAGAAGCCAAGCACGGAGGCCGGCTAAAGCCAGGGCGACCCGGCGAAGGGACGGCTGATCTTCGTTGAGACGGTCCTCCAGCTCGGCCACGTGCGGACATGGCCGGCCCCCGGACGCGGGCAGCCGGACAGAGTAGAGGCCGCGATAGGCGTTGACGCCGATTGACAGGCGCTCGTGAGTGGCGGCCGGCTGCAGCAGGCTGAGGGTGAGCGACTCGGCCGATCTCGCGGGCGGCTCGGCCACCAGCAGGGCGAGCAGTTTGTAGGCGCGGTACAGCAGGTCGCGGCACCGGCACTGGATGGTCCGGTCTAGGAGGCGCTCCAGCGACAGCTCGTCTGAACGGATGCAGCGGCCGATGGAGGTGGCGTCGCTGTATTGGTTGTGGGTGGGGAGAGCATTGGCTTCAGCAGTGAGTGACTGCCTGTCTTTTGATTGTCACACTGACAGGTCAGAATTGTCACACTGACAGGTCAGAATTTTCACACTGACAGGTCAGAATCGTCACACTGACAGGTCAGAATTGTCACACTGACAGGTCAGAATTGTCACACTGACAGGTCAGAATTGTCACACTGACAGGTCAGAATTGTCACACTGACAGGTCAGAATTGTCACACTGACAGGTCAGAATTGTCACACTGACAGGTCAGTGTTGACACACTGTAGTCAGTTCTGAAGATGGGTGTCCAGACAGCCCATTCTCACCTGTCCGGCAGGTCAGGGAAGTGGGTGACGCAGATGGGCCGCCTGGCATCAAGGGGATCGGTGTGCAGGCGGAGGCCGTGCCCGCGCACCCGGTAGCCGGCGGTCGCGGGCCGGCGCAGGTCGCGCCAGTAGACCAACTGCAGCGAACTGCCGGCCGTGTACTTTTCAACCGCTAGCAGGTCGCCGAATCGCAGGCGAATCAATCGGCAGGCCTGCTCGTACAGCAGGTCGAGCTGCAGGAACGTGCAGAACGAATGCAGCATGTCGTACAGGTGCACCAGAGGCGGCCTGGGGTCGAAGTCCTTGCTGATGATGCGGTCCTGGCAGCGCTGATGAAGCCACTGCATCTGCAGGGGATGCACCAGCGGCTTGCCTCGGCCAGTGTGCAGGTCGCGCAGCAGACACTTGATGTTGAGAATGCGCCACGGGTTGCTAAGCGAGTCGGACATCAGCGTCAGCGAGACGGAGAACTCGTGCGGCACAGTCAGCACTGCCCGGCCGTTGTACACCTGCGGGACAGGTGAAAATGACATGTTAAACTAAAAAAGTTAACTTGGACCATTCGAAGGTCATTGGAAGGTCACTGCAGTACCTTAATCTGCCGCATAGCCGTGGGAATCTCGGTAATAGTTAACCGATACAAGATGAGGCAATCCAGCTGCTCCAGGCACTCGCGCTGCTCCCAGGGTTTGATTGGCGCCGGCGGGATGCCAGCCAGGCGTTTAACGCAGGCCGGCAGCCTGGTGTAGGTGTGCTGGGTGAACACGTCCACGGCCATGATGGTGGCGAAGGGCGGCAGGCGGGCGCTGGTCAGGGCGCCCTTGGCGAGCTCCATGAGCCAGTTGGCAGTGCCGAACATCAGGCCGCTCTGCTCCTCCAAGTAGGCGATGATCTGGTCGCACTGGTCCACCCTGCCGGCCCCGCTGGCCCACTTCACCAGGGCCAGCAGGCGGATGAGGGTGTAGCGCACCCGGCTCAGGTACTTCACCAATTCAATCTTTCTCTCCATGTCATTCTTGCTGTGCAGCAGTTCGCTCAACAGGTTCAGATCGGTGTAGGCTTTCTGGCAGGTGAACTCGATGACCCGGGCCAGCGGTATCATGTCCTGCCGGACTGGAGGCTGCAGCATCATCATCTGCTGCTGCTGCTGTTGTTGTTGTTGTTGCTGCTGCTGCTGAAGCTGCAACTGCTGCTGGGGCGACATAGACATTGTCATAGCATGTGGACCCGGCGGCGGGCCCTGGTGCATTTGCGGATGATGCGGATACATGTTGGCCCGCTGCAGAAATTAGTGCACAAATTGGTCAATCAGACTGAAAGCAACTAGCAGTAAAATAGATGCACCGATTATGTACAATAATGTATGGAAGCAATACATTGTGATTTTTGTAACACAGTGTGTGTCATTTAACACCTATATTTTTCTAAGCCAGATGCCACTAACAAAAGAGCCAAATATTCTGTAATCCATATTTATCAATAATTTTACAATTATAGCGCTTCTTGGGTTTTTCAAGACCATCTAAGACTTCAAAGTCTTATTCAATTGTCAAATTCAAGCAATGTATGAACACAGAGCCTGCAAGGCAAAGATAAAGATAAAGTATAAAAGTATTTGCTTGCTATTGATTTTTATTGTTTCAAATTTTTTTCACCTATCAAAGTCTTCACTCAGGTCTGTGAAGTGTTTATATGCCCTCTAGACCTGTGTTCACCTCTTTGCTGTTGCCAAGTGGCTATCTGCTTGCAGCCTCATCATCTGCTACTCCAACTTGTTGTAGGGCTAGATAAGTATTAGTAAAACTCCTAGCCCATCCACTTCTACTCTGGAATGTTTCCATACCCAAGGGTTGTTTTTCTTAGCCATCCCTCATATTAATAAAATGCCATATCAAATTAAATTATCTATCTAGTCATTCTAATATGATAACTCTGTGTATATAACCATAATTTGTTTTTTAATAAAATAGAAATTTATGACTTTGTATTTAAATGATATGTTAATTGCATAAAAATGCTTAATAAAATATATATCTTTTTGCTTTAGTAGCTTGTTATTGCGCACAATTGCTCTTGAAAATATACCTGCCTGGCCTAAACACTAGGTTTTCATCCGGATTTGGTCCAGTATTGTCCAGTTTTAGCAGTTTTTCTAGATCAAGCTAAATTTTATCTGGATTTTATCTGGTTGTACAATCCAAATCAAAATTCAAAGGATCCTCTGGACCAAAACCAGATAAAAGTTTTTTGCAAACATCTCTCATCTGGTTTTCACCTGAAAATTTATTCAGTTGATTTTCTAACAAAAATTAGATAAAAACTGGAAAAAAATCTGGAAACCTCCAGACAAGAGTAGTTTTTTGTCCAGAAATTGATCTAGTATTTCATCCACTCATTTCTCCACTGTTTGAGATGGATCTAACCAGATCAAATACTGGATTAAATTTTACTTATATCCTCCCTATAGTTTTGAGTCAGTTTGGTTTATGTAAAGCAGATTTTATATTCTAAATAGTCATGGGGATTATAGAAGGAGCCTCCAAAAGAAAACTGATTGAAGATGACCCCATCATATAGTGATCCCCTCAGGTAATCCTTGGCATATACCTGGTCAGGGTCAGAAGCCAAAGCACACCAGGTAGATGCATCCAAGCAGGTTGTTGACATATTGGAGCTAGATGGGACTAACGACACGCTGAACCTATTAGTTTGTGATTAGTAACATAAAGAATTTAAAGTTAACTAAAAAGTAAAATTTTGTGGCCCCCTTTGGTGTCCAAGGTGGAGCCCTTAATCTGTAGTGTTAGTCTATAAGGTGGTTTATCTCAATCTGTGGTGAAGCCCCCAATATGTACTATTAGTGATCTATAGTGGTTTATGGAATGTATGGAAAACAAAATATATGGAATGGATGCATGGATATCGAATATATTTATATATTTGCAAGGCATGAATTCTGAAGCTGGAATAACTGCACCAGGCTGTGTTATGTGTTTTCCATTCTTTATCTCTTATTAATTATCAATTTTATACTACCAAATCTATCTCTGTATCTATAGAGATCTGGCTTTTTATCTAGATATTCACCCAGTATTTCATCTTGCACTGCCGATCTGGGTTTGATCTGGTTTGTCATCCACATATATTTGCTAAAAACCAGAGGGAAACCAGAGAATTTTCTAGATGTACCCTAGGATCTAGACCCAGATGAAAGTACTTAAAATCCACACTTTCATCCAGAATGTTAACAATTCATCCAGCTTTTGTCTAGCATTTTAAATAGACATTTTATATTATAAACCAGATGAAAATCTGGAATTGTGCCAAGAGAAATTGTTAGATGATTGGGCTAGGTAGGCATTATGGCATGGTATATAGCAAATGATAGATTGACATTAAAGTAATATATGAAATTTTTTTGAAAAAAATATCTTATTAAAAAACATATAAAAAATGTATACATATAGACTATAATGTTAGATTTGTTTTCATCAAAGCTTATATTGATAAAAATGCATTAGTTCAAAGCATTCTAGCATAAACTAAGTGTGATCTAGATTATGGAGTTAAGCAAATGTTTTATGAAGATCATTATGGCCATTATTGCAAATAGTATCTAGCATAGATTGGTCCTCAATAGTGCAGCTATGTAGATGTGGCAATGTTGCAGTTTTTTCGTGTAATTATTTTTACTTTTGAATATGTGCCAACGTGTCACGGAGGGTTTAAATTTGTGTTGACTTATCATGCCACATCATCCTAAAAGGCCATAGACACTTTTGGGCAAGTTTTAGTGAGGGGTGAAGGCAGCAATCTTTTACACTGCTCAAGATTTCCCAACCTAGAATTGCTTAAGATATACAATATTTTGCAAGTCATGGCAGGATGTCCAGCTGCACAATCATTTATAATCCCACCTGCTAAGGTTGTACCTGCTGCTGAGCTACTGAATCTGATAGATAGCACATTCCCTTTGCGCTACATGTATGATGTGACTCACGACACAGTATCAATCATTTGTTGGCTAGATAAGTTCCACCTGCTGGCTAATCTTTGGTACAGTACTGTATTGGATTGCCCATTATTATCCCCTACGAGGATTTAGATTTAGTTTTAAGACTTGTTTTGAGCAACTTTTGAGGATTCAGTGATTAAGGAGCGATGTTATAGTCCTATTAATGTTCACTTGTTTGATTGTTCATGAAATTGGTGTATATTCAAAAGTAAAAATAATTATGCGAAACAAACTGCAACATTGCCATAGATGCAAGTATATAGTCTAGCATATTAATGTAGTTTAATACAAGAAAGGAGATATCTAGCACAGTTTAAACTTGGCTATAGTAGGGATTAAATGCAATCCTAAAGTCGTAAACCTAAATCCTAAACAAAGCTGTCACTAGGCCTAGGCCAAGATAATCTGTCACTACTTTGTCTATTGCCAAATCATTTGTCCTATATAGCCTAGGCCTAGCCCTATAATCCGGATCATACTAGGTATACACCTAAACAAAAATTAAATAATTACAAATGCACTCTGAAAAAATGAATGTATGCCCATTCTCAAAACTATGCTAGTTTTGCAATAATAAATGACATTTTTTATATCACAACAATTAAAAACTTTTTTAAATTGCATTATAGACCCTTTTTTAAGAAAAATTTAATTAGGTTAATTTTTCTGCTTTTTTGATTATACTAAGCATATTCATAATTGAAAATGCATAGGGCCTACATGCAAAGATTTGTTTAAATGCTTTTTTATAAGCTTAAAAAAACTAGAAAGCTTGAAATTTACACTTTAAAATGAACTTTTTTTCATATTTTTTCTACTTTACAACAACTCTCATGTGATTCTATGATTAGGCCTATGAAGTGCATGCCAGGTATGCACACATAATATTTTCTTAGGAGTGGTGTATGCCAGCTGTACATACCTACTTTTGGCATGCAAGGCCAATACACGCCCAAATTTTTGGGCATATACTACAAGATCTAGAGTATAGGCCTAGCCTAGTTGTCAGTTGTCACTATCTGTTCTATTATATTAGGCCTAGTATTACCATAAAAATTTAAATATTGAACAAATTATTTCTTAATTTTAGGCAATCCTTTGCCTTTGGTTTCTTGCTCTAAATTATTTAAATCTCTTTTTTGGACTTTTTTGCTATTGCCAGCCAGTATGGCTAGCCAACTTCCAATGCCACAACCACAATCTATTGTCCCTGTAGCTGAAGTCCCCAACAACCTAGCGGCTCACACAAATACTATAGAGGGAATGTGGGGCTACTGCAAAGCCACGTTCCAAGCTTTGCATGGAACCAGCAACAAGTTATTCAAAACATACCTCGTACCTGCAGGAGTTCATGTGGCGACAAGCTTTTTCCCATAACACTTCAGCAATATCCTCTACTGGATAAGACACTACTACCGTGTAGAACTCTGTGAGCTTGTTAGACTCTAAAAAGTTCAAAAAGGGGTTTAAATAATTAAGAGTGGGAAACCAAAGGATCGCGAGTGACGAAGAAAGAATTGAATACTACTTAAGTGACTTTAAGCCTAGCCCTAGGGCTATCACAGTAGTCAGTAAGTATCAATACAATAGAACTATGCCTATCTAATCATTTAGTTTAGGCTTAAGTTAAGGCATAAATAAATAAAGTTTTAAACACAATCAATTTTGATTCAATTGAACAGCTTCTCGTTTTTTCTGCAGAATTCTTGAGTGCAATGCTTCAATTGTAAATATAAAAAATCGCTGGATAATATTACAATTGTACAGTCGAGAGTAAGACGTGCAAGGTAATCCTTGGGTTGTGGATATTTGTTCTCTGAAGCCCTGCTTGTCTTAAAACGAATTTCAAAGAAACCCTTTGAAACAAAGTGACCAACTTTAGCTTCGTGTGATTCTTTTCGTGCGACGTGCAAGTAAAATTCTAGCTTCAACAGGAAACATTTTTTTAAATAAACTGTTAAAAGCAACTATTATTTACCTTATAAATACACTATAAATGAAGCGTAAAACCTGTTATAATACGTATTTTTATTTCAAAGCCGGAAGTTTTTACCCTTCAAGCTTGATAGAAATCGCGAGTATATAAATATGAAGTTTTACGTTTTATCATAGTTTAAAGAAAAGTGACGTATTTTAGACGACTCGCGTCAAACGTGTATAAAGCTTAAAAAATGTTGAAAGGCGACTTCTCAGCGAGACTGGAACTGTAAAACGAACACACATCTGCCGCTGAAGATGAAAATAAAAAGCTGTGAGAAACGCAACAACTGTTTTTATCGTATTTTGTTAACATGCCCATAAAAATCACATGTATGCATATAAGATATTCTCTAACTCAGTTTACAACATTTAAAACGGTGTGAACAATCAGATTGTAATATATATATCGAATTATATATAGACCTTAATATATATATTAACCCTCGTTGCTCTAAGGTTGGCGCAGCACTGGTAGGGCTGTCATTGAAACAATATGTGCGTATAAGCAATCGCTTACCGCACAACAGGACCACCTTTTAAAATTGTGACTGCTACTTGGATTTCTAGTGGAAATTAAGTCAAAATTAAAAACAATTTATTATAACCTTTGCTTTCCCGTCTTTCCGATTCGATCTTTTGCAAAGAGATTCGACATTGTGCTTCTGGCTGACTATTTCCCCACCAAGTGTTTTGTACTAGCCACCCCTTACGTAATAAAATCCTATATGATGAGGACGCACCTTTTTTCAATCTTAGAACTGCACTTTTTGCTTCGATGCGCTTTTCCCCTACTGTCAGTAGGCTAGTTTGGGAATTTCTCTCCGTTCTCTCACCTAGGCAAAGTTCTATACTAATGTATAACATTACTATTAATTATCTTAGATACTCAATGTACTTCTCTTAGGATTCTAATTTTGGATTGTTTACGCATCTTTGAAGGTCAGACTGTCTGGGTTTGAGACGGATTGACCTCTAACAGTCTAGACAGGCGACACTAAGTCTGGGAGGAATGTTTTCAACCCCATTCTGACCCACAGATTTGTGGCTTTTTCACTGTTTTCAGTGATTTATGGCGGCATAGCTGTCACTTTTGGCTCCAGCCTGTCTGGGTCAAAGAGGTCTCTCCAGCTTTCTCCCCACTCGCTCTGTTACTTTCTCCTTTGATTTATGGGCGTTTTGCTGTCACTTTTGGCGCCAGGATGTCTAGACAAGGGACTTTTATTGCGTTTCGCTCATGATTTATGACCGCACCTGTCAACTTCCCTGGGGTCTGAAGGCCACCTGGCAGGGTGGGTTTTGGGGTTTTGAGCTCAGCCAATCAGAGTCGACCTGACTGCCCTTGGCTCGACCAATCAGAAAATTCGGCGCCTTTTTTAACAAAAGCTCTTAGCCAATCATAAAATTCGGCGTGCGTTATAACAAATCGGCCGCGTGAGAGCTATAAAAGGCGGCAACTCGAACCGCACTCGAGGTTACCGGGTCATTATCCCTAATGTACCTTGGCCTTGGCCAGACCTGCCGACCTTATCCCCTTCGGCTTCTGCAGAGTCTTCGACGTCTGATCCCCCTTCACCCGGCAGTTTCGGCTTCACCAGCTAAGTTCCCCTTGAGAGGTTTCACCAGTACTTCTCGGCCGTGAACAAAGGGCAGCAACAGCAATCGGCAGGTGAAGAGTAACGGCGGCACTCGTCAGTTAAGATCAGCAGCAGCATCCCATCTGAGCGCTGCGGTCTCTGTGGATTTCTTGGCCACCGGCAGATAGGTCCTCTGATTGGTTGGGTGAGAGGCTTTCTTGACCTGCTAAACTGGGTGCGCCCTTTGTCTGACCCCTTCCTAGGTAGTCTGATAGGATTTGCACTTTTGCTTACTTGCTTTTGCGTGTCGAACTCGAGGCAGAAGTGTCAGTTAATATTAAAAGTAGCCATTCGCTCTAACTCAATTTAAAGTGTTTAGGATTGCGGATTAAGTGAGAAAGTTAAACCTGGAAGTTAAAGACTTAACGTTTTCTTTCTTTTTCGCAATGCCAGCTGAGATGAGCGGCTAGACCTAGAGGCAGGGGTCACAGTGAACCGGAAGCGACACAGTTCCCAGTCAATCAGTCGATCTAAGAAAACATGATAAGCATGCAAATTAAGTGCCAGACTGGTGCTTTCGCGCGGTCTCAGGCAGCTAAGCGGCTAAAACGAGTTAAATGTTAGTCTAAAGATCTCCAAAAGTAACAATGTACCTACATCATCGCTATCTGTCGACGTGTTAACACATTTAGTGCCAAAAGCGTGCAGTTACGTGTACTGATACATGTACTTCTGGGAATTTGGTAATGAAATAGTACTTTTAGTTGTGTATGAAGGCTCGCCAGCGCAGGAACCCCTTGCAAAAGTCCTCTCTGTCCCTGCATGGCCAATGTGATCTTAGTCCCAGCAGCGTCCCTTCTATTCGGCTATGACTTCGAGATTTAGACAGCTAAAAGACACTAGATGGCAGGTAAGTGCAGTGCCCCTCTAGTCGGAAGTCCGATTTCGATAGTTCCGGTTTGGTGAGCCGGGGCGCACGGACTGGTGGCAGCGGGTTAGTTAATCTGCGGATTAGCTAATCTCTACCTTTCAAATTCTCCCTGCTTGTCTCTCGCTGTCTTCTCTTAGCTATAGGACCTTGTTGCTCGCCCACAATCTAGCTACCATGGGGCTGACCATCTGACAGGAGTGAGAGGCCAGAGTTCTAAGTGATTCATTTCTGAGTTCTGAGGCCCGAAGCTATAGGCTTAAAAAGGCCGAACCCATCATATAGCTGAAATTCATTTAACAAAAACATTTACAGACCATTTAAAGTTGGTTTATTATGCAGTAAAGTAGTGAGTAATCATTAATATATGCCCCATTAATTATATTGTCAGTATCATGACGTAGCGAGAAACCCCGAACAGCCTCTAAACAGTGTAGAGGCCCAAGCAGGCTGAGTTGCTAGTATGGAACTGAGTCGCGACCAGACTGACCGCCATGCACACTGCGCAGACTTCAGACACGGCAAAGAATAGCCTGTCAGCAGCGCATAAAACGGCGGCCCATTCGTTGCTCCTCTGTTTTACCTGAGCTCCACTGACTGATGAGATTGCAGCTGAGACTCCTCGGCGATTGTCGGCTGCGAGCTTCTCACGAATCTGTTAAGGAAGAGAGCTCGGATGAGCCGATTGTTCACCGGAGCGCCGCTCTTCATTGCGAATTGGCAGTTGAGCACGAATGCGTTGCAGAACACGTTCAGAATTGTCATTAGCAGCGTCACGCTGAAGTACCAAGCTGCAATGAGAGAAATCATCAAGTTAGTTACTCTAAAACAAATTGATGCATTGGAACTCTAAGAGATAAAATAGGTGTCGATCTGAGATAGAAGAGCATATATATCAGAACCAATGATGCTGGGGGGAGGGGTTTCAGCAGTTTTTCTGAAATCGAAGAAGCTTTGTGTATTGGACTCACTGATGAGCGGCACGGACTCGCTCTGAGCAGGCGTGTAGTCGCCAGCCAGCTGCAGGAACACGCACATTGACAGCAAGATGGTGACGCTGAACGACACTCGCTCGCCGCACTCGGGCGGCAGGCGAAAGACGAGCGCAGCGATGGCAAGGAGAAGCACGCTGGGCAGCATCAGGTTCACCACGTAGAATGTTGATCTCCGCTGCGGCAAGATTGTTAAAAAATTAATTTATTTACCAGCTAGTCCAGGTTCGAAAATTCTAGTCATAACCCGTACCGCAATCCGACGTCGGTCGATATTTCCCGACGTTTTTCGACGTCTATGACAAATATGAACTTTAACATTGCAACGACGTTCAGCCGACGTATTTTGGACGTCGTTATCTGTTCGATGTATTGTAAAAGTACATGGCTGTCATAGACGTTGAAAGACGTCGGGAAGGTCGGCCGACGTCGGATTGCGGTGCGGGTAAGAATTAATAATTGTAATATTATTCCAGTCACCTGAAAAGTGACGCCTAAGATTGCGGTAGTAGTTAAAAAAACCGGGTCAGCTTCCATGACAGCGCTGAGCACGCAGTACTCGTTGTTGCTGAACATGTAGGAGGCCACAGCATCGCTTGGAGTGACTGGCTGAACAACAAGCCGCAAGTTCTTTGGAATTTGCATCCAGGTCGAGATCCTAGTTCTACAGGTCTGCGTATCGAATGGAAAGCGGAACATCAGCATCTGGCACTTCAAAGTGATGCTGACGTCAGAGGCTTTCATGACTGATCCGTTGTTGTGCACCAAAAGCTGCGAACTGTCGGTTGACAGGAACTTAATATCGAGACTGGAATTTGTTATTATCAAATGCGCACGTTGAGAGGGAAAGGAAAAATAGAGAAAGCTAGTAAATAAAAGTTTTTATACATGTGCGACGTAACGGGAGTAAAAATGAAGTCTCATGCGCATACAGAGCTAGGGGTATTCAAGCTTATTTTTTCGTTTTCCGTGTTTAAAATATATTACTGTACAAAATTTCCAACTACACTTAAACATGAAAGTAAACGTTACTTTCTCTCCCACATAACGCTTTGGACAGGTCCTGTTCTCGTAAGGGATGTTTTCGGTCCCGCAGTCTTCATTATATCACAGGCCAGTTTATGGTTCATATGGAGTACAGTCGCAATTAAACAAAAATGGCGTTAGTGCTGTCTTACACGTTGTTTACTATAAGGTCCGGCTGCCACACCAGTTCAGCTGGCAAACTGATGGAGTCCAAGCTATTCAAACTGGAGTTCCGCTTGCCATACCACGACAGGCGTCGATCCACCCATTTCTAAAATATTGCAGCATCGTGTAAGAGTTGATTAAAACGAACCCAATCTCAAGAAAATTTACCTGCACTATCCACAGTCGAAGCGAAACCTCTTGAGCCGCCGAGTCCTGCAAAAGATGCAACAGCTGGATACATTACCGTGTTTGGGTAAATGAGTTGACCCTTCGATCTCAGATCAATGAATCTCTTGTGAAACAAAAAACTAAGCATGATTCAGTGTGGTTTAATATAATGTCAGCACTTGCACTTGCGAATATCAACAATGAAAACTGACAAGGTGGCGGGGCCCACCCCCCTGCTCACCACTCTGGCCAAGCTGGTCAGGTAGGCAAATATCTGCACTGTGTTTGCGGACCCATTGTCGGGTGGCGGGCGTACGGCTTTGTTGTACTCCGTCCTGAAATTCAGCGCATCGAACACAGCCTGATCCAGAAAAACTTCAGAGGACTCCGTACCGAATGCGCCACTGAAGAGCGAGGGGGCGACCTGAAAAAAGACGACAAGGCCCAGTAAGCCCATGCTGGATAGTCGGGCAGGCGCTGGAGAATGGACCAAAATTTCATGGTTTGTCAAGGATTTTATGCCAGAATTATTTACTATGAGAAATACTTCTGGGCCGGCCGGTGTCTTGGATTTCAGGGGTTTATCAAGATAGCAAATCAAACACTCATGCTCTGTATGCAGTATTTGCCTCTTCAACAGACTTTCTAGTTTAGCCTTTACAGTCGGCAGGATGCTGTCCCCCTTCAACCTGCCTCTTCTAGAGAAAATCAATATACTGGTAGCTCGTAAAATCCATCATAGAACTTACCTACGAGTGAATTCTTTCGAAGAGTCTCATGTGAATAGACCCCTTAGATACACGTACTTTATTTGATGAATTCAGCAAAGGAAACCGGCGTTTTGTATGGCTGCGTGATGTGCGTGTGTGACACTGTATTGCCTGTCAGGTGAAGTCGCAGCTGGTGCAGGAGATGCTGCCTCTGATGCTACAGGCCACCCTATACTGGCGGGGACAGGCGCGCACTTGGCTCCAAATTCTGTCATTGAATTACTTTAAAATACATCGCACCAATTCTTTGCAGTCTATGTGTTCAAATTGCTTTGATTTGGGACCAAATTATATTATAATTTAATGGTCCTCCTCGTACAGGACCCATTAACGCAGACACACGAATTTCAAAAAAACGGACTAAATTTTTTCGCGCACCTTCTCAAATAAGAATTAAGTCTCAGCCCTCCAGACCGTCGAGACAGGCAACGATTTGAAGGTCGGATTCTTCCCTTAAGCGCTAGTGTATTCAATGTTCAGCACTGCTTCTCAGTGCAGCCTTGACGAAGACATATGTCTCAATTAGCTCTGACTTTAGTTGGTCAATGGCTTTCAACAAGCTGGCCCCAGGTGACTATGAACACCCTGTTGCGAATTTCTCTGAAGTCTCTGATCAGGCCTCAACTGCTAGGCATCCCCAGCCAGTCTCTCAAGTATTCAGTCGTCATTCAGACGTCGTCGCCTCCTTTAACGGATGGCACCAAGGTTTCGATCGGTTTCAGAAGTTCCTGTTTCTAAATATTTTGCCCGAAGCGTAATGTGTATCAGTTTCCCACTGAGAATTCCATTGGAGAAGTTCGACACGCTCACATGAAGAAGCGAAGCCATGACAACATCACATTTGAGATTGCAATGGACTGTCAGATAATAAAATATTTTTCAGGTATGTGCTGATTTTATTTAGATGGAGAACAGTTTCCTCGTATAAAATAATATTTTTAAGAAGCTTAGATCAACTTTTTGTAGATAGGTTGGGATTCAGTTCTGGGGGTTGGGATTGGGTTTTGAAGGCTGTGACGCTTTGAGTTTGCATATTAGATTATTTAAAAAAGAAAAATTATACTTCTGTTTTTGCAGAAATCTCGATCGGCAAAAAAAATCTCGTAGAATTATTAAAACTTCTCTGATTTTCTGAACAAAAAAAGCAACATCGGTTTTCCCGTGAAGACTAAACGTAGTAGATTAACTTCAGCTGAAACCATGGCAGCCTAAAATTCACACCTGCAGCATCATCCGCATCTCACGGAAAGCCTTGTAGCTTCCAATGCAAGCCGAGGCCATGTAGGAGGAACCGGACGCCTGCGTGGCTGAGTGCACACCGTTCGGGTTGGAGTTCATGCAAGATTTCCACCAGTAGCCGCCGCTCCCATACTTGGTGCTGCAGCTGGTGGAAGAAGCGTCGTTGTCCCTGTCGAAGGTGGAGAACTGCTGGCCGCGAGCCGTCGACAAAAAGTCGCAGCTCATGGTAGAGTTGGCGCTGAGGAAGCTGCCGAAGTTCATCCTGTAGTTCGTGCTAGAATTCCCAACAGTGAAGCCAAGCCACTCGAAGACGTAGAAATCTTCGTCGAAAGTCAGGATCTCGATTCGCAGGTTTCTCGGGCTGGTTGCAGTCACATTGTGGATGCTTTCGAGGCCTGAAGTTTTGACAGGAACTTGTTAACTCTTCAACATGATCTGTTATGAAGAGCCACACCCTCACGAGCCAATATACTCTCGAACTTTCACAGTTCAAATGTAAAATTTCAATAAAACGGCAATGCCTTGCTTTTGAAACTGAAGACACTCACCAGCCCAGAACTCCGTGGCATTCCCGAAGCCGCTGACGTAGTCATTCCAGTTCCTGTTGAAGGCGATTTGACCCGTCTGTCTCTGCTGGAACACCCAGAATGTCCGGCCACTGATCTGCTGCTGGTATCCGAAAGCCCGATCAGCATGCCAGTCGGGTTGCTTGAACTCATTCCGGTGGCCTCGGTAGTTTCAGACGTTTCAGTAGCTTCAGATGTTCCGGTAGTTTCCGGCGTTTCTTCATCCGTTTCAGGTGATCCGGTAGGTTCAGAAATTCTGGTAGTTTCAGTAGCTTCGATGGCAGCTGTTGCGTCTGGAGTTCAAATAGTACAGCATTGAAAGCATTGAAAGTCGGTTAGAAGGATAATCTGAACTTTAGTTACTCACCCGGTGCAGCGCGCATCCGGTACACGGTCGCAGCACCGGATGCGGCGCAGTCAGCATTGTCGGACAGGACGCAGACTCCGTTGATGAAGCTGTAGGAGAGGCTGTCGCCGGCCTGAGCGCATTTCACTGCGCACTCGATGTCGCTGCGAGCGCTCACGGTGACCGAGCTGGCATCGCAGGAGGCTTTCGCGGTGACCGCGTCAAATTCGATGCTGGCGATGTTGTTGTTCAAGTCTGTATTGAAATTTGTTACCGGACCGTATTTGAGTTGTTACGAGTATTAAGTATTTAATGATCGCTTAACAAACCGGACCTGAACTCACCTGAGGCAGCTGCAAAGGCAGCAAAAAACTGCAGACTGAGAAAAGCAAGGAGTTTCATTTCTTCAGGGACAATTTCAATTATTTTCTTTCTGTTGCTTTCTTCCAGGCAACTGGCCTTGTTCTTCTTCTGCTTAAATGCAGCTTGGCTTTCTTGCGTTTCTGTCACGGCCGATGGCTCAGGCTTTATCTGCCTGGCTGAGCCTGCGAACAATGTCCTCATCCCAAACTTCTTGGCTCTCATGGCAGTGAGAGATGCGAGATGAGCTTCTTGACAACCGGCCTTCCAGCAACTGGTGCCTGCAGAGTGGGCCCAGGCGACACCCTCTGGAACACAGAAATAATGTCTCACGCAGTCGCCACGCTTTGTTGCCATTGCGGAAACGTGCAGATATTAAACTGTCTGAATAGAATTTATTGCTGTCAGAGCAGACATGAGAGTTGGGCAGAAGTGCTGATCGAAGAGTAGAACTCATTGCATGTCTGGTTATTGATTAAACATTGAGGCTGCTGCATGCTTCCCTAGGACACTTTATTGTTTTCGTAGAGTGAAAGCCTTGCTCTGACTTAACCAGAAAATACAGGTGATTTATCTTCCAAATAAAATTTGAGACAGATTTCTCTCACCATGACTGTTGGCACAATTTTTTAAAATCAAAATTACGCTCGTACATGACAGTGCAGCAGAGAGCGGAGCAGCTCAGCGGTAAACGCGTCCGATTCTCGAGCCACGACCCCGGGTTCGATCCCGTGCGCGGCCGCATTCTTTGGGGCTTGTGCGTGAAATTGGATGAGAGGTTTTTCGTGCGATTCCCCAGATGCAGGGAATACCACACTGCCACACTGCCCGCTGGAAGGTGGGCGAGCGAGGTGACAGAGGACCTTGTGTGGCAGCACCTGCGGAGTGGAGACACGGCATTCTGCTTTCGGCTTGAAACAACGCCCGAATCATTTCCTACTAAGCGAGCATCTTGCAGGGCGGCTCCTTTCAGCAGGCCGGTCGAGACGTAGTGCAATGCGCGGGGTCCGCGGTGTGGAGTGCAGGCAGGAAGCGGACGAACCGGTATTGGCCGTTGCTCAGTCTCTTAAGACCCTCGGGTATTCAGAATGCATTTCCTGCATCATTTTAAACTCCTTCCTGCATCCTGTGCAGCTGCTGCTTTTTGTAAGATACTCGGTTGATTTAAGCTCGATAATTCTATATTTTCTGAAGATTTCAAAGCTTTTCATAGCTATAGGTCAGGTAACTTGTGCTATAAAAACATTTGAATGTTTCAGCATAAATCCCCGGATTTTTATTACGTCAAATGCTTTTGCACTCTACGAGTCTGTACAACCGTACCTGTGCGAGCAGCGTGTGCATAGACTTCAGGTCGCTAGTATTGCTCAGCTGATAACCCGGAAAAGGTTTGTAGCGATCGGCTTCCATGCACCAAACCGAAAACAATTGGGTTATATTAGATTTGCAACCTCAATGGTAGCGCTCCTTCAGTAGACCAAGGATCGGAATGTCTAAAGAGCTCAATGTATTAGATTAACCATATTGGACTGACTGAGAAGGCAAACACGGTGTCCTTTTCAATGATTGAATTATATCACATTATTCCCCGCCGGCGTGACGTGCCTGACAATAGGTAAAACATGATTGACAGGTGCGCCTGTGGATCTCCCAACAGTCAAACATCGAGAATTGATACTTTTTATAATCCCTTTATTAGAATACTCAGCTATAAACAAAAACAGCTGTGCAGCAACGAAAAACTAGGAAAATCCATCGCAAACTCGTTGCTAGGAATCGCCGAAAAAAACTGAATCCGCCAACTAGAAGAAAAACCCGAGTTCTCGGAAATCGAGAAAGTTGGAAAGAGCTGCATAGCAACTCGCAACGATGCTCGCACCACTACTCAGTCTGCTGCTGCTTGTGACTGCTGCTGCAGCCGCTAATCCAGGTAAGCAACCGGTAAATTGTCTACCTGTGAATGTAAATTTTACATACCAGATATTGATATCTCACGAACTGATCAATCATCTCATAGTATTCGAGTTCGACTTAGCCGCTGCAAAATTCTCCTGCTCAGCCAGCTCGATCTCCGTGAGCGCTCGAGGCGAAATCGAGTGCGCTATGAAATGCGGTCAAGCTGGCGACATGTTCTCATTCAGCTTCATCAACGGAGTCTGCGTCCTGTCCGACAGCACGAGCATAAGCTGTTCCGCACCATCTGCTGCAGTTGTGTACATGAAGCGCAGTGGCGAGTTTTTTACATTGTAGCCTTGCTGGCTTGGAAAGCATGACCGTCGGCGAACAAAATGGTGATTTCTAATTCATCATTCCCATAAACCGCACTCCTTCCACCATATCATGCAGTTTTTCCCGAAAAAGTCCCGGCTACCAGCAGCAGATCGGCGGCCGGACATTCTGGGTGTTCCAGCGGCGACAGACGGGAGAGATCGCCTTCGGCAGGAACTGGACCGACTACGCTAGCGGCTTCGGGAATGCCGTCGAGTTCTGGATTGGTGAGTCCGCCGTCCGATTGGCCAGTCTTCTTAGGACACCAGAAGCAATCGAAAGGATTCTCTCCCGTCAACTGCAGGATTCGAGAGCATCCGCAGTGTTACTGTGACCGGCGCTAAGCAACTCCGAGTCGAGACCCAGACCTTCGACGGAGAGTTCTACGCGCTCGAGTGGCTCGGCTTCACCGTCGGGGACTTTAGCACGAATTACAGGATGAACTACGCCAGCTTCCTCATCAGCGCCAACTCCACCATTAACTGCGACTTTCTGTACTCAGCTAAAGGCCGGCCGTTCTCCACCTTCGACAGGGACGACGGTGCTTTCGGATCGAGCTGCAGCAGCAACTTCGATGGCGGCGGCTACTGGTGGGAAACGTGCATGAACTCCAACCCGAACGGTCTGCACTCATTCACTAAGGCGTCCGGCGCCTCCTTCATGGCCTCGTCTTGCATTGGAAGATACAAGGCTCTCCATGTGATGCAGATGATGCTGCAGGTGTGCGGAGGTGCTCCTTGATTAACAAAGTCTTGCGAGCAACTTTTTTTACCAAAATAACTGTAGGTCTAACCGATTTGATGATCAGGGGTTCTCGATCCCACTGGAACAATTTGTCCTTGAGCAAGACACTTAACTCTGCATTGCTGCAGTTCATCCAGTTTTAAAATGGGTGCCAGCATTAGCTGAGTTAATTGAGGGTGTGTGTGTGGCAACCCCAGTCCTTGGACTGAACAGCCGTACGCATGCGCCTTCAGATACGCCTCGCAATAGCTGCGGTTGAGCTCCTGTCGTTTGCACACCTGGCCCAATTGGGGCAGGTGTAATCAATTATTATTATAAATTCAGTCAATTAAAATCGATTGGGATTTTCGCTTACTACGGCTTCAGATTGTGAGGCAAAGACTCATTTTCAGTGTCCGGAGGCTAATCGCGCTCAAGTTCCTGAGTTCGATTCTGGCTGGGATCTTGTCGCGAGAGATTATAACGCCCGAGCTAGGGTCGACCACAAAGACACGGAGTCTGTCAGCCTGGACATAGGAAATCAGGGCCTCTTCGTGTACAGCCAGTGGTGTGTTACTGCATATTCGTGTGCTTTTCCGTTAACCCAACCAAAGTTTCTCCTCTTCATGATCACCAGAATAGTGAATTCCAGGTGATCAATCTAAACAGCTGCTGCTGGCTGAAGCCTTGAGCTACGGATCAAGTTTGAGCAAGAGAAAACACTGATTGACAGGTGCACCAGTGGATGAATTTATATGCATCAGAGAGTAGTGAAGGCGCTGAGCTGTTTTGCAATCCGACTCAAAATCTGAAGAAAAAAACAGAACAAAACTGTCTGCAATTCTTCGTCAAAGCTTGCTTCAAAAATGATGCACACGCTGCATCTCAGACACGTGGAAAACTTTGGGGGGCTGCAGAAAAACCTGACGATGCTCGCCTCCATACTGAGTCTGCTGCTGTGGCTTTTGTTTTCACATCAAGTCAGTAAAACTGAAAGTCACACAAGAGACAGTTATGGTGTGATCAATCTCAATCTAAATCAAGACTAAGTTGCAATGCAGTCTTGTGCTATGCAGCCACACACCAAAGTGAATCTTGTCTTGCGGTCACAATTCAGCCAGTCAACTGAAAAAAAATCAAAGTCTGAGTAGAAAGTGCAAACTGTAATCAAATTTAGCACTGCAAAACAACAGGCGGCTGCTGACCAAAAGATGACGAGCGGAATTGAAATGACTGACGGCCTGCCTGATTTTTTTGTATTTCAACACGATATGGCAACGCGACAAGCCCAGTTATTAATAATGTTCACCTTGCGCTTTATAGCTGACTAAAACACCGCGTTATTTGGCACAACACCAATATAGGGTGACAGATAGCCATAAATATTTTAGAAACAAAAGGTAATGCGGCTATTTAATAGAATTACTAATCAGGTTACTATAAGCTTTCGCGTCAAATAGAGTTTTGATCGAGCTGAAGCTGGTAGAATTTGAATATTTATTGCAAAGCAGAACAGATACGAGTATAACATAAAGCAACAATGGCTACCATACGAGTACAAACTTATTGAGTCTATTTTTCTAAGAAACAGCTAGCAAGGCGAAGATAAAGCAAAAGTTCTGGAAACCAATTATTTATTTTATTTTTTAATTAGCTAAACAGAGTTGATAACGGCAGAACCGGAACTTATTCTTCTCAGACCAACTATATGAAACTTGGGGCGGCATGGCAGTAAAGAAAGGTAATTAAGGTGCAAATATTTTCACTAACAACTTGAAATCCCAGAATCCCGATTTGAAATCCCACGATCCCAATCTAAAATCCCAGGATCCCAATCTGAAATCCCGGCATCCCAATCTGAAATCCCGGCAACCCAATCTGAAATCCCGGCATCCCAATCTGAAATCCCAGGATCTCAATCTGAAATCCCAGGATCTCAATCTGAATTCCAGCATCCCAACCTGAAATCTCAATCTGAAATCCCAGGATCTCAATCTGAAATCCCGGCATCCCAATCTGAAATCCCGGGATCTCAATCTGAATTCCAGCACCCCAACCTGAAATCCCAGGATCCCAATTTGAAATCCCAGGATCCCAACCTGAATTCCCAGCATAATAATCTGAAATCCAGGTACAAGTGTATCGGTAGGATGCAGAAGCCGAATATTACTAGCTGACAGTGTTAGCCCAACAACCACTCAGCGTCAAGCCAGCCCCGGTCCGAGAGCTCGCACCAGTCCGCTTACAGGCTTCAACCAGCTGCTCGATGCGAGCCACAGCGTCCTCCTTGTTCTTGACGTGCTTGGCGTCGGCGTCCAGGTACTGCTGGCGGGTGATCTTGTTGGCAACCAGAGCCTCAGCCTGACTGGCCGCGCGGTCTGCAGCAGTTCAGCCAGGCGGCTGTCCTGACGCTGCAGTTCGTCAAGTCGCTCCAGCAGGTCGGGCCGGAGCGAAGGCCGGGTCGCTGCGGATGGCCTTCACCAGCTCAGCGACCTTCTTGGTCAGAGCTTTGTGGTCAGTAGTGACCTGCGACAGGGGCAGTAGTTGGGCATCTCTTGGTGTATAAATCTTAAAGGAAATTTCTTAGCGGGGCTCATACACAGGAAAAAGACCTGGCAGGAAATCCCAATTTCAGGGAAATTCCCATTTCAGAGGAATCCCCATTTCAGGGGAATCTCCATTTCAGGAAAATTTCTATTTCAGGAAAATTCCCATTTCAGGGGAATCTCCATTTCAGGAAAATTCCCATTTCAGGGGAATCTCCATTTCAGGAAAATTCCCATTTCAGGGGAATCTCAATTTCAGGAAAATTCCCATTTCAGGGAAATCCCCATTTAAGGGGAATTCTTATTTAAGGGGAATTCCAATTTTAGGGGAATTCCCATTTCTAAAATTGTGGGATATTCCCATTTCGGAAGTAAACAAGTTTTAGTGGAAGAATCCTGTGGATACTGGTAATTTCAATAGACTTCTTGGGCCGAATTCCGTGGATATAAATATTGTATTTTAGGAATTCTAAAAGACGAAATTCTTTTGCAAGGAATTCTTGAGGATATAAAATCGATATATGGACATCCCCAGAAGCCTGACAGGGAAGTTCCAGCGCGCCGGTGCTTTCAAAACCCTGAAATCGATCGGTTGAGGTAGAGATCCCACCTTATTAACGTCGACTTGAACCGGCCGTGTGGTCTTTGCCGGACTTGAAC
>NIVC01000811.1:205000-222500 GCA_002269645.1 Macrostomum lignano | reverse complement strand
TTATCTCCCTCTCACCCTCATCTACTTCGTCCTCTTATCTTCCCTCTCACCTCATCCACTGTCTCTCCGTCTTTTATCTCCCTCTCACCCTCATCTATTCTCCGTCTCTTTTCTCCCTCTCACCCTCATCTACTCTCCGTCTCTTATCTCCCTCTCACCCTCATCTACTCTCCGTCTCTTTTCTCCCTCTCACCCTCATCTACTCTCCGTCTCTTATCTCGCTCTCACCCTCATCTACTCTGTCCTTTATCCCCTTTTCACCTTCATCTACTCTCCGTCTCTTATCTCTCTCTCACCCTCATCTACTCTCCGTCTCTTATCTCCGTCTCACCCTCATCTACTCTCCGTTCTTATCTCCCTCTAACCTTATCTACTCTCCGTCTCTTATATCTCCCTCTAACCCTTATCTACTCTCCGTCTCTCATCTCCCTCTCACCCATCTTCTCTGTCTCATATCTCCTTCTCACCTAATCTAATCTGTCTATTATCTCCTTTTCATCTTTATCTTACTCTCTGTCTCTTACCTCCGTCTCACCCTCATCTACTCTCCGTCTTACCCTCATCTACTCTGTCTCTTATGACCTTCTCTCCTTATCTATTAATATATTTCCCATTTTACTGCCAGCAGTACCCTTTTACAAACCATTCTCCATCCCTCATTCATCAATCAACAGGTGGACAAGCTGTGGCGCAACACGGTACAGAACTGCGTCTACTTCAGCGGTCCCTGGTTCCTGCCGCCCAAAGATGTTGAACACCTGCCCACTATGACCTTGTACGCCAAGGAGTACTTTCTGTGCAGTGTTGAGCACTCTACTCACATGCTCTCCTCTGTGCTCGGCCGTTGCTGCATCCTCTCGCTCGCTGACTACTCCGCATGCCGGCCAACGAGTATGCCGAAGACGACGTGTACATCTGCGAGAGCAAGTACTTCCTGGAGGACAAAGCCATCAGGAAGTTGAGAAAGGGTTTGAAAAAGTTCACCAATCAGCCAGGCACTATCGAGGACGAGGTGTACTTTTTCAAGCAGCCAATAGTGCCGAGAAAATCGGTCACGCCGCTGCTGTACGAAGCGTCTCAGACTCCCCTGGATATGGACCAGCTGACCGCCTCATCTGCTGCCGCAGCTTCCTCAGCCTTGAGCAGCGGCGGCGGCAATGGTGCCGGATCGTTGAACTTTGACGACGACAACACCCGCGACAGCATGTCCACCAGCACCACCATGGACGAGGTGCCCACCACTCCCGGCACTCCGCAGGGCGGCAGGAATAACAGGACTGGCGCCTCGTCTGTGAGTGACGCACACTTGCTTAGGTGTCCTTTGATTCTCTGTGCCAGCCTCCCAGATCCTCTGATTCTCTGTGCCAGCGTCCCAGATCCTCTGATTCTCTGTGCCAGCGTCCCAGATCCTCTGATTCTCTGTGCCAGCCTCCCAGATCCTCTGATTCTCTGTGCCAGCCTCCCAGATCCTCTGATTCTCTGTGCCAGCCTCCCAGATCCTCTGATTCTCTGTGCCAGCCTCCCAGATCCTCTGATTCTCTGTGCCAGCCTCCCAGATCCTCTGATTCTCTGTTGCTGGGCCACCAGCCTCCCATATCCTCAGTTACTGAGCCAACCTCCCAGATCCTCAGTTGCTGGGCCATCCAGCCTCCCAGATCCTCATTTCTGTGCCACCGCCAGCCTTCCAGATCCTCAGTCGTTGAGCCAGCCTCCCAGATCCTCAGTTGCTGGGCCAGCCTCCCAGATCCTCAGTTGCTGGGCCAGCCTCCCAGATCCTCAGTTGCTGGGCCATCCAGCCTCCCAGATCCTCAGTTGCTGGGCCATCCAGCCTCCCAGATCCTCAGTTGCTGGGCCAGCCTCCCAGATCTTCAGTTGCTGTGCCAGCCTCCCAGATCCTCAGTTGCTGGGCCAGCCTCCCAGATACTCAGTTGCTGGGCCACTACATCATGTTTCCCTCACCACCCCCTATTGCAGAAGAAGAAGAAATGCCCCAGCGGCTATGTCGTGTACGCCAGCGAAGTCCGCAAGCGCATCATGATGGAGAACGAGGGCGCCGGGTTTGGCGACATCAGCCGCGAGGTCGGACAGATGGTGAGCGTTCTGCCAGCTTGTTTGAACGATTTTTTGGTTTTAATTTTTTCATTTTAATTTCGTATCCCAATTTGTTTTTCTGTGGGATTCTAGTATCTGTACGATTTTTTTCAGTAGATCTTTAAAGAATTTTGGGATCCTGGAGTATTTTCGACCTGTTGAGGTACTCTGGGATCTATTGGGATACTTTGGGATCTGTTGGAGTATTTTGGAATCTGTTGGGGTATTTTGGAATCTGTTGGGGTATTTTGGGATCTGTTGAGGTACTTTGGGATCTGTTGGGGTATTTTGGGGTCTGCTGGAGCATTTTGATATCTGTTGGAGTATTTTGGGATCTTTTGGGGTATTTTGGAATCTGTTGGGGTATTTTGGGATCTGTTGGAGTATTTTGGGATCTATTGGGGTATTTTGGGATCTGTTGGGATATTTTGGGATCTGTTGGGGTATTTTGGGATCTGTTGGGTATTTTGGGATCTGTTGGGGTATTTTGGATCTGTTGGGATATTTTGGGATCTGTTGGGATATTTTGGGATCTGTTGGGGTATTTTGGGATCTGTTGGGTATTTTGGGATCTGTTAGGGTATTTTGGATCTGTTGGAGTATTTTGGGATCTGTTGGGGTATTGTGTGATCTGTTGGTGTATTGTGGGATCTGTTGGGGTATTGTGGGATCTGTTGGGGTATTTTGTTGTAGTGGGCTCTTTATGTATTAAAGCAACAGACATCCATCAATCGCCTGCCATCAACACTGACACCCCAGTGGCGCAAGCTGCCCCAGTCGGAGAAGGACGTCTACGAGCGCCGAGCTGCCGACACCCGCGCCAAGATGGAGGCGGAGAAGGCCGCCGCCGCTGCCGCCGCCGCCGCCACCGCCGCCGCCAGCGCTCCCAGTCGCCAGTCGCCTCCGACTCAGCAGCAGCAGTACCCGATAGCCCAGCCTCCCATGATGCCTCATCATCAGTATCAGCCGGCCTATCAGCAGCAGCCTATGGTGCCTCAGCAGCAGCAGCAGCAGTTTATGGGCCAGCAGCCGGTGTACCCTCAGCAGATGGCCTACCCGCCGCAGCAGCCGCAGCAGGGTGTCACATTCTACCCAGTTTCTGGCCCGGCCCAGCAGCAGATGCAGTACCAGCAACAGCATCGCCCAGCTGGCGTTAATGGTTTTCCGCCTCATCAACAGCAGCCAATGCTGTCCATGCAGCAGCCGCAGCAACAGCAGCAGCCGCCGCCTCAGCTGCCCGTGTTTGTGGCCGCTCCGCCGAAGACCACCAGAGCTCTGCACAGCGAGATCTATAAACGGTAGGGTTCTTTAGGAGGCTTTGATTGGGCGCCATTGTCCATTGCCTTGTTTGCCATTCTTGGAATCGAATTTCAGAGTGCCTTCATGAGTGAACTTCACAAATATCCAAAGTGCCATTTCCAAATGTCAACAGTGCCATTCTCAACTATCCTGAGTGCCATTCTCAACTATCCAGAGTGCCATTCTCAACTATCAACAGTGCCATTCTCAACTATCCAGAGTGCCATTCTCAACTATCCAGAGTGCCATTCTCAACTATCCAGAGTGCCATTCTCAACTATCCAGAGTGCCATTCTCAACTATCCAGAGTGCCATTCTCAACTATCAAGAGTGCCATTCTCAACTATCCAGAGTGCCATTCTCAACTATCCAGAGTGCCATTCTCAACTATCCAGAGTGCCATTCTCAACTATTCTGGGTGCCAGTATCAAATCCGAGTGGCATTCCCAACTATCCTGAGTGCCACTATCAAATCTGAGTGCCATTATTGGTGAATCCGCCCCTCCCTACCGCCAGGTACATCGAGCGGCTGCGCTCGAACAGCGCCTACCTGAGCGACTGGGACCGGCAGGCCACTCCGGCCCAGCTCAACTGCAAGCCCAACGCTAGCGTTACGCAGCAGCTGCACGACTCGTTTCTGGGCGCCCCCGCCTACCAGAAGCAGCAACAGCAGCAGCAGCAGCAGCAACAGGCCGAGCTCACCAACGCTCTGTGCAGCCTGCGAGACCACCTGCTGAGAGATGCCCTGAAAATTGAATTATCGCTTAATCAGCTGTGAGACTGTCTTTATTAATCCAAGCTCTTTAATCTGACCTGTTGTGCGCTATGCAATATTATTCATATAGTTAATTCAATATTGTTGCGTCTCAACCCTACGTTTTCGCTACGTATGAGCCATGAGTTCCTGTGTAATCGGTTTTTTTAAATGCAGCTTTTTATCAAAATTTCATTGCTTGAATAATGCAAGTTTTATGCTATTACTGTTTATTGTTAATAATACTGTTATCTTGCGTTCGTTTTTTATTGATCTGTATGAGTTTTACTGCAATAATTAGTATTAAATTGCTTTTAATTTGGGCATTTAATAATTACTGTGCTTTGCTATTGAAGCTGTGCTTTTGGGATCTGGGATTCGAGTTATTTGGGATTTTGGGATCTGGAATTCGAGCTATTTGGGCTTTTGGGATCTGGGATTCGAACTATTTGGGATTTGGGATTCGGGATATTTGGGATTTTGGGATCTGGGATTCGAGCTGTTTGGGATTTGGGATTCGAGATATTTGGGATTTGGGATTCGAGATATTTGGAATTTGGGATTCGAGCTATTTGGGATTTGGGATTCGAGATATTTGGGATTTGGGATTCGAGATATTTGGGATTTTGGGATCTGGGATTCGAGCTATTTGGGATTTGGGATTCGGGATATTTGGGATTTTGGGATCTGGGATTCGAGCTATTTGGGATTTAGGATTCGAGATATTTGGGATTTTGGGATCTGGGATTCGAGCTACGAGCGTATTTGGGATTTAGGATTCGAGATATTTGGGATTTTGAGATCTGGGATTCGAGCTATTTGGGATTTAGGATTCGAGATATTTGGGATTTTGGGATCTGGGATTTCGAGCTTTTTTGGGGTTTTGGAAGTCTAATACTATTCTCATTTTTACGTACTGCTTCTGTGTTCGCTTTATGAAAAACTACTATTATTACATTAAACGTTTTCTTAATTTCTTCAGCCGCTTCTTCACTAGCTTTGTTATAATGTTTATGACAAAAAACTACAATAAATAACCCCCGTATTCTACTACTTAAAACTCAATGTAAGTAGTGCAGTTTGTTTAAATGTGTAGAATATATGGTAAAATAAAATAATGCAGTCATTAATATTAATATTATTATTGTTATTGTGACTTGTAATTGATGGTTGGAATTCAACTCTCTTTTTTTAACACACACAATTAATCTTTGTTCCGCTTGAAGAGTTGCAGGAAACACGTTGAGCTTTTGATTAGGGGGTGGGGGCAGTGGATTAAGGGCAGTCCCAGCATGTCTCAGCTGCTGCTCAAATTGATTGCAATGCAAAAATGCCAATCCATCAGCCTGCTCAGGTAGCGAAGATGTTGCCCTTTATTCATCCGGCCATCGGAGTCTGGGGTGCGCGCTTTTTGATGATGATGATGAAATGCAGGCCATTGTTGTCGGCTACTTCAAACGGTTGGCTGAAGTTTTGGCTGATCGCCCCCCCCCCTATGAATGCTTATTGAAATTGAGCGAGTCAAATTTTCGGTTTCAATTTTTTATTGCTACACTGATTGAGTTATAAGTTAATCGTATGCTTTTATTTCATTTTTTGTGCTGCTAGACAGAAGCTACGGGAGTGTGACAGGTACGCATGGTGTGCTCAAGGTACAGTTGTACACGATATCATATTAATTATTATGACAACATTCAGAGCGCACTTAGATACGTGAGAAACAGTTATTTCAAATCAACTAAAATAATAAGCAATGATGATATTAATAAATGAAAACAACTTTGCTTTTTTTTATCCAACTCACGCCAATCTACGAACGCAAAAAGCTACGAGTAGAAATGTCTTCATCAAGCAGAAACAGGGGGGGGGCGGCTTTCTCGGTGTCAGGATAAATTTTCAAATTAATCTGCTTCTATGGACAGAAGAGAGAGAGGAATTGAGAGCCAAGGGATGGAGCATGACCAAGTGCTCCCCAGCGATGAGGCGGGGAAGCTGGGCCTCCCCCCACCTGCAATAACTGGTACCCTAATAACGGTGTCGTATTGAAGGCATTCCAGGAAAGAGACTCAATAGAAATCGTTTTAGCAGATTTGCCCCTCACTTGCCGCCACTTTTTTATAGAAGACATCATTCTCAAGCGGGCGGGCATGCTCAAGAGCTCCCGGGGCTGCGGATGCCATGAATGCTCGGCTGGACAGCCAAGGGGGGAATCGGGAAGGGGAAATGGGGAAGAGGATTCGGCTGCATGCAGTTCCCATGGCTTCTCCTCATCAATTCCTCACTCGTCAGCCTCTTTTGATGCGGCTGAGAAGTCATCGCCCGTTTTAAAAGAGTCAGTTAATATTATATTATCAAAGCTTGTCCCCACTGCTGTGGATGGCTTCCACTTCGAAGTCTGTACGCACGACTGGGCGCTGGTCCAGTGAGAGAGGGAGAGGCAGAAATCTTTATTCTGTTGAGGATTCTTCCCCCGAGTCAGTCGTCGCCGTGAAGGTCGGCCGTGGCGTGAGACGGTTGCGCCGGCTTGAAGTCCAACTGGCCGCCCGCCGCTGCTGCCGCCGCCGCCGCGTGGAACAGCGGGCCGGGGAAGCCGCCCATCAGGGGGCTCCAGTGCGGACTGAGGAACGAGCCCGGCTGCTGCTGGTGCTGCTTCGACGGCCCGGCTAGGAACCCGGCTAGGAAGGCAGGAGGCGGCGGGTGCGGCGGCGGTGGGTGCAGCGGCAGCGGCGGAAAGTCCATCATCGGGTGGTGGAAGGCGGCTGCGGCGGCTGCGGCCGCGGCGGCGGCGGCTGCCGATGACACGGGCGGCGGAGGCTGCGTCGAGCGACCGGATGGGTCCAGACCCGAAGACACGGAGCCGAAATGCAGCGGTGGCTGCGGAGTCTGCAGTTGCTGCTGCTGTGGCTGCTGCTGCTGCTGGGATCCGACTTTGTGATGCTGCCGCTGGTGGTCGGCGGCCGCAGCCGCAGCCGCAGCCGCAGCAGCCGCCGCGCTGACCATGGAAGCTCGCTCGTTGCGAGTCTCGGGACAGTGCCGCTTCACGTGCGCCTGCATGTTGCCCTGCGTGCTGAACCTCTTGTGGCAGCGGGGGCACTGGTACGGCTTCTCCCCCGTGTGCGAGCGCAGGTGAATGTCCAGCGCCGACTTGGTCGGGCACTCCTTGCCGCAGTATTCGCAGATTCGCTTGATTTTTGTCGGCTGCTGCTGCTGCTGCGGCTGCTGCTGCTGCTGCGGCTGCTGCGGCTGCTGCTGCTGCTGCTGCGGCTGCTGCTGCTGCTGCGAATGCTGCTGCTGAGGCGGAGGCGGCGGAGGCGGCGGCGGAGGCGGTGGCGGAGGCGGTGGGGGCAGCAGCGGCAGCGGCGGCACCAGCGGCGTTGAGGTGGTGGCCGACGTGGTTGACGGGACCATCGGCGGGGTGGCCACCGGCCCAGGCCGGTAGATCAAAACTGCCGACTCGTCGCCTCCATCCTGCACCTCGTCGTTTGTCTCATCTTCAGCCTCCGCTGTCGCTTCATTCTTGTCTTCCTCGTTGGTTGCCTCGTCGAAGTTGTCCTTGACAACGGCCGGGGCTGCGGCCCCGCCGTCCTCAGGCGATCGGCGCTCGCAGTCGGTCTCGGCCTCTTCCTCCTCTTCGTCGATTGAATTCGGCGGCTGCGAGAAGTCGTCGCTGCCGTGTGCCGAGGACGAGGCGCCGGTCAGCGGGTTGCCGCTGCCGCCGGCCCGGCGGTGGGTGTTCTCGTGCTGCCGCATGTTGCCCTTGGTGCTGAAGCTCTTGTCGCAGTAGCCGCAGCGGAACGGCTTCTCCTTGGTGTGAGTTCGCATGTGGATCTCCAGGGCGCTCTTGCAGCTGCACACCTTGCTGCACAGGTGACAGGTGGTCTTGGACTCGCGTTCGGCTCGGCCGAAACCGCCCCCCGCTGTGAGGAACGACTGCTGCAGCAGGCCGACATCCATCGCAGCCGCTGACTGCGCCGACGCCGCTGTCAGATCTTCCACCGGCTGCTTGACCGACGCAGCTGTCGATCCAAGCGACGGCGACTTCTTCGTGGTGGTGAGCTCGAGCGGCTCCGTCTGGGCGACGGTTGAAACCAAAGGCAGAGACGGCGGCGGCGGCAGAGGGTCCAACTGGAATGTCGACAGGTGAGGCGGCGGCGGCGGCGGCGGCGGTGGCGGCGGCGGAGGCGGCGGAAGCGGCGGCAGGCAGCGGAACGGCAGGCAGCGGAACAGCGGAAGTCCGGTTGGGAACGACAAGCCGGTGGCCGCGGCGGCGGCGGCGGCAGCAGCGGCGGCGGCCGACATCGGCGACGGCGGAGGCGACGTGGCGGCCTGGCGACTCCGGGGCGACGCGAGCAAGATCTGGCAACAACAGGGAATGATTGAGAGGGGACAGCGGTCAGTTGCATGTGTTTCGCTGCAGCCATCAGCAAATATGACTGCCATGCTGTGTTGACCCAGCCGGCAATCCAGCCGGAACTGAATGATTTGGACTCGAACTTGTTGGCAGGGAGTTGTTCGAATAATTCGATATTTAGTAATGGGGCACAGATACCAGTTGTTCTAGATACCGGAGCACTCTGTTTGATAAATGCTCTCTAGATTCGAGTTGGGCATTGCTCAATTTATTAATAACTGCCTGACAGACAGGCTTCATCGCCAGAAACTGCGGGGATTAAACATTGGGGGTTGAGAGGGATGAGAATGGGTGGACTCGAAAATTGTTTAGTTCCGAGGCAGTGCAAATAATTTTTAGGGCGCTCAAATTGGCTGGAGTTATGGTGGATTGGGGCTCAGATATTCCAGCAAATACTTCTGGGTTGCCGGCTGGTCATGGAGGGTGGCTTTTAGTTGGTCATAGAGGGTGGCTTGTAGCTGGTCATAGAGGGTGGCTTGTAGCTGGTCATAGAGGGTGGCTTGTAGCTGGTCATAGAGGGTGGCTTGTAGCTGGTCATAGAGGGTGGCTTGTAGCTGGTCATAGAGGGTGGCTTGTAGCTGGTCATAGAGGGTGGCTTGTAGCTGGTCATAGAGGGTGGCTTTTAGCTGGTTATAGAGGGTGGCTTTTAGCTGGTCATAGAGGGTGGCTTGTAGCTGGTCATAGAGGGTGGCTTGCAGCTGGTCATAGAGGGTGGCTTGTAGCTGGTCATAGAGGGTGGCTTGTAGCTGGTCATAGAGGGTGGCTTGTAGCTGGTCATAGAGGGTGGCCTGTAGCTGGTCATAGAGGGTGGCTTGCAGCTGGTCATAGAGGGTGGCTTGCAGCTGGTCATAGACGGTGATGTCTAGCTAAATAAAACCCAAGCACCCACCTGACTGTCTCCGCCTCCGTTAGCAAAGCTGTCCTGCTGACCAGCAGCTTCCATAAACTGATGATGCGCCTGCGCTGCGGAAGACGCCTGCGAGCTGCAGCTCCTTGGCGGCGAAGCTCCGATGCCTCGAAGAATCGGCAGCAGCTCCCGGTGCACGCCCAGGTGCGTCTTCAAATTGCCCTTGGTGGTGAAGCTCTTGTGACAGATCCGGCAGATATAGGGCCGCTCTTCTGCGCGTAAGGCGGTGGGATTTTCAGTAATATTGGGATTTTACTAAGGCAGACCTAGCCCAGCTAACTTCATCACTTCATACTGCCGCATGCGCTCTGCTCATGTGTCATAATTGATGAGGTCAAGTCATGGGAGGGGGCAGTGACAAGCGGTGCTCAAGAAGCGAGAGTGCTGCGGAACCTGGGGGGGGGGGCGGTGGCACGCAAAGTTGCGGATCTGCAAGGCATGACTTTATGATAAATAATATTAATATAAGCATGCCTGAGAGAGCTCATGGCGGGCGTTCTGAGACAATAAATGTGCTGCAGTTCCGAGACGTGAGTGAAGCAGAGCATGATTTTGGCGTGTTACGCGTTATGCTCCAGTTGCGATCACAAGGATGCAGTTCGGGCCGCAATAGGGGAACAGAATTCATTGTCTGTGGCGGTCAGTGCCTGCCGCATTGCTCAATGCATGCATTTTTAACTAACTGGATCCCCCGGGACACTTTCCCATCCTGCAGGGGATTCCCGTTTATGCCAGCGCTAAAATGCCATGGAAGCTGGATGCGTCAGAGGGGCATCTCTCATGATTTGGGGGATTTGAGAAAAGGGAAAACAAGAGGCTGCTTAATTAAGGCCATTATATCCTTGGTACATGAAGGCAGGTAGCGCGGGGCCCTACCTGAGGACTAATAATTCATGAGCACAACCATGCTAGCCTGGAGACATTTTATGATTGAAATTATACGATCTCAAAAAAATCCCCGGACAAAAATCCTCAGAACTTGCACCTGCCTGTCTTAAATATCCTCAGCAGAATTCTCCCAGGCAGCCTAGCTGAACCCCAAGCCCGTCTCTCTTGCACAAATCTTTTATGGGAGGATGCTGGGCGCTGTATTAAAAACCAGGGGGGGGGGGGTAGGCACGTGATTGCGGACAGCCTGCAATTCATAACATTTATAATTCAGAAACGGTAGACATGAAGGTCTTTAGAGACACTTGGGGGATCCGGATTCGTCACAGGGAGGCTGTCAGGTAAAATCGGGGAGTTTTTCTACCAAATCGAGACGGCTGAACCCCGCTAAGCCAGTCACGAAAGCCCGCGGAGACAAATTTCTTAACTTCCTTTTTTATCTTGCCGAAGAAAATTCCCAGATTGAGTAGATTTCGAGTTTTTTTGGGCACTCCGCGTGGCGAGCCTGTGGGCGAATTCTTCCAGACATCATCATCTCTTTTATCTTCCCCCTCCCCAAAAGACGCTCGCCTTGCCGGGTAGAAATGTGACACTTCCCCGATGGGGCGGGCTGGCTGCGGGCTCTGCGACTCCCTGGTGACCGCCAGCTCCCAGCTGAGGCAGACAGTCAACTCGGGGGTCAACCAAAGGGGATGAAAGAGAAGAAGGATTAAATGAATGAATTTTGCCGCCGCCAGCCTCCCTCTTCACTTCTCCCGCAGTCATGGATGATAACTCAATTCTTGGGATCTGCCCCGGCTAAACGGCCCGGCACCTTTGCTTCAAAGATCCCAAAAGTTGTTCTGGGAATTCCACTTATATCCATATATTTTATACATATATGAAATAATATTAAATTTATGCAGATTGTAAAGGCCGGGACCCCGAGGCCCAGGCAGCCTCCCAACCCCGATGCCCATATTAAATTTGTTGGCCCACCGCGAATTAATTTCGAGCAGGGGGGAGTTGGGCTCCAGAAAAAGATCCCCCCTCTTGGCCGTGACTTGGCGGCATGGCTCCCCAGCCCCTGGCAGAGACAGCACTGGAGCTGAGGGGTGCGCGGTAATCAGATCAAAGCTGGAGGGCGACCCCGCCAAGAAAGGCCCACAGTACGTAGTGATGGAGAAAGAGATTCTGCGGATGGGAAGCTGGGCTATAGCGCATTTTTGGTATGCAATGCGGCGGGGTTAAAGATTTTTTTGACAAGATGAGCAACCAGCTGACCAGAGCACTGGGGGCTGATTGTCTGACAGCTCCTCTTCGCTGCCATATCGCGATGCCAGGACCTGCTTGACGGGCTTGTTTTAATTGGAATTCCCATTGGGGATGCGGCGGGAACTCGACAGGGAATTTCTGTGTGTCTGTTACAGCTTGCAGACTTCGCTTTAATTAAAATTGTCACACCGTCAGCATCCGCTCATTAATCTTGCAGAGCGGTTTTTCAATGTTTTTTATGAGCTCTGCATCGCCGCTCAACTGGGGAATTGATGGTCATTGATTGATGCTGCCTTGATTCCGGCAATTTTATCACTCAGTAACTGATATCAGGTGTATAGGGACAGGTCACACTTTAGGTTGAGGATCCGGGAGGCTGGCCCAGCAACTAATGATCTGGGAGGCTGGCCCAGCAACTGAGGATCTGGGAGACTGGCCCAGCAACTGAGGATCTGGGAGGCTAGCCCAGCAACTGAGGATCTGGGAGGCTGGCACAGCAACTGAGGATCTGGGAGGCTGGCCCAGCAACTGAGGATCTGGGAGGCTGGCCCAGCAACTGAGGATCTGGGAGGCTGGAGGCCCAGCAACTGAGGATCTGGGAGGCTGGCCCAGCAACTGAGGATCTGGGAGGCTGGCCCAGCAACTGAGGATCTGGGAGGCTGGAGGCCCAGCAACTGAAGATCTGGGAGGCTGGAGGCCCAGCAACTGAGGATCTGGGAGGCTGGCCCAGCAACTGAGGATCTGGGAGGCTGGCCCAGCAACTGAGGATCTGGGAGGCTGGAGGCCCAGCAACTGAAGATCTGGGAGGCTGAGGGCCCAGCAACTGAGGATCTGGGAGGCTGGCCCAGCAACTGAGGATCTGGGAGGCTGGCCCAGCAACTGAGGATCTGGGAGGCTGGAGGCCCAGCAACTGAAGATCTGGGAGGCTGGAGGCCCAGCAACTGAAGATCTGGGAGGCTGGAGGCCCAGCAACTGAAGATCTGGGAGGCTGGAGGCCCAGCAACTGAAGATCTGGGAGGCTGGAGGCCTAGCAACTGAAGATCTGGGAGGCTGGAGGCCCAGCAACTGAAGATCTGGGAGGCTGGAGGCCCAGCAACTGAGGATCTGGGAGGCTGCTGACAGTCAAGAAACCGAGGGTTAGGGATTATACCAAACTTAAAGAATGATATTTTTGTCACATCAAAATAGTTTTATTATAACAAATTCATCGGCCAGTCCAAGGGATAACTTTCTAATCAGATATATTGTCATTTTTCCCCGAAGGCAGAAATTCTGTGTTTGTTTGTGCCTCTCCCAGCCTGCCGCGAGCTGATGACGAGCGTCGCCCCCCCCCCTGTTAACCCGATCAGAATTCAGCGGATTTTGAAGGGTTTTTGGACCCGGCAGTTTGCGCATCTCAAATCCATCTATCTATCCTCATCTATCTGCCGCCCTCATCTCTCCCGCGGTCTTTCCGCCGAGCCAGCATGCCAAATTGCATTACAGACCCCGAGGCTCAAAATCTTTGGGCAAGGGGGGATTTCTGTGGATGCGAGTTGCAGGGGTGACCGCGGGAAGAGGGGGTTAAGAAGGGACTTAGAGGCGCTGTCTCCGGCTGGCTCTGTGTGTCTCATTTTTATTTATTAAAACTGGTCGGGCCCTTGAAATCAAATGTGATTACATGATTTTCCATCACAGCTCCAAGCCAGCGCGTCCTGTAGTGGCTTAACTCGTCAAACAGACTCAGTTATGAGCAGGAGAGGCCCTCGACCCCCCGTCCCACTTCTCATTCTCAGAACTGTTTTTCCTTGGCCAAAAATAATCCAAATTCTATTTGACTTTGCTCTCTGCGGCTGACTGCTCTCTGTGCGCGGGGGGGGGGATGTCGGAGTTTGATGCATTTTGTAGAGCAAAGTTCCAGGGTGTTGTAGAGAAGGGTTCAGGGTGTTGTAGAGAAGGGTTCAGGGTGTTGTAGAGAAGGGTTCAGGGTGTTGTAGAGAAAGGTTCAGGGTGCTGTAGAGAAGGGTTCAGGGTGCTGTAGAGAAGGGTTCAGGGTGTTGTAGAGAAAGGTTCAGGGTGTTGTAGAGAAGGGTTCAGGGTGCTGTAGAGAAGGGTTCAGGGTGTTGTAGAGAAGGGTTCAGGGTGTTGTAGAGAAGGGTTCAGGGTGCAGTAGAGAAGGGTTTAGGATGCTGTAGAGAAGGGTTCAGGGTGCTGTAGAGAAGGGTTCAGGGTGCTGTAGAGAAGGGTTCAGGGTGCTGTAGAGAAGGGTTCAGGGTGCTGTAGAGAAGGGTTCAGGGTGTTGTAGAGAAGGGTTCAGGGTGCTGTAGAGAAGGGTTCAGGGTGTTGTAGAGAAGGGTTCAGGGTGTTGTAGAGAAGGGTTCAGGGTGTTGTAGAGAAGGGTTCAGGGTGCTGTAGAGAAGGGTTCAGGGTGCTGTAGAGAAGGGTTCAGGATGGTGTAGAAAAGCTATCAGAGAGAAGTAAAGAAGGTAGAGAAGTAGAGAAGGTTCCAAAGTTTTCTCGAGCAGAGTTCAGGGTATTCGTAAACGTTTGGGTGTGCTAGTAAAAATCCAGACTCCAAGTTAATGCTTCATCATCAAGAGCCCTCACCCGTGTGGGTCCTGTAGTGCATGATCAGGGCGCTCTTGCAGCTCAGGTCCTTCAGACACTCGCCGCATCTGTTCGGAGGATTCGTCCTGCTGTGCCTTTCGTACAGCCGGCGCCATTTCACATTCTGCTGGTCGTTGATGTACATGAACTGGTCCAGAGGATCGTCGCTGGTTCCAGTCAGGATGGCCACCTGCTCCGGGTCCTCGGCGCACTGCAGCTGATGATGCTGCGGCCTCTGATAGGGAGACTGGAATGCCAGATGTAGATGATGCAGCAGAGAGGCTGCGGTTGCTGAGCGTTTCCGACTGCCAGTGAGATCGATTGGCGAGCCGGCGATGCCCGAGTCCTCGAGCTGGCAGGCTGAGTTGCCCGAACTCAGCAGCAGCTGCTGCTGATGGCCGGAGGCGGTTCTGCGATGCTTGCCTGAAATGGCGATGGCGCAGTCTTGGTGAGTCTGACGGTGCAGCTTCAGTCTGTGAAGATTCTGGTATAGCTTGTGAAGATTCTGTTTATAGTTTGTGAAGATTCTGTTTATAGTTTGTGAAGATTCTGTTTATAGTTTGTGAAGATGCTGTTTATAGTTTGTGAAGATTCTGTTAAAAATTCTGGTATAGTTCTCTCAAGCAAAACTGTGTTCTCTGAAGTTAATCTTCATCATTTTATGCAGCTGGGGTGGGTCTGCATCAGCCGGGGACTCATAATTTTGTATCGAATGCAGAGCCTTAAACTTAGCAATTAATGCTTTTCAATCCTTAATAAATTAAAACAGTTTTGCGACAGCCGAAAATTGCGCCAATTGTGTGGAAGCCATGCGGCTCCGCAACATGTTGAAAGAGTCAATTATTTAACTGGGCTGTAAACACTATGAAGGCCTCGCGCTGAAAGTGAAGTTTTATAGCCTTAACTCGGCTTAACACTTGCTTAATTACTCAGGTGCTCCTGCTGCAGCATTTTCATTTTCATGCGTCATGTTATAAAATTTAATTGTTTCATTTCGAAAAGCCATTTCTTACCAATTTTATATTGCTATAGGCTATAACTCGAGATTCTAGTTTAAAGCATGCAGATTTTGCTTTTTTACATTTAAACTACGAGAAATCGGTTTTCACGACTTGTTTACATTCATGGAGCATTGTAACGTGCATATTTTAATGTATAGAGCTTGTATATTTAAGTCAGGAATTAAACGGCTCAGATACATAATCTGAGACTTCCTCCCTGTCATAAGTTGGTCTTTAAAACCTGGAGGGTGCATGCAGCAGATATCCGATATCACAGCTCTCCCTATCATCCTTTTAGAAGATTTCTTGAACAGCCAAACAGACAAAAATAAAGAATGCATGCGAAGGGGGGGAGGCACCGAAGCAGGTGTCATTTTCCACTGCTGACTGCACCTTCGACATGATATAAATTGTTGAAGTCGTGCCGAGCCGACTCACAATTAGTTAATATCATTTAAATCACAGCTCAGCACTGGCCTCTCATTATAAACACAGCACACACAGTTGGAGGTTTGTTTATGCAAACGCAAAAAAATCGTATTAAATATCAATTCAATTATAATGCATTGAATCCCTGCATGTGTGCCCCCCCCCACCCCAGGACCGGATCTTGTTGATATTTATGCGCGTGCGTGTTGGCTGTGTGATAGCGTGGATATGTAGTAAAATCTCCGCCATGAATAATTATAACATGGCCGACATGGACTCTGCTAATTAGGCTTGCAGAGATTTGATTTCATTGGGACTGTTGTGTTTAGTTTAATCTGTTCAGTGTACCTTCTATGTGTGCGTGCTCTTCCTCTGTCTGAGGAACCCGTCCCTGAAGCTTCACTGAACCAGCCCCTGAAGCTTTACTGAACCTATCCCTGAAGCTTTACTGAACTTATCCCTGAAGCTTTACTGAACCTATCCCTGATTCTTTACTGAACCTATCCCTGAAGCTTTACTGAACTTATCCCTGAAGCTTTACTGAACTCAAACCTGAAGTTTTACTGAACCCGTCCCTGAAACTTTACTGAACCCCCCCCCTGAAGCTATTCCATCCCTGAAGTTTTACTAAAACCCGCTCCTGAGGCTATCCCTATCCCTGAAGTTTCCCTCCTCACTCACCGCCAGATTCCAAGCAGTCGTCAGCCAACTTCGAGCCCGTTCTGTCCTCGAGCTCCGAGCTGCTGCCTTCAGCAGCGATGCCAACAGCGCTGGACGAATTCTGGATTCCCGAGTCGCCGCTGGCGGCAGTGGAGGCGGCGGCCGCGGCGGCTGCGGCGGCTGCAGCGGCGGCTCTGAGGAGGCTGCACTGAGTTCGCATTGGCACCTGACCGGCACTGGACTTCCGCTGCTGCTCGCCCTCCATGTCATCATCCTCGCCGTTTTCTTCTCCTACGTCTCCATCTCCTTGCTCGTCCTCTTCCGGAGCCAGGCCGAGGATCTCGTGCTGCTGGGCGATGACGCAGTTCAAGCGGATCCGCTCGCCTCGAAGCACCCGCTCCATGGACTGCAGATAGTCGATGTGCTGCCTTATGATCTCCATGGAGTCCTGGACTCCGCCCAGCTGCTCGCTCGTGATGCTGTTGGTGATGACGCTGGCCAGATTCTGCAACATCAACTGTTGCTGCTGCTGTTGCTGCTCCTGGAGCGCTGCAGCTCCGTCGATCTCACTGCCTTCTTCACCACTGTTGCCATTGTCATTTTCCTCAGCTGCGGGATCTTTCATGTCGTTGGTTCCTTCTTCAGCGATTTCTGTCCGCATTGCTTCAGCTTTGCCGCTTCCAGAAGAAGTTGGCGAGGATTTCCGGTCCGCCGAGTACAGCTGCTGGTCAGCGAGCTGCGGCTCAGAGTCAGCTGGTGCGATGTCGCTCATCGCGGACTTGCAATGCTGCGAATATTAAAATTGTTAAACAGCTTGGAGACTGCTTGGGATGGGGGACTGAGCGAGATTCGTCTCTCCAGCCTTAGCTTTTGCTTTTTTAATCCACCCGCTGGCTACGCCATCCCAGCCCCGACCCCGTTGCGAGAGGGGAGGGGAGTTGGGACAGCGGGCAGGAGCCAATGGGAGTCGAGCGCGGGCCACTCGGACTGGCCCAATTGGCTGCAATCAAATTATGCCATCTCGCGTGTCCATTGACTCGACACAACAAGATTGAATTCATTTTCAATTTCATTTCTCTCTCTACAATCTGCAGGCTTAAATTTATGCATAATAGTTTACTGTAGTGATTATTTGTGTTGAAAAGAAAAGCGTTGAAATTGGGCGGCATAGGCCAAAATGACTGCAGGCTGAAGCCTGAAATTAACAATCATTAAAATTC
>NIVC01000811.1:0-200000 GCA_002269645.1 Macrostomum lignano | reverse complement strand
TGTCTATCTATCTATCTATCTACCTATCTACCTGTCTGTCTAATCTATCTATCTACCTCGTATCTACCTGTCTGTATAATCTATCTATCTACCTATCTACCTGTCTGTCTAACTATCTATCTACCTATCTATCTATCTATCTATCTATCTATCTATCTATCTATCTATCTATCTATCTACCTATCTATCTATCTATCTATCTATCTATCTATCTATCTATCTATCTATCTATCTATCTATCTATCTATCTATCTATTTATCTATCTATCTATCTATCTATCTATCTATCTATCTATCTATCTATCTATCTATCTATCTATCTATCTATCTATCTATCTATCTATCTATCTATCTATCTATCTATCTATCTATCTATCTATCTATCTATCTATCTATCTATCTATCTACTGTATGTATCTATCTATCTATCTATCTATCTATCTATCTATCTATCTATCCATATTAACTAGAGCTTCAAGGAAACCCCGGTTACTCCAGGTGGACTCCAGTTGAAGGCCTCCTTGATGCAAAGAGAGAAGTCCCAAGCCCAGGTTACATGGCTGGTCGCGTGTCAGCTCTCGAAGCAAAATATGCCAATCGAGCAGGCTGACCACCAACTGACAATATCCATAAATTAAGTCCCAAATAACCCCGGAATTGCCAACAGCCGCTCAGCAGCTGCACGGATAAAAAACTGAGCAAAAACTCACATGGTTGAGCTGCCCAACGCTTTTTTCTCATAAAAGTCAAGCTGAAAAAAATTGTCAGAAAAAATATATATTTGTATTTTTCCAGTGTTTACTGAGTCTAACAATAAATCATGCTGTTCTTCTTGGCCACAGCAATTCTTATAATTTATGTTTTAATTCAGTTTTGCCTGCTACTGCAATCTGCTTTCTGTCTTTTCATTCTTCAATTCACTCTGACCCACACAGGTAGACAGTTTTTTATATCTGTGTAATTCCACATTGAAATAATGACGATGAAGCATTGATAGGTGTCGAAAATGAGTGGCCCGTCAGTCTCTCATTTATAAAGTGGGGGTTGTGCTGCTGGGGACCCGTCTGCGGTGAGGCTCTGGGCTTGCAGCATGAGACAGAAAATTGCAAAAATCTCTTCATAACCATTTATGATGCTTTGCCTCATATCGTGTCTGGCAGCTGCGCGCTTCTCACTTTACCTTCATCTTTTTCTTGTTTGTCCAATTTTTAATAGCTGTAGTTCATGGAGACCCATTCTTTTTTTAACTAAAATCTGGATTAGACTTAAATTTGCTCTTGTGTTTGATGAAAATACAGCCAAGATGAGAGTCTCAGCCAAGATGAGAGTCTCAGTGCCAAGGTGAGAGTCTCAGTGCCAAGGTGAGAGTCTCAGAGCCAAGATGAGAGTCTCAGAGCCAATATGAGAGTCTCAGAGCCAAGATGAGAGTCTCAGAGCCAAAATGAGAGAGAGTCTCAGTGCCAAGGTGAGAGTCTCAGTGCCAAGGTGAGAGTCTCAGAGCCAATATGAGAGTCTCAGAGCCAAGATGAGAGTCTCAGAGCCAATATGAGAGTCTCAGAGCCAATATGAGAGTCTCAGAGCCAATATGAGAGTTGCAGAGCCAAGATGAGAGTCTCAGTGCCAAGATGAGAGTCTCAGAGCCAAGATAAGAGTCTCAGAGTCAAGATGAGAGTCTCAGAGCCAAAATGAGAGAGAGTCTCAGTGCCAAGGTGAGAGTCTCAGTGCCAAGGTGAGAGTCTCAGAGCCAATATGAGAGTCTCAGAGCCAAGATGAGAGTCTCAGAGCCAATATGAGAGTCTCAGAGCCAATATGAGAGTCTCAGAGCCAAGATGAGAGTCTCAGAGCCAAGATGAGAGAGAGTCTCAGTGCCAAGATGAGAGTCTCAGAGCCAAGATGAGAGTCTCAGAGCCAATATGAGAGTCTCAGAGCCAAGGTGAGGGTCCTTCATCAGCTCATTATTTTTGAAGCCTTCATGACAGCGTAGACGGTTGCTGAAAATGCCAGGTGAAGTCCTCACGCTCCAAATTCTTGTTTTAGACCTCCTTAAGCGCAGCAAATCTGCATAAATACGAGCTACTTCCATACACAAATAAGAATTTTCTATATAGTTATGATTGCTTTTAATTTGCCAGGCAAGTAAGTGTGGAGCAGCAGCAGATGGGGGTTGGGGTGTATCTTGCTGCAGCACTCGGTGCCAAAGCTCTAACAGTGTAGCAACCTGCAGGTAGACAGCTGCTTATCAGAAGCATTTGGCGAAGCACGTAAACAGTCTATAAAAACCTCATGGCAATCTGCTTAACGAAACCATCTATTGAAGCACTTCACTGCTATCTCGTTATGAAAGTATTATATACTTAATTATATACTCAAGGAGTAATGCTTTTGGATTTAAGACATTTGTTTGGCTGCTGTAGTTATTGGATAATACCGTCTGTTTGACCAGTTTAGTCTGGAGTGGGCTCGCCTACCCTCTACTTATGTACCTACTCTAAACCACCTAACTAGCTAGCTAACTAGCTAACTCAGTAACTAACTAACTAACTAACTAACTAACTAACTAACTAACTAACTAACTAACTAACTAACTAACTAACTAACTAACTAACTAACTAACTAACTAACTAACTAACTAACTAACTAACTAACTAACTAACTAACTAACTAACTAACTAACTAACTAACTAACTAACTAACTAACTAACTAACTAACTAACTAACTAACTAACTAACTAACTAACTAACTAACTAACTAACTAACTAACTAACTGACTAACTAACTAACTAACTAACTAACTGACTAACTAACTAACTAACTAACTAACTAACTAACTGACTAACTAACTAACTAACTAACTAACTAACTAACTAACTAACTAACTAACTAACTAACTAACTAACTAACTAACTAACTAACTAACTAACTAACTAACTAACTAACTAACTAACTAACTAACTGACTAACTAGCTACGAGGCACTCTTTAACAAATCAAAATCTTTTTATAGTTCTATTGGATGCAAAGTTCGTTTTCATAGATTCTTCACAGCCGCAATATCTAGAAACAAAAGCTCTAAATTTGATATCTAATTTGCATCTTATCTATAACCATTCAACCCAGCCAATGGAAGAGATTTCCACCCAGTTCATCAGGCAAGAATTCGCGAGCAGACCCAAAAAGATGGAGTGGAAAGACTCGCCAAGTTTCCAAGAATCGATCACCAAAAATTCTGGCCAGATCAATTGGCAAATAACTCGATTTTATTTATTCATCGAATTCAGCATCTCTCCAGAAAATTTGGATAGCCGAGCTGGTTGGCAGGGGAAGGGGAAGGGATGGAGGGGAAGGATGGACGGCCCAGAGATCAATCACGGATCCTGGGCTTTGATCCGCTTTGACGCTTCAACCGTGCAGTTTTAATTTAAATTCAAAGACAGAAGACAGGCGGAGCGGCGGGGGGGGACAGACGGGCAACATGTTTGAATTCTGGGATTGGCAAAAATTGATGGCTCACAAACAATATGGCCAGCGCCTAGGGTTCCCTCTCCCACATCATCAGCAGCCTCGCTCATGGAGATCTGGGACTAGGATCTGGAATTGCTGCCGGAATCCTCTCCGCGTGTCAGATAGGCTGTGGCTTAGGCTTCTGGCGCCTCTGGTGCTGGCGCCTCTGGTGCTGGCGCCTCTGGTGCTGGCGCCTCTGGTGCTGGCGCCTCTGGTGCTGGCGCCTCTGGTGCTGGCGCCTCTGGTGCTGGCGCCTCTGGTGCTGGCGCCTCTGGTGCTGGCGCCTCTGGTGCTGGCGCCTCTGGTGCTGGCGCCTCTGGTGCTGGCGCCTCTGGTGCTGGCGCCTCTGGTGCTGGCGCCTCTGGTGCTGGCGCCTCTGGTGCTGGCGCCTCTGAAAGACAACTTGTCGGCTTTAGTAAAATATACTCTATCCCAGAAAACTCTTGTGCATGCCTGCCCCAGCGTGTGCATAGAAAATTAGATTTGTGAACAAGATCTGGCAACCCCGGACTCTGCGTTCAAAAGGCATCCTTGATCCGCTGGCATCCGCATCGACCCGAGCGGAGCACAGAAAGAATTCAAGACCGTCCTCTCACACACAGAATTGAGAAACTTTGTATTTGTTTGATTTTTGATACGCTTTGAGTCTTGTTGAGTAGAGATGGAGCGTGTTTTTTTCTGTTCTCCGCTCCTGTTTGTCTTCTGCTTTAATCAGCGCATTGCCATGCGGAATTGATCTGGGGCATTGAATTGGAAGATTTATTCACGTCCAAGTTGCCCACCGATACTGCTGCTGCAACTTGGCATTCATTTAATATACAGAAAAGTCTCCTTTACTGTCACAGAGACGGAGAGACCTCAAGGATTAAAGGCAACTGTTTTTGCAATAAACTATGGTTTATGGGCTTGTCTGCTGGGAATAGATTGACTGCTTGTTAGCGGAGGGATGGAAGTAGGGGGTGGAAGTAGAGGGGGCGGAAGTAGAGGGGGTGGAAGTAGAGGGGGTGGAAGTAGAGGGGGTGGAAGTAGAGGGGGTGGAAGTAGAGGGGTGGAAGTAGAGGGGGTGGAAGTAGAGGGGGTGGAAGTAGAGGGGGTGGAAGTAGAGGGGGTGGAAGTAGAGGGGGTGGAAGTAGAGGGGGTGGAAGTAGAGGGGGTGGAAGTAGAGGGGGCGGAAGTAGAGGGGGTGGAAGTAGAGGGGTGGAAGTAGAGGTGGTAGAAGTAGAGGGGGTGGAAGTAGAAGGGGCGGAAGTAGAGGGGGTGGAAGTAGAGGGGTGGAAGTAGAGGGACGGAAGTAAAGGGGCGGAAGTAGAGGGGGCGGAAGTAGAGGGGGACGAAGAAGAGGGGCGGAATAGAGGGGTGGAAGGGGGAAATAGAAAGGGTGGAAGTAGAGGGGCGGAAATAGAGGGGTGAAAGTAGAAGGGGCGGAAGTAGAGGGGGTGGAAGTAGAGGGGGTGGAAGTAGAGGGCGGAAGTAGAGGGGGTGGAAGTAGAGGGGCGGAAGTAGAGGGGTGGAAGTAGAGGGGTGGAAGTAGAGGGGGTGGAAGTAGAGGGGCGGAAGTAGAGGGGGTGGAAGTAGAGGGGTGGAAGTAGAGGGGGCGGAAGTAGAGGGGGTGGAAGTAGAGGGGCGGAAGTAGAGGGGGCGGAAGTAGAGGGGAACGAAGAAGAGGGGCGGAATAGAGGGGTGGAAGGGGGAAATAGAAAGGGTGGAAGTAGAGGGGCGGAAATAGAGGGGTGAAAGTAGAAGGGGCGGAAGTAGAGGGGGTGGAAGTAGAGGGGGTGGAAGTAGAGGGGTGGAAGTAGAGGGGTGGAAGTAGAGGGGGTGGAAGTAGAGGGGCGGAAGTAGAGGGGGTGGAAGTAGAGGGGTGGAAGTAGAGGGGCGGAAGTAGAGGGGGTGGAAGTAGAGGGGTGGAAGTAGAGGGGGTGGAAGTAGAGGGGGTGGAAGTAGAGGGGTGGAAGTAGAGGGGGTGGAAGTAGAGGGGCGGAAGTAGAGGGGGTGGAAGTAGAGGGGTGGAAGTAGAGGGGGCAGAAGTAGAGGGGGCGGAAGTAGAGGGGGCGGAAGTAGAGGGGGTGGAAGTAGAGGGGCGGAAGTAGAGGGGGCGGAAGTAGAGGGGGACGAAGAAGAGGGGCGGAATAGAGGGGTGGAAGGGGGAAATAGAAAGGGTGGAAGTAGAGGGGCGGAAGTAGAGGGGGTGGAAGTAGAGGGGTGGAAGTAGAGGGGGCGGAAGTAGAGGGGCGGAAGTAGAGGGGTGGAAGTAGAGGGGGTGGAAGTAGAGGGGCGGAAGTAGAGGGGGTGGAAGTAGAGGGGGCCGAAGTAGAGGGGTGGAAGTAGAAGGGGCGGAAGTAGAAGGGGCGGAAGTAGAGGGGCGGAAGTAGAGGGGGTGGAAGTAGAGGGGTGGAAGTAGAAGGGGTGGAAGTAGAGGGGGTGGAAGTAGAGGGGCGGAAGTAGAGGGGTGGAAGTAGAGGGGGTGGAAGTAGAGGGGGTGGAAGTAGAGGGGTGGAAGTAGAGGAGACGGAAAGAGATGGTGAACTCAGGGGCAATGAACTCAAATTTCAAACTCGAAGAAGGAATTGGCAGGCAAATTAAACCTATAAGTGAAGATTCCCGCAAAATTGTTTTTTCTTCTTGTAATGTCTAATTTAGAAAAATATCACGCCAACTCAACCAACCAGATAATTAATCGAGCGAAAGTGTGAGAAGCCTTAAATAACTTGATTATCCACTTTCTCTCACTTTGCCTCTGCCGAGCTCCATAATCTTCCTCACCTTGCCGAGGAAGTCCACTTGAGAGTCGCAGAATTGCATCTGGTTGCATCGCGGATTCGGCCAACCCCGGAGTCCGTGACGCTGATTGCGTTTGACACAATTTTAATCTTTGCCTGTATTGATGGTGCTTTCTGGAGTGTGACAAGCTGCAGACCACGGCGCCTCAGGGGACTGAAGCAGACTGTCTGGTGTCTTTTGCCAACTCGCCCAGCTCCCCAGTGTCACGCCCGGTTGGCTCCTGGAGAGTGCTAATTATCAACTTAGTTTGTTCAAGCTGCCTGCCTACCCGAGCAAAAGAGAAATTGGACAGAAGCATTTGAAAAGATCTCTTCTTCTTCTAAACTATAAGAGAAATTAATCCCTTTTCGGGTTTAAATATAATTTTTTCTGCGCAGGGTTATAGAAATTTTTTGAAAGGATTTTTCGTTTTTTTCTTGAGCATCACGCGACCATCTGCCGGTCACTCTTACATATATAAATCTAGATTGTTCTCTCCTTGACTCCTGCTGAATCTGGTCTCAACTCTCTCTCTACCTTTTGGCGATGGCATCTGTAAGTTAATACCCACCTCCATCTCCATCCGTGTGCCACTTAGTCGCAGAAATTCGACCCCGGCAATTCCATTAAGAATCGGCATCATTTTCTTTCCTCTTTCCGAATTTCGATTTTCTTGTCGGCGGCGGGGCTTTTTTCTCCTATAAATAAAAAATCAAGAAACAGTTTTGTTAGAAAAGCCAGAATTTAAAAACGGTATTTAAAAGTTTCCTTCAATCAGCCATTGAATATATATATATAGTTTGAACTGTGCACAAGCGGAGTCAGTAGAGAGCGGAGTCAGTAGGGAAGGGCATATTTGGTAGGGAGCGGATTTGGTAGGGAGCGGATTTGGTAGGCAGCGGATTTGGTAGGGAGCGGATTTGGTAGTTAGAGTAGGGGTTTAGTAGGGAGCGGATTTAGTAGGGAGCGGATTTAGTAGGGAGCGGATTTAGTAGGGAGCGGATTTAGTAGGTAGCGGATTCAGTACGTAGCGGATTCAGTAGGTAGCGGATTCAGTACGTAGCGGATTCAGTACGTAGCGGATTCAGTAGGGAGCGGATTCAGTACGTAGCGGATTCAGTAGGTAGCGGATTCAGTACGTAGCGGATTCAGTAGGTAGCGGATTCAGTACGTAGCGGATTCAGTAGGGAGCGGATTTGGTAAGGTGCGGATTCAGTAGGCAACGGTTTTGGTAGGTAGAGTAGGGGTTTAGTAGGGAGCGGATTTAGTGGGGAGCGGATTAAGTATAGTAGAGAGCGGATGGAGCTTGTTATCAGCGTGGAAGGGGGGTGGATCGGGAAGGGGCAGATCAGGAGGGGGTCGATTTGAATGAGGGGGATTTGAAGGGGGTGAACGCATCAACGCGGATCAGAAGGCCGTTGGGCCTCGCAGGCCTGCCAGACACAGTGGCGGCAGTCACTGAGCCCTGGTGCACCTGAGCCGTGGTTGCTAGGAGACCACCTGGCGCCGGTACCGCCGGACTTTCCAGCAGCTCCGCCTCCGCCCTCGGCGCCTCCTGGCTGCACCGACCTGACGCCACGAGCCTCTCCGCCGAGTCCATCAGCTGATCGCGCAGCAGCTGCCGACTTGCCCGAAGCCGGAGGTCGGCGACGAGGGACGGCTGTTAGAAAATATATAGCAAAGTTGACAACTACCGATATGTATCGAAAACACAGATTGAAAATTATAAAACTGCGGCTTACAGATTCGATCTCGTCTAGTGGCAAGTTTGTTGGTCTGTCGATTGGCTTGTGTTGATCATTTGCTGAAATTTAATTTTTCGATTTATATTTATTCAAAACCCCCTTTATACTACTTCATTATGCTCAGTAAGTAGGAAAAAAATTAGAGAATTTAAATTTAAAATAGTAAATGCATATAACCATTGAAGTAAATACAAAGTAAACTACTTTAAGTAGGCTGATTTGTTTGTGGTAAAAATCGTTAAAAAAAGACTTGGCAGCATCAAGACTCGAACCACCGCCCTACCAATCGCAGAACAGGCGCGCTAGCCATTAAGCTACTCACCGGCCGCCTCCTGGTCCACAGCAGCCAGCAGCTGCCTGCGAAGCTCAGCGACCGCTGCTGTTTGTTGTCTGCAGCCGCCGTCAGTGCGAGGTCCCGGATGTTCACTGGGCGAGAATATTTCCGACGACTTTTTACGACGCCTCAGACGATCTCGGAGGCCTAGCAGACGGTGCAAGAAACGACGGCCGGAACTTTTATCCGGAGCTTTGTTTGGACTCTGATGATTCTGCTGGTCCTGCTCATGATGTTGGAGCTCAGTTGTCTGAGTCTTCTGCTTGTTAGGCAGAGGTGTGTGCATAACACCTGAAATACGGGTAATTGGCTGGATTAGCAATCCATTCTATTCCTTCATCAGTGATGTTGGCTAGATTAGCAATCCATTCTATTCCTTCATCAGTGATGTTGGCTAGATTAGCAATCCATTCTATTCCTTCATCAGTGATGTTGGCTAGATTAGCAATCCATTCTATTCCTTCATCAGTGATGTTGGCTAGATTAGCAATCCATTCTATTCCTTCATCAGTGATGCTGGCTAGATTAGCAATCCATTCTATTCCTTCATCAGTGATGCTGGCTAGATTAGCAATCCATTCTATTCCTTCATCAGTGATGTGTTGGCTAGATTAGCAATCCATTCTATTCCTTCATCAGTGATGTGTTGGCTAGATTAGCAATCCATTTTATTCCTTCATCAGTGATGTGTTGGCTAGATTAGCAATCCATTCTATTCCTTCATCAGTGATGTTGGCTAGATTAGCAATCCATTCTATTCCTTTATCAGTGATGTTGGCTAGATTAGCAATCCATTCTATTCCTTCATCAGTGATGTTGGCTAGATTAGCAATCCATTCTATTCCTTCATCAGTGATGCTGGCTAGATTAGCAATCCATTCTATTCCTTCATCAGTGATGCTGGCTAGATTAGCAATCCATTCTATTCCTTCATCAGTGATGCTGGCTAGATTAGCAATCCATTCTATTCCTTCATCAGTGATGCTGGCTAGATTAGCAATCCATTCTATTCCTTCATCAGTGATGCTGGCTAGATTAGCAATTCCTTCTACTCCTTCATCAGTGATGCTGGCTAGATTAGCAATCCATTCTATTCCTTCATCAGTGATGCTGGCTAGATTAGCAATTCCTTCTACTCCTTCATCAGTGATGCTGGCTAGATTAGCGATCCATTCTATTCCTTCATCAGTGATGCTGGCTAGATTAGCAATCCATTCTATTCCTTCATCAGTGATGCTGGCTAGATTAGCAATTCCTTCTACTCCTTCATCAGTGATGCTGGCTAGATTAGCAATTCCTTCTACTCCTTCATCAGTGATGCTGGCTAGATTAGCAATTCCTTCTACTCCTTCATCAGTGATGCTGGCTAGATTAGCAATCCATTCTATTCCTTCATCCAAGCTTCCACTCTACAGAAGAGATAACTAGCTGAATTTTGTGACTGACCATGCAGCTCATTTCCACTAAAATGATAGGCACTGCCTTTGTCAGCCAGGCTAAGCAAACATCTTAGAACAAAGCTCTTCTCTCTGTGTCAAAAATAGACGACCTTGAGACATTTTTCTGAATTAAATTTTGGAAAACTTGACTTCTTCAAGTTTCTTCACTGCGTGCAAAATCACGGCGCGAACGCTTCTGATGGAGGTCTCTTTATCACTCGGGTTTCAAACTTTTACTGTGAAAATGTTTTTGAGTGCAAACATTTATCACTATAATGATTGATTGTCAATAACAGGCCCATTCACAGACACATTCACAGACACAGTCACAGATGCATCACAGACACATTCACAGACACAGTCACAGACACAGTCACAGACACATTCACAGACACATTCACAGGCACATTCACAGACGCATTCACAGACGCATTCACAGACACATTTACAAACACATTCACTGAAACATTCACGGACACATTCACAGACACATTCACAGACACATTCACGAACATATTCAAAAATCCCTACCAGTTTGCTGTGCTCGAGAAGCACCGGAAGGTTGTTGCCATATGCGATCCTCCAGCATGGCGACCATTGCTCGAATTTCGGAGAGCCCCGCCTCTTCGGCATCATGGTTTGCCGAAAAAAATTGCCAAATAAGTTCGACTGGTAGTTGAAGAAAACTTGACAATTGCGCGATGGCCTGCATAGCAACGGGGGACAGGTGATTGCCAACTAACAGGTCACATTCTACAGTCACTAACAGGTCACATTCTACAGTCACTAACAGGTCACATTCTACAGTCACTAACAGGTCACATTCTACAGTCACTAACAGGTCACATTCTACAGTCACTCACAGGTCACATTCTACAGTCACTAACAGGTCACATTCTACAGTCACTCACTGGTCACATTCTTCAGTCACTCACTGGTCACATTCATCAGTCACTCACTGGTCACATTCTACAGTCACTAACAGGTCACATTCTACAGTCACTCACAGGTCACATTCTACAGTCACTCACAGGTCACATTCTACAGTCACTCACTGGTCACATTCTTCAGTCACTCACTGGTCACATTCTTCAGTCACTCACTGGTCACATTCTTCAGTCACTCACTGGTCACATTCTTCAGTCACTCACAGGTCACATTCTACAGTCACTCACAGGTCACATTCTACAGTCACTAACAGGTCACATTCTACAGTCACTCACAGGTCACATTCTACAGTCACTCACTGGTCACATTCTTCAGTCACTCACTGGTCACATTCTTCAGTCACTCACTGGTCACATTCTTCAGTCACTCACTGGTCACATTCTTCAGTCACTCACAGGTCACATTCTACAGTCACTCACTGGTCACATTCTTCAGTCACTCACAGGTCACATTCTACAGTCACTCACTGGTCACATTCTTCAGTCACTCACTGGTCACATTCTTCAGTCACTCACTGGTCACATTCTTCAGTCACTCACTGGTCACATTCTTCAGTCACTCACAGGTCACATTCTACAGTCACTCACAGGTCACATTCTTCAGTCACTCACAGGTCACATTCTACAGTCACTCACAGGTCACATTCTACAGTCACTCACAGGTCACATTCTACAGTCACTCACAGGTCACATTTTACAGTCACTCACAGGTCACATTCTACAGTCACTCACAGGTCACATTTTACAGTCACTCATAGGTCACATTCTACAGTCACTCACAGGTCACATTCTACAGTCACTCACAGGTCACATTCTACAGTCACTCACAGGTCACATTCTACAGTCACTCACAGGTCACATTTTACAGTCACTCACAGGTCACATTCTACAGTCACTCACAGGTCACATTTTACAGTCACTCATAGGTCACATTCTACAGTCACTCACAGGTCACATTTTACAGTCACTCACAGGTCACATTTTACAGTCACTCACAGGTCACATTCTTCAGTCACTCACAGGTCACATTCTACAGTCACTCACAGGTCACATTCTACAGTCACTCACAGGTCACATTCTACAGTCACTCACAGGTCACATTCTACAGTCACTCACAGGTCACTCTTTACTTCTACGTACAAAAAATGTTCAAGAAAGAGAAAATGAATATTTGTTAAGAATGCTGATTACCTGGGATGTTAATTCAGTTTTCCGGTTTAGCCTTGAATATTCCTGTAAGGTAAGACATTTTTCGTATCAGAACTGAACCTGTGTCCCTATTATAAACTACAAATATATCAGTTGTTGTTCACTTCATTCTATTCCTTTATCCGTGATGCTGGCTATGAGTATGAGTAGATTAGCAATCCAATACACCAATTAGCAAGAACAATTATGTACACAGGGCACAGAAAGGCGAAAACAAACAAAACACCAGCTCACCATGGACGATGTAGCTTCCAACCTCGAAGCTGATTGTTCATCTTTGGCCGTCCGACTTTGAAGTATCGGCCATCGATTTGAATTTCCGCACAGTTGTCCGACTGCGGACACTCGAAGCCGCTTGACCGGATCTGTCTCGAGGAGGCCGTACAGTAACTGACGGCATCCTTTGCGATACCAGGGGGTTATATTTTGTCTTTAATCCTAGATCCCAGATCCTAGATCCCAGATCCTAGATCCCAGATCCTAGATCCCAGATCCTAGATCCCAGATCCTAGATCCCAGATCCTAGATCCCAGATCCTAGATCCCAGATCCTAGATCCCAGATCCTAGATCCCAGATCCTAGATCCCAGATCCTAGATCCCAGATCCTAGATCCCAGATCCTAGATCCCAGATCCTAGATCCCAGATCCTAGATCCCAGATCCTAGATCCCAGATCCTAGATCCCAGATCCTAGATCCCAGATCCTAGATCCCAGATCCTAGATCCCAGATCCTAGATCCCAGATCCTAGATCCCAGATCCTAGATCCCAGATCCTAGATCCCAGATCCTAGATCCCAGATCCTAGATCCCAGATCCTAGATCCCAGATCCTAGATCCCAGATCCTAGATCCCAGATCCTAGATCCCAGATCCTAGATCCCAGATCCTAGATCCCAGATCCTAGATCCCAGATCCTAGATCCCAGATCCTAGATCCCAGATCCTAGATCCCAGATCCTAGATCCCAGATCCTAGATCCCAGATCCTAGATCCCAGATCCTAGATCCCAGATCCTAGATCCCAGATCCTAGATCCCAGATCCTAGATCCCAGATCCTAGATCCCAGATCCTAGATCCCAGATCCTAGATCCCAGATCCTAGATCCCAGATCCTAGATCCCAGATCCTAGATCCCAGATCCTAGATCCCAGATCCTAGATCCCAGATCCTAGATCCCAGATCCTAGATCCCAGATCCTAGATCCCAGATCCTAGATCCCAGATCCTAGATCCCAGATCCTAGATCCCAGATCCTAGATCCCAGATCCTAGATCCCAGATCCCAGATCCCAATCACCCACCTGGAGTCAGATGCGCCATGTTCTCCTTGAACCGAGGCGAGTGAAGACCAGCGCTAATGATGCCCGCCAGACGTTTTCCTCGGTGCTGATCGAAGTAGGGCGAATCGAAAGGCAGCTGGCCGACAACCATGACGAACAGGACTACGCCTCTGTAGAAAATTAAGGAGGTTTGGCTTAAATAAAAAATAAGATGCTTCAACCAGAGAAGTCCCTCATCCACCGGCAAAGAGAGAGAGAGAGAGAGAGAGAGAGAGAGAGAGAGAGAGGAACCGGTCTAGCCACCTCTCTGAGAGGGAGGAACCGGTGGGACACCATCAGCAACCGGTAGAGAGAGCGACAGAGAAACCGGTGGGACACCCTCAGCAACCGGTAGAGAGAGCGACAGAGAAACCGGTGGGACACCCTCAGCAACCGGTAGAGAGAGCGACAGAGAAACCGGTGGGACACCCTCAGCAACCGGTAGAGAGAGCGACAGAGAAACCGGTGGGACACCCTCAGCAACCGGTAGAGAGAGCGACAGAGAAACCGGTGGGACACCCTCAGCAACCGGTAGAGAGAGCGACAGAGAAACCGGTGGGACACCCTCAGCAACCGGTAGAGAGAGCGACAGAGAAACCGGTGGGACAACCTCAGCAACAGGTAGAGCAACAGGCAACCCAGACTTACAGACTCCAAGCATCAACCTCAGGCCCGTAGCGCAGGTTTTCAGTGGCACTGAGCAGCTCAGGAGCTGAATACTCCGGACTGCCACATCTGGTGCTCAACAGATTTTCATTGTCCATCAGATTGCTCAGTCCAAAATCTAATTGTTATTGGATTAAATTTCAAGGTGCTTTAAGTCTCAACCTCTTCTATTCTTAGAAATTCCTTCCCCAATGCAAGAGAACTCACCGCAAAGTTTAACTGAAATCTTCTCTCTGTTCAGCAAAATGTTTTCAGTTTTCAAGTCCCTGTGCACCAGGCGGAGGCTGTGCAGATAGCCCAGTGCCGAGCTCAGCTGATAAAAGTACATCCTAGCTAACGACTCTGGGAAGCGCCGAGTTGGGAGGAAAGTCTTCAAGTGATCTTTGATTGTGCCGCCAGCTGCCAGCTCGGTGACGAGTATGTACAGGCCATCGCCCTGAGGAAATTGACGGTTCATTGTTTGTCAGTCAGTCAGTATTGTTTGTCAGTCAGTCAGTCAGAATTGTTTGTCAGTCAGTCAGTATTGTTTGTCAGTCAGTCAGTCAGTGTTGTTTGTCAGTCAGTCAGTCAGTATTGTTTGTCAGTCAGTCAGTCAGAATTGTTTGTCAGTCAGTCAGTATTGTTTGTCAGTCAGTATTGTTTGTCAGTAGAGAAATGGACTGCAGGATTACCTTCAGTGACTGATAGTACCGCACAATGTTGGGGTGCCGGATGTGGCTCAGCAGGCGGGCCTCTCTCAGCAGCGTCTGTCTGGCAAGCCGGTTTGGCAGCTTCCGGGTGTCCAAAACCTTCACTGCAACCTGGCGACGAAAGAATCAGAGTTATAAAATTGTGTAAACAATTCGCTATGAAAATAGGGTGGGTTGCTAATCTAGCCAGCATCACTGATGAAGGAATAGAATGGATTGCTAATCTAGCCAACATCACTGATGAAGGAATAGAATGGATTGCCAATCTAGCCAGCATCACTGATGAAGGGATAGAATGGATTGCTAATCTAGCCAACATCACTGATGCAGGAATAGAATGGATTGCTAATCTAGCCAACATCACTGATGAAGGAATAGAATGGATTGCTAATCTAGCCAGCATCACTGATGAAGGAATAGAATGGATTGCTAATCTAGCCAGCATCACAGATGAAGGAATAGAATGGATTGCTAATCTAGCCAACATCACTGATGAAGGAATACGACTAGAACGTACTGTAAACTTTTCAGTTGAGTTTTCATAGGGAACAGCAAAAGTACATCAGCCCACTCGTCGCGAGCAGTCCAGAGACGGCTCTCTTTTTGTCGGCTCTCTCAGAAGAACAGAATATTTCCCAACAGAAATGTTACAGAGACAAGAAGATTAGTAACATCCGGTGTCGAACACGATCCCATCTGATTTCCCCAGGGTCACAGGGGGTTGCTCAGAATAGAGGAGTTGACTGCTGCTAATGGACTGCCCGATCGCGGGCAATTTTTAAAACTGCGTTTATTCCCTAAAACCAATCCGATGCCTCCACAGGGTAAATGTTCGGCAAATAAATATCAAAAGCGGCCAGGAAAAGCAAATATTTGCTTAAATCCCAGGTCCAACTAGAGAGCCGGAGTCTCATATTATTTAATCTAGGATCCGGGATCTGGGATCTAGGATCTGGGATCTAGGATCTGGGATCTAGGATCTGGGATCTAGGATCTGGGATCTAGGATCTGGGATCTAGGATCTGGGATCTAGGATCTGGGATCTAGGATCTGGGATCTAGGATCTGGGATCTAGGATCTGGGATCTAGGATCTGGGATCTAGGATCTGGGATCTAGGATCTGGGATCTAGGATCTGGGATCTAGGATCTGGGATCTAGGATCTGGGATCTAGGATCTGGGATCTAGGATCTGGGATCTAGGATCTGGGATCTAGGATCTGGGATCTAGGATCTGGGATCTAGGATCTGGGATCTAGGATCTGGGATCTAGGATCTGGGATCTAGGATCTGGGATCTAGGATCTGGGATCTAGGATCTGGGATCTAGGATCTGGGATCTAGGATCTGGGATCTAGGATCTGGGATCTAGGATCTGGGATCTAGGATCTGGGATCTAGGATCTGGGATCTAGGATCTGGGATCTAGGATCTGGGATCTAGGATCTGGGATCTAGGATCTGGGATCTAGGATCTGGGATCTAGGATCTGGGATCTAGGATCTGGGATCTAGGATCTGGGATCTAGGATCTGGGATCTAGGATCTGGGATCTAGGATCTGGGATCTAGGATCTGGGATCTAGGATCTGGGATCTAGGATCTGGGATCTAGGATCTGGGATCTAGGATCTGGGATCTAGGATCTGGGATCTAGGATCTGGGATCTAGGATCTGGGATCTAGGATCTGGGATCTAGGATCTGGGATCTAGGATCTGGGATCTAGGATCTGGGATCTAGGATCTGGGATCTAGGATCTGGGATCTAGGATCTGGGATCTAGGATCTGGGATCTAGGATCTGGGATCTAGGATCTGGGATCTAGGATCTGGGATCTAGGATCTGGGATCTAGGATCTGGGATCTAGGATCTGGGATCTAGGATCTGGGATCTAGGATCTGGGATCTAGGATCTGGGATCTAGGATCTGGGATCTAGGATCTGGGATCTAGGATCTGGGATCTAGGATCTGGGATCTAGGATCTGGGATCTAGGATCTGGGATCTAGGATCTGGGATCTAGGATCTGGGATCTAGGATCTGGGATCTAGGATCTGGGATCTAGGATCTGGGATCTAGGATCTGGGATCTAGGATCTGGGATCTAGGATCTGGGATCTAGGATCTGGGATCTAGGATCTGGGATCTAGGATCTGGGATCTAGGATCTGGGATCTAGGATCTGGGATCTAGGATCTGGGATCTAGGATCTGGGATCTAGGATCTGGGATCTAGGATCTGGGATCTAGGATCTGGGATCTAGGATCTGGGATCTAGGATCTGGGATCTAGGATCTGGGATCTAGGATCTGGGATCTAGGATCTTGGATCTAGGTTACCTCGCACTGAGTGACCTCGTGAACCGCCAGTTCCACTCGAGCGAAGCCGCCGCGCCCCAGGGTGCAGCCGCTCAGCAGGTATCGGCCAATTCGCCGAATCCGCCTGCCCATGGCGCCGAACCCATGCGGCTCCTTCACCGAATGATGCGGCGGCTGATTCTGGAGCGCTCAGGATGAAGGAGAGACTGGATGAAGGAGATTTCAGATTGGGATTTCAGATTGGGATTTTAGATTGGGATTTCAGATTGGGATTTCAGATTGGGATTTTAAATTGGGATTTAGGATTGGGATGTTTAAAATACACAGGTATAGAAAAGCCTCACTTTGTCTGAAGATCTTCTTTTAGGAGCAGAATTAACGTTAATCAAAGAAGCGAGAAGCTTAGGGTATCAATCAATAGTGTGCTTGCTGCAGGCGAGGCACTGCTTGAGCCAGTTTGCAGGGCAGACGGCAACTGAGCAGATGAAGCTGGTTGGAAACTGGCCTGTGAAGACTAGATGCCCTCCCCCCGCCTCGGATAGGTTGAAGGGCTCTGGTTCGCAGCGGGGGGGGGTTAGAGCTGGATCGAGCAAGTGCAGCACAGCACTGTGGGTACAACGGACCAGAAGGCCCGATTAGGGTAAGACAAAGTTAGAGAACTTAGGGGAGTTTTCGATCGCCTTCTAGTCCAGTTGCTACTTACAAAGACACTTGGGATCATGGACTACTACTATGGGAAATCTGGACTGAGATTTTTAGTTTGAATTTTTCTAATAACGAGAGGAGAAACTCGTTACGAAAATATTTGAAGCATTTTTTCGCCAAATTTTCTTGTTTTTTGGCCAGTCCAGATGCTCCGCTAAGTAGTCCATGGATGGAAGGATAGAGAGCATATCTGTCTCGGGTAGTGGCTGATTAGAAAATATGGCACGACAGTAATAAAAGTGCAATGCAAGCAGAACTAGTCTATATGAAAATTGCAGCTATTAACATAAGACAGAATGGTAGAATGGCCTTATAGATCAGACACAGTGATAGAATGGCCTTATAGATCAGACACAGTGATAGAATGGCCTTATACATCAGACACAGTGATAGAGAGGCCTTATAGATCAGACACAATGATAGAATGGCCTTATAGATCAGACACAGTGATAGAATGGCCTTATACATCAGACACAATGGTAGAGTGGCCTTATAGATCAGACACAATGGTAGAGTTGCCTTATAGATCATACACAATGGTAGAGTTGACTTATAGATCAGACACAATGATAGAATGGCCTTATAGATCAGACACAGGGATAGAATGGCCTTATACATCAGACACAGTGGTAGAGAGGCCTTATAGATCAGACACAATGATAGAATGGCCTTATACATCAGACACAGTGGTAGAGAGGCCTTATAGATCAGACACAATGATAGAATGGCCTTATAGATCAAACACAATGATAGAATGGCCTTATACATCAGATCAATGGTAGAGCGGCCTTATAGATCAGACACAATGGTAGAGGCCTTATAGATCAGACACAATGATGGAGAGGCCTTATAGATCAGACACAACGATGAAGAGGCCTTATTGATCAGACACAATGGTAAAATGGCCTTATAGATCAGACACAGTGATAGAATGGCCTTATACATCAGACACAGTGGTAAAGAGGCCTTACAGATCAGACACAATGGTAGAATGGCCTTATACATCAGACACAGTGGTAGAGAGGCCTTATAGATCAGACACAATGGTAGAATGGCCTTATAGATCAGACACAGTGTTAGAGTGGTCTTATAGATCAGACACGATGGTAAAGTAGCCTTATAGATCAGACACAATGGTAGAGAGGCCTTATAGATCAGACACAATGGTAGAGTGGTCTTATAGATCAGACACAGTGTTTATAATGGCCTTATAGATCCGAAACAGTGTTAGAGTGGTCGAACAATGCTAGAATGGCCTTATAGATCAGACACAATGGTAGAGTGGTCTTATAGATCAGACACAGTGTTTATAGTGGCCTTATAGATCCGAAACAGTGTTAGAGTGGTCTTATAGATCAGACACAATGGTAAAGTAGCCTTATAGATCAGACACAATGGTAGAGAGGCCTTATAGATCAGACACAATGGTAGAGTGGTCTTATAGATCAGACACAGTGTTTATAATGGCCTTATAGATCCGAAACAGTGTTAGAGTGGTCGAACAATGCTAGAATGGCCTTATAGATCAGACACAATGGTAGAGAGGCCTTATAGATAAGACACAATGATGGAGAGGCCTTATAGATCAGACACAATGGTAAAGTGGTCTTATAGATCAGACACAATGGTAGAGAGGCCTTATAGATCAGATACAGCTAGCCGTTAAGATCTGAATCATTTAGGTGAACATTAACGGGGCAAGTGAAGGCTCATTCACATGTGGCTGGGCAAATTGCTTCAAGCCAATCAGGCTCCAGGTAGAGACCTGTATATGCTGATGATCTGTGACTTCGCAGACAACTTGTCTGCTCATTTCTTTCTCCATCTTCTTGGGTTCCAAACTGCTGCTCAAGATTGTCACTGCATTGCTTTGCAACACCGAGGACAAAACGATGAGGCCTCTCGCCCTCTTGATGGCTCTTTCGGCTGCAATTCAGCTTCCAGACTTTTGTTCAGGTGAGACTGTTGCCTGTCTTTTTGGGTTTATTGCAATCAACGGAACTGCGTATCGAAGTTACAAGTAGTCACCCAGACCTAATCAGCACCTTACCACTCTGTAGCATAGACCAACTCCCTCAGGCATAGGTAATCACTCAGACCTAATCAGCACCTTACCACTCTGTAGCATAAGACCCACTCCCTCAGGCATAGGTAATCACTCAGACCTAATCAGCACCTTGCCACTCTGTAGCATAGACCCACTCCCTCAGGCATAGGTAATCACTCAGACCTAATCAGCACCTTACCACTCTGTGACATAGACCTACTCCCTCAGGCATAAGTAATCACTCAGACCTAATCAGCACCTTACCACTCTGTAGCATAGACCAACTCCCTCAGGCATAGGTAATCACTCAGACCTAATCAGCACCTTACCACTCTGTAGCATAAGACCCACTCCCTCAGGCATAGGTAATCACTCAGACCTAATCAGCACCTTGCCACTCTGTAGCATAGACCCACTCCCTCAGGCATAGGTAATCACTCAGACCTAATCAGCACCTTACCACTCTGTGACATAGACCTACTCCCTCAGGCATAGGTAATCACTCAGACCTAATCAGCACCTTACCACTCTGTGACATAGACCTACTCCCTCAGGCATAGGTAATCACTCAGACCTAATCAGCACCTTGCCACTCTGTAGCATAGACCTCAGATATAGATATAGATCTAGATCTATAGATCACATATAGATCTAGACACAGTCAAGACTACCTAAGCTATCAAGCAGCTTTACCACTCTGACACGAACCCCAGTCTAACACTAATTGGTAGTCACACAGCCTCTTCTTTACTAAAGAAGAAACAAGGGCTATAATGGCCTTGAATTCGTTATATTATTCTCCACTGCTCATTACTCAACAACCTTACGTCAGAAGGCAACCAGTCTGCTAACAATGAACTGCATGCGCTTGGAATTTAGAGTAGTTTCCCAGAAGGGAAGATATTTCTATTGAATTGATCAGCCATCTCTGTGTACCGTGCAATCCATCAGAAAAATTGCTAGTCATGCTGGCTGCATCAAATGAATAGGGGGGGGGGGGGCTGCTCTGCTCGAAACGACAATCGGCCTCTAGTTTTTAATTCAAAGAAAATCGCTGCGATTGTTGTTGCTGCTTTGCTACGTGCCTGTGACCCTGCCGAGCCCCCCGCGGAGGAACCGGGCCCCCATCTTCCTTGCTCGGTTCCAGGCGAATTTTTTTGTATGCCAGTGCCTAAAAAAGTTCGCCAGATTTTTGTATTTTGGTTGCATTTGTAGAAATTGAGCTAGCTAACTGCAGTGCATACGACAGCCCTGACTTTCCTATCACCATAAATCATAAATTCACTCTGTGCAGATGGGGGTGCATCGCACGCCAAGCGAAAGGCCCATTCACACACTTTTACAAGCACCAGTCTATCGTAAAATTTTCACAAATAGATTAGCATAATAATTTACTCTGACTGCAAGCCCACCAACTTGGAATGCAGGTCTACCGCTGTGTCCCAATGAGCAGCTCAGTCTCGCTGCTCAGCTGACTCCAGCTGCTCAACTCTGTCTCGACGCCTCCACCGAAAGCCTCGTCGCTTCCGCGACCCTCGGTGCCGCTCCGTGCGTCCGACCGGCGATGTTCGAAGCGGTGAACCTCCTGCCAGCTCAGCCGGACACTCTGGCTCTCCTGTTGTCCGACGGCGCTCCGACTCTGTTCCTGACGGCCGGCAACGGCTCGAGACTCGACGCGACTCCGCTCACATCGGCGGCACAGCTGACTGCGGCCAGCTTTCGGACTCGACTGTCCGGAGCAGACGGCGGTGTCAGCTTTGAGAGCGTCCTGCGGCCGGGGATTTTCGTCGGACTTTTGTCGCCGAACTCCACTGAGGCAGGCGGGTCGGCTGTGGGACTGACAGCGGCCGAGCTGAGCTTCACCGTGAACTGCAGCACTGGTGAGTCGGCTGAGGACCTCCTCTGTGGAGCTGTGAGCTGTCATTGTTGTTTAACTTTCTGAAAGCTCTGCTTTTTCAGCCGCTTCGTCCCTGCGGTCTCGCGGCCAGCCGGCCCGCTTCTCCACCATCAACTACGCCGGGCTGTACGCGTCCTCCCTGGTGGACGGAAACCACAATGGAAGATGGAGCTCCGGCTCGTGCGCTGAGACCTCCGCTTCCGACCCGACGCCCTGGTTCATGATCGACCTGCTGCGCGACTTCCTCATCGACCGAGTGGACGTGTACAACCGTCAGGACTGCTGCTACACTCGGTTCCGACAGGTGACTCTCGGTGTGGGATCGGATCCGCAGTCGTGGGTCACCTGGTCGCCGAGCCAGTTCGCACAGGTGAATTACTACGCTGGTCCGGCGAGTCTGAGTCCTCAGGTAGTACCGTTTTCGGACATCCTGCTCGTTGGACGGTTCATCGTGCTGCAGAAGAACGTCACGGGTCTGGCTTCCAATCAGCTGATCATGAACCTGTGCGAGGTCGAGGTCTTCGGCTGGGACGTCTGTGAGTGCTTTGCGTATGGATTTTTTCGCATAGATTAGAGCTTGCTTAGCAATCATTTGTCGCCACTTGCAGTTCCACTCGTGTCGGAGGGCATGCCGACCGCCGCCAGTTCTGCAGTCAGCACTGAGTTGTCAGTCGATGCCAAACTCAGCAACTGCTTCAACTCGCCGATCGCAACATCCAATGACTCCACCGCGTGGCTTCTCGTGGACTTTCTGCGTCCGGTGCAGTTGCACGAAGCCTCAGTCATTCTGGCTGTTCAGGCAGCGTCCAATGCTGAAACCAGTTTGCAGTTTTACGGAGTGCAAGACGCATCGTCCAACGGCACTGCTCTGGCAAACGTGTCATTTAGAGGCAACAAAGTTGGCCAAGTTCAACAGCGAGTGCATCTCAAGGACCGGACTGGTCAGATGGTTCGGATGACCATTGACGGGACGTCGCAGCTGTCCATCTGCGAGATTCAGGTGTTCGCAGCTTCAGTTGGTGAGGATTAGTTTTTAGTGACGCTTAAAGTCCGATAATAATAACAACTACAGAACGGCTGTTGGCCCTCTTGGCTGTGAATCGCACCCCACCTGGCCAATATCCGTGCACACAAGCCCCAAATGAAGGCGGGCGCGCAATAAATAAGTCTGGGGGTCGCGTAGCGCAAGAGTCAGCCGGATTTACCGCAGACAGCTACTTGACGCCTTTAAAATACAATTATGAGTATGAATATCAGCTAACTTGACTTCTCTCAATGTGAAACCTTTATTCTAGCACAGCTGGTAACCGCAATTCAAAATCCCGTTCCACTCCCAGCTCCCACTCTGTGCGGCGGCGGCGAGGCCTTCGAGCTCTGGGAGGCCAAGCCGAACACATCCAGCGGTACCCGCCGACTTCTGCACTGGTCCACAGCCGCGACCGGCAGCTCAGTCCCGGTTGCCATGGCTACGCCGAACGCGTTAGCAACCGACTGGCTGCCCCTGAGGCTGCTGCAGCGACCGGCTCTGAGCCCGGCTGGCGCGGCCGCCTTCCGCCGGCGGTCGGCGGCGTCCTTCGAAGCTGCGGCAGCTCCCGGCTGGTTCCTGAGCATCCTGCCGACCGGAGCCAACGACACCGCGGCGCTGTTTCGCCCGACGAGCGGCGGCGGTGCCGACGCCGAGGCGGAGCGTCAGCGAGCGACCTTCAGCCTGGCGCAGCCGCACGCGACGTCCTGCTGCGGGAGACTCGAGCTGCGGCATGGCGCGGCAGGCCTTCTGGCAGCGGAGTCGGCAGTCGGCGTGGCGACGCTGCGACTGGCGGAGGCTGACGGTGTCGGGCTGGTGAGCAGCTTCGAGGCCGCCTGCGACTCCGGTGAGCATTCCCTCTGGGTGACTTTATCATTATTTCAACCCGCTGTCTCACAAAGGTAAGGCAAAGGTAGGTATGCTTATTAAAAATATATATTTTTTATTAAATATTGAAGTACATTGATGCGCTTTTGTGTGAATATGTTTCTGTTAAATTTTTCTTTATAAATATACTGACTCAAAATATCGACGACTGTTTATATACGACGCTTAAGAATTTAAGCTAAAGCAGCTATCTTTCTAAGGCCAAGCCTTTAGCATTGAAAAAAAGAAATTTAAAATGGCAAGTCTGACAGCATGACAGTTCAAACAAAGTAATGTCAACTTTTTATTGATCTCGTTGACATTTCAGACTTTAATTGCTTCCATTACGCGACTGTCAATAAGAAATGGAGTGACGTGTTAAAGCCTTCAATTGCCACTCAGAATACATGTACATGAAATATAAGTACGCATTGGCGAGACAGAGAAAATTGACATTTCAAGCCTTTATAAGATGATGTTTTTACCTTCTGCTATTACAAAAATTATTACAAATTTAAAGAATACAGTCATCTTAAATTTGAGCAATAGAGTTCAGTGTCCAGAGACTGCCTTTGCGCTCTCTGTGTGTTTATCCAGTCTGAGTTATTGAAGCCCGTTACCCTGAATAGAAATTTCAATCTGTCTGGGTTGACTGGCCCTGTTCTTTGTCTGACGGGTCACTGTCACAAACTGACTGTCACAAATTGACTGTCACAAATTGACTGCCACAAATTGACTGTCACAAATTGACTGTCACAAATTGACTGTCACAAATTGACTGTCACAAATTGACTGTCACAAACTGAATATCACAAACTGATTATCAGAAAGTGACTGATACAAATTGACTGCCGCTGTACACTCCGCCGACCGCCTGCCGAAGGCGGCCGCGCCAGCCGGGCTCAGAGCCGGCCGCTGCAGCAGCCTCAGGGGCAGCCAGTCGGTTGCTAACGCGTTCGGCGTAGCCATGGCAACCGGGACTGAGCTGCCGGCTGCGGCAGCGGATCGGTGCAGTGCAGAAGTCGGCGGGTGCCGCTGGATGTGTTCGGCTTGGCCTCCCAGAGCTCGAAGGCCTCGCCGCCGCCGCCGCACAGAATCGGAGCTGGGAGTGAAGCAGATGATCAAGTTGAAGCAAACGTTTCTTGATAAAGTTGCTGCTCTTTTTGGTGTAAAAACATGCCGGAAATGGTCAGCTGCAACGACCCGCCCGTCCAGTCACTCAGGTACCCGCGCGCACTCGGTCATGATCTCCGGTTCTGTAGAATTTCGTGATTTTGATTTCGTCAGTCCATTCGTCTCCAATGATGGGTAAATCGAAGGTGATCTCCGTTTTGATGACGTCCAGAACGGTCGCGGTGAGAAACACTTCGTGCAGCTGCACAGGAAGCATCATCTCCAGGCTCAAGGTAACAATAAACTCGAACTTACAGACGTCTCAACCGAACACTTCAAGTTCGTTCAGGCTCATGACGAGCTGCTCAGAAGCGAGACCAGTGGCATTCTTCTGCAGCATGACGAAACGTCCAACACGCCTGATGTGTGTAAAAGTTTTCGGACTTCCAGCAGCAGCCGCCGGACCAGCAGAGCAGTTCACCAGCGTGAACTGGCTCAGCAACTTTTCCAGCCACCCCTGATAATCGGATCCACACGTAAACTCGGTCAACGAGGAAGTCGCTCAGCAGGACGTCTCACGGCTTTGCAATAGAGCCACTGCTGTCATACTCATATTTCCCATCAACCAGAAAAGTCGCGTAGGGAAAAGTACTGTTCAAAGTAGAATTACGAGCGTATATACTGGCCCGGGAATCCACAGGCGACAGGTGTGCTGTTTGTGAATTTTGTTAACTAAGGTTGCTGATGACCGTCAAAACACTTTCATATATGAATAGTATTATCTCCCGCACGCAAGCAGCCTTCCTTACAAATCACGCAGGCACCAAATGAAAACTTGTTGCACTCCAATGAGCTGGCCTTTTCCATGCATTGTGATCAGGCACTAGGCAGCAATAAAGTAATGAATACAAAACTGTTGTGTCTTTTTCCAACAAAGAAACAAATGAATTGGCAGCCAACGTGGGTCTGCTCCGTAGCCTCAGCTCTGGCTATTTCCTCTTTATTTGTCTTGTTAATATTAGGGCTTTGTTCAAAGCGTTAAAAGTCAACGAAGTCGAACATCGAAGAAATTTCAGCTGTTCCCATCCATGGATGAAGGAAGGAATCCTTCATCCATGTTCCCATCACTTTAGTGCATTTTTCTATGGCATAACCCCATTAGCACTGTGTAAAACAGCAATTCTTTGCAAAATCTGTTATCTATACGAGCATAGAAAACCCTAGCAATGGTTAGTTGTCTAAATGATTTCTGATATAGGCAATGTACGAATTGCCACGAGTGGCTTCGAGCATTGTCTATGGAAGAAATCATATAGACAATATTATTGTCCTATTGATCAAGCCACTCACGAAGCGTGTGACAATCATGCATTGCTACGAGCTACATATGTGGCAATGGTAGATTGCCCGCGCACGAGTGTCTAAGGCCATTATTTCAGCCCCTTACCTACTACGCAACGTCATTGTCTATAAGACACAGCCTGGCCATTATTTCAGCGTGCCGGAAGCGGTCATTATTTCAGGGTAAGAGTCTGCGTGCGTGCGACTGCGTAAGGAGGGCGGTGGTTGGGCCATAGACTATAAATAAAAAAGCTGTTGGGCCATAGACTATAAATGAATAAGCTGATGATAGGCTTGAGCTGACGAGAAGTAGAGATAGTCGAGATCGAGGATTAACAGAGCTGTCTTTTCTTTTTTCGGCTATGGCGCTTATCAATTGGTCGCATCTTCCCGTGGACAGCCTTAACGGAGTATCTAGATATGAGTTAGAACTACTATCCGAGCTAAGTGCAAAGGAGCATCAACAGGATGTAGAATTGAGTTCATTTATCAAGTGGCTCGAAGACTTGCCGGAGCTGCCTCCCGCCGAAGATGGAGTCAACCTTGACGCCGTGGAAATCCAGTCGTTGCCAGTTCGGTTTTTCGAGAATTGCCACTTCAAGGATTGCACATTTCATTTTTAATGAGCAACTTCTGATGAACAGACTACGACTACTATGTTGTTTTTGTGTTAGGCGCGTTTTCTGCTAAATAGTTTTGTGGCTAAATAGTTTTGACTATCATTTTTCTTCTCACAAATATTACTATTGTTATGATTATCATTACTGTGAACATTATTCCCTTATGCCAGTTAATATATGAATACTTTAACTAATCGTCTATGGTTCAAACGTCTGTTAAAGCTGAAATAATGGCCAGTTGAGTTTGTCATTACGCCAGGCTGTGTCTTCTGGACAATGCATGTCTAAAATTAGACGTCTAGGGTCTGGCTTGAACCATAGACATAAGTAGCTGCAATGGTTAGTTGTCTATATGATTTCTAATTCGACGTCTAGGGTCTGGCTTGAACCATAGACATAAGTAGCTGCAATGGTTAGTTGTCTATATGATTTCTAATTCGACGTCTAGGGTCTGGCTTGAACCATAGACATAAGTAGCTGCAACAGAAAGCGAGCCTTTTGTTGGGCAGAAAGAGGACAGAAGCGCAGTCTGAAGCCTTTGAGAATACAAACACATTGTTAGTTTATTAGACACTGGAGAAAGATGACCAACTGGAAGCATTTACCAGTACAATCCCTCGATGGCGTTACATCAAGCGAATTGGCTCTGGTTACCGAACTGAGTCGGGAAGATCATAGTGAAGATAGAGAGTCACTAAAAACTAATCCTCACCAACTGAAGCTGCGAACACCTGAATCTCGCAGATGGACAGCTGCGACGTCCCGTCAATGGTCATCCGAACCATCTGACCAGTCCGGTCCTTGAGATGCACTCGCTGTTGAACTTGGCCAACTTTGTTGCCTCTAAATGACACGTTTGCCAGAGCAGTGCCGTTGGACGATGCGTCTTGCACTCCGTAAAACTGCAAACTGGTTTCAGCATTGGACGCTGCCTGAACAGCCAGAATGACTGAGGCTTCGTGCAACTGCACCGGACGCAGAAAGTCCACGAGAAGCCACGCGGTGGAGTCATTGGATGTTGCGATCGGCGAGTTGAAGCAGTTGCTGAGTTTGGCATCGACTGACAACTCAGTGCTGACTGCAGAACTGGCGGCGGTCGGCATGCCCTCCGACACGAGTGGAACTGCAAGTGGCGACAAATGATTGCTAAGCAAGCTCTAATCTATGCGAAAAAATCCATACGCAAAGCACTCACAGACGTCCCAGCCGAAGACCTCGACCTCGCACAGGTTCATGATCAGCTGATTGGAAGCCAGACCCGTGACGTTCTTCTGCAGCACGATGAACCGTCCAACCAGCAGGATGTCCGAAAACGGTACTACCTGAGGACTCAGAATCGCCGGACCAGCGTAGTAATTCACCTGTGCGAACTGGCTCGGCGACCAGGTGACCCACGACTGCGGATCCGATCCCACACCGAGAGTCACCTGTCGGAACCGAGTGTAGCAGCAGTCCTGACGGTTGTACACGTCCACTCGGTCGATGAGGAAGTCGCGCAGCAGGTCGATCATGAACCAGGGCGTCGGGTCGGAAGCGGAGGTCTCAGCGCACGAGCCGGAGCTCCATCTTCCATTGTGGTTTCCGTCCACCAGGGAGGACGCGTACAGCCCGGCGTAGTTGATGGTGGAGAAGCGGGCCGGCTGGCCGCGAGACCGCAGGGACGAAGCGGCTGAAAAAGCAGAGCTTTCAGAAAGTTAAACAACAATGACAGCTCACAGCTCCACAGAGGAGGTCCTCAGCCGACTCACCAGTGCTGCAGTTCACGGTGAAGCTCAGCTCGGCCGCTGTCAGTCCCACAGCCGACCCGCCTGCCTCAGTGGAGTTCGGCGACAAAAGTCCGACGAAAATCCCCGGCCGCAGGACGCTCTCAAAGCTGACACCGCCGTCTGCTCCGGACAGTCGAGTCCGAAAGCTGGCCGCAGTCAGCTGTGCCGCCGATGTGAGCGGAGTCGCGTCGAGTCTCGAGCCGTTGCCGGCCGTCAGGAACAGAGTCGGAGCGCCGTCGGACAACAGGAGAGCCAGAGTGTCCGGCCGAGCTGGCAGGAGGTTCACCGCTTCGAACATCGCCGGTCGGACGCACGGAGCGGCACCGAGGGTCGCGGAAGCGACGAGGCTTTCGGTGGAGGCGTCGAGACAGAGTTGAGCAGCGGGAGTCAGCTGAGCAGCGAGACTGAGCTGCTCATTGGGACACAGCGGTAGACCTGCATTCCAAGGTGATGGGCTTGCAGTCAGAGTAAATTATTATGCTAATCTATTTGTGAAAATTTTACGATAGACTGGTGCTTGTAAAAGTGTGTGAATGGGCCTTTCGCTTGGCGTGCGATGCACCCCCATCTGCACAGAGGGAATGTATGACTTATGGTGATAGGAAAGTCAGGGCTGTCGTATGCACTGCAGTTAGCTAGCTCAATTTCTACAAATGCAACCAAAATACAAAAATCTGGCGAACTTTTTTAGGCACTGGCATACAAAAAAATTCGCCTGGAACCGAGCAAGGAAGATGGGGGCCCGGTTCCTCCGCGGGGGGCTCGGCAGGGTCATAGGCACGTAGCAAAGCAGCAACAACAATCGCAGCGATTTTCTTTGAATTAAAAACTAGAGGCCGATTGTCGTTTCGAGCAGAGCAGCCCCCCCCCCCCTATTCATTTGATGCAGCCAGCATGACTAGCAATTTTTCTGATGGATTGCACGGTACACAGAGATGGCTGATCAATTCAATAGAAATATCTTTCCTTCTGGGCAACTACGCTAAATTCCAAGCGCATGCAGTTCATTGTTGGCAGACTGGTTGCCTTCTGACGTAAGGTTGTTGAGTAATGAGCAGTGGAGAATAATATAACGAATTCAAGGCCATTATAGCCCTTGTTTCTTCTTTAGTAAAGAAGAGGCTGTGTGACTACCAATTAGTGTTAGACTGGGGTTCGTGTCAGAGTGGTAAAGCTGCTTGATAGCTTAGGTAGTCTTAACTTAGTGTATCTGAGGTCTATGCTACAGAGTGGTAAGGTGCTGATTAGGTCTGAGTGATTACCTATGCCTGAGGGAGTGGGTCTATGCTACAGAGTGGCAAGGTGCTGATTAGGTCTGAGTGATTACCTATGCCTGAGGGAGTGGGTCTATGCCACAGAGTGGCAAGGTGCTGATTAGGTCTGAGTGATTACCTATGCCTGAGGGAGTGGGTCTTATGCTACAGAGTGGCAAGGTGCTGATTAGGTCTGAGTGATTACTTATGCCTGAGGGAGTGGGTCTATGCTACAGAGTGGTAAGGTGCTGATTAGGTCTGGGTGACTACTTGTAACTTCGATACGCAGTTCCGTTGATTGCAATAAACCCAAAAAGACAGGCAACAGTCTCACCTGAACAAAAGTCTGGAAGCTGAATTGCAGCCGAAAGAGCCATCAAGAGGGCGAGAGGCCTCATCGTTTTGTCCTCGGTGTTGCAAAGCAATGCAGTGACAATCTTGAGCAGCAGTTTCGAACCCAAGAAGATGGAGAAAGAAACGAGCAGACAAGTTGTCTGCGGAGTCACAGATCATCAGCATATACAGGTCTCTACCTGGAGCCTGATTGGCTTGAAGCAATTTGCCCAGCCACATGTGAATGAGCCTTCACTTGCCCCGTTAATGTTCACCTAAATTATTCAGATCTTAACGGCTAGCTGTATCTGATCTATAAGGCCACTTGACCATTGTGTCTGATCTATAAGGCCTCTCCACCATTGTATCTGATCTATAAGGCCTCTCTACCATTGTGTCTGATCTATAAGACCACTTTACCATTGTGTCTGATCTATAAGGCCTCTCCATCATTGTGTCTTATCTATAAGGCCTCTCTACCATTGTGTCTGATCTATAAGGCCATTCTAGCATTGTTCGACCACTCTAACACTGTTTCGGATCTATAAGGCCATTATAAACACTGTGTCTGATCTATAAGACCACTCTACCATTGTGTCTGATCTATAAGGCCTCTCTACCATTGTGTCTGATCTATAAGGCTACTTTACCATTGTGTCTGATCTATAAGACCACTCTAACACTGTTTCGGATCTATAAGGCCACTATAAACACTGTGTCTGATCTATAAGACCACTCTACCATTGTGTCTGATCTATAAGGCTACTTTACCATTGTGTCTGATCTATAAGACCACTCTAACACTGTTTCGGATCTATAAGGCCACTATAAACACTGTGTCTGATCTATAAGACCACTCTACCATTTTGTCTGATCTATAAGGCCTCTTTGACTTACTTGACTCAGCTGCAGGGGGCTCCGTGCGTCCGGAAACAGCGAGGAGGCGTTGCCGCCCATTTCGCTAACCCCTGGCGACCACGGGCAGCTAGTGCTGCGGTGTCGCGCAGGGAGTTCCGGTGGCGCCGGCGTCCGCAGCGCGGTCCCCTCCGGAGAGTCCAGGAGGTGGATTGTCGCTCGCCCGGTAGCCCTTAGGTAGCGGACGAGCTGGCAGAGATTCTCGGGCCTGAAAACGTCGGAGAGGTCCGGGTTTGGGCCGAGGTAGGTGAGCCTGTCCTGAGTAAATGCGGGGCATTCACAGATGAAGTGCTCCGCATTCTCGACACCGGAGAGGCAGAAAGGGCATTCCTCACTGCGGATTTTCTCCTGGAGGTAACGATGCCTGGCAAAGCAGCCATGACCCGAGAGGGCCATGGTAACCGCCCTGATGTCCCTGCGGTTGAGTACAAGCAGGGCCCTGCGTAGGGCGGGGGAGGGACAGGGGACAGCCGCGCGGGATTGCCGGCAGTCGGGGGCGTTAGCCCACCTCTCCCTGTGCTTAGAAGCCACCCACTGGTTGATCCGAGTGGTGACAACGGCGATGGGGGTGGGGGCCACGGGCAGGGGACCAGTAAAAGAACCGGTCGAGCCAGCCTTGGCCAGGCGATCGGCCAGCTCGTTGCCGGGGTGGCCCGAATGCCCGGGGATCCACCTTAGGGACACCTTGTTGGAGGCGCCTAAGCGGTTGAGCTGCCCGATGCAGTCGAGGACTGTACGCGAGCAGGTGGTGGTGCGCTCAAGGGCGTGAATCGCCGCTTGACTGTCCGAGTGGAGGGTAATTTCCTTCCCCCAGACGCGCTGATTGTACAGTTCCATGGCGCAGGAGCTGATGGCGAGAACTTCGTTCTGGAAGACGGTGGAGCAGGTGCCGGTGTGTTGGGAGAAGGTCGCCACAGTTCTCCCTCCAGACACGATGCAGTAGCCGTATCCAGAGGCGGAGTTGATTTGGGACCCGTCAGTGAAGCAGTGGATTTTATGGGGTTTCCAGTTGTCTCTTGCTTCATGACGTGGTGGAATGCTGGTTTTGAATTTGAGCGGGGGGCAGAGCGTGGACGGGATTCCGTCCGAGAGGGTCAGCAGGCCTCTCGCTGCTTCCAGGTCTCGCAGGCTGAGGTCGCCGTGCGGCCGGAGGTTCCGCTTTCTGAAGGCAAACTGCTTCTGGATTTGGACACCCGCGTCAAGCAGACGACGGGTGGTTTTCATAGCCTCCCCTCTAACAAAGAGGTCGAGGGGGGGAATGTCCAAGAAGGAGTTCATGCCATCGAAGGGCGTTGAGGGAGCCGCGCTCATGATAGCTCGACAAGCGCGGCCTTGCACCCTATTTAAAACCTCAAGAACCCCTTTCACCTCTAGGGCACTGTTCCAAATGAAGCCGGCGAAGGAGATGGCCGGTCTAACAATGGCAGTGTAAATCCACCAGAGGCGGCGGGGGTGAGGCCCCAGGTAGCACCGAAAGCTCTGCGGATCTGCGCGAGAGTCGCGAGAGCTTTGCGGGCTTTAGTTTGGACGTGCGGGGTCCAGCTCAACCTGTGGTCGAGGGTGACGCCCAGACATCTAGTTTGTTTCTTCATGGCAACAGGTTTGCCGTAGAGGGAGAGCGGTTCGATCCTCCAGTTTCGGCGGCTGGTGAACATGATAGCCACGGTTTTAGACTCAGAGAACCTGAGACCGCAGCTATGTGCCCAGCGCTCGGCACGGTGGATGAAGGCTTGAAGGAGGTCCCTGAGGACCGCGGGCGATGGTCCAGCCACAGTGGCGGTAACATCGTCCGCATAGCCGACCTTCTGAACAGGGTCCGGATGCGGGCTGCAAAGCAGCTCGTCCATGACTAAGTTCCAGAGGATCGGGCTGAGGACTCCACACCTTGCGGTCCGCCTTTCTGGACTTCCACGGAGCGTGAGTGTGTCTATGAACACTGTGTCTGATCTATAAGGCCACTATAAACACTGTGTCTGATCTATAAGACCACTCTACCATTGTGTCTGATCTCCTCTGCTCTCAAAGCTGACACCGCCGTCTGCTCCGGACAGTCGAGTCCGAAAGCTGGCCGCAGTCAGCTGTGCCGCCGATGTCAGCGAAGTCGCGTCGAGTCTCGAGCCGTTGCCGGCCGTCAGGAACAGAGCCGAGTGCCATCGTCGGACAACAGGAGAGCCAGAGTGTCCGGCCGAGCTGGCAGGAGGTTCACCGCTTCGAACATCGCCGGTCGGACGCACGGAGCGGCACCGAGGGTCGCGAAAGCGACGAGACTTTCGGTGGAGGCGTCGAGACAGAGTTGAGCAGCGGGAGTCACGCTACGCAGGCTAATCAGTGTGCAGACTCCATACATAAGGCATGGCCAGTATTGGATGCGGTAGAAAAAAAAAACGGGAGTGCCATGGATAACTAATGCAAAATCGATCAAGCAACTTGCCTTGAAAGCCGTTGCGGCTGCAGAAGGCCTCAACTAGCAGTATCGCTGTTAAGGCAGCGAAGTTCATGCTTGAAACAGAACTGTAATTGTCTGTGACAAAAGTTTTAGACACTTTTTGATCGTGAACTCGTCGTAGGAAGGCAAAAGAGACAGATGTTCCACACCCATCGGGCTTCTTGCAATGTGTTTGTTTCAGTTGTCAAGGTTACCTGCTGTGGGAGGGAACTTAGCAGCGAAGGATTTCGTCTTGAGTTCTGAAAACTTTTTTACTCTAGTGGGTTTTTTGCCAGCTGCTGCGGATGCAGTAAATTGCCTTTTTTCCATCGTTTTAAGGAGGCTGCAATCGTCCCAAAGCCAGATGGTTACGGGTGGTAGCTCTTAGCTGCGACATCGTCTGCAGAATCGATTCATGCATGACTTTTAAATTGCCAATTCCTGCCTTTTAAGTTAGATATTCGATGGCTAATAACTAGCAGACTGGCTTTTAGCTGCCTGTCTTAGTACTGAATTTCATGATAAAATATCTAAATGCTAATGTACTTTTTTCAGGTGCAGAATTGAGTCAAGAGGGGGTATTGCTCAGCGGCAGAATTATGTCAATGGGTATTGCTCAGCGGCAGAATTGAGTCAATGGGTATTGCTCAGCGGCAGAATTGAGTCAATGGGTATTGCTCAGCTGCAGAATTCAGTCAGGGGGTATTGCTCAGAGCGTAATTGGTTTGGAGAAGCAATTAGAAGCAATCATCGAGACCTTCAAAATACTTTGAATTGTTTCAAAATACAAAACTCATTTTCCTGTCTCTGACAGAATATTCAACATATTTTCCATTGTCTGACATCTATTTGAACCTACTTTGTATTTTCAAATAAATTAAAAAAACAGAATATTATTACTATTAGTAGCAACCAACAAAAATTTTTATTTCCAAAACTCAACAAAGATTATTAAATTTTAAGCAAGCAAAATCATTATTTTGTAAAACTAAATAAAAGAGGCACTGCAAGAGTAGAAACTGCAATAATAAAAGTTTTTGATATCAAATTCAAATTTAATAAGCTTTGACAGTCAGAGTCTGCGGAGCACAGTTTTGCTGAAGTTGGGAACAAACTCCAGCTGGGATCAGGCTGTCTGGCTGGCATTCAGTTCGGTCTTCAAGGCCAGCTGTATGACTCGGTCCAGAGCTTCGGCCTGCAGGGAATTTAATAAAATTTCACTCTCATGAACTATCACTCTCGTGAACTGTCACTCTCGTGAACTGTCACTCTCATGAACTGTCACTCTCGTGAACTGTCACTCTCGTGAACTGTCACTCTCGTGAACTGTCACTCTCGTGAACTGTCACTCTCGTGAAATGTCACTCTCGTGAACTGTCACTCTCGTGAACTGTCACTCTCGTGAACTGTCACTCTCGTGAACTGTCACTCTCGTGAACTGTCACTCTCGTGAACTGTCACTCTCGTGAACTGTCACTCTTATGAGCCGTCACTCTCCTGAACTGTCACTCTCGTGAACTGTCGCTCTCATGAACTGTCACTCTTATGAACTGTCATTCTCGTGAACTGTCACTCTTGTGAACTGACACTCTTATGAACTGTCACTCTCATGAACTGTCATTTTCATGAGCTGTCACCCTCATGAACTGTCACTCTCATATGTCTGAGTAATAATCATACTTCATGACACAAACATTTTTTTTATACTTTCAGATAAATTTTTAACATCATTTGGCAAGAATTCGCTTCCTTTTTATAACCCTTTAGATGGAGAATCTGGTTCATGTCCATAAGGGTGTAACCATAGCAACCTCAGACGCTACAGGCGTCCCCAACAAGTCACGTTCAAGGCGCGGTGTTAATAATAATAGCGGTTGCGCAACAGGTCGCGATGAAGGAATCTACTGAGAAAATCCGGTTGCGTCAGCGATGTAGCTTCGATCAAGAAGGACTTCGGAAGTTTGGCAGAGGTAAACAAACCCGCACCCACCAAGCCATGATTCTAGCAGCTGTTGCAGTGATAATTTTCACGCCTATACGAACTGAACCCTGCGTGGTATTTTCTAGAAGTTTTGCAATGCTGCAACTGTCTGCGTTGAACTTTTTTCTGACTTTATTTATTGATTTCATACTAGCTATAAGCTTTTCCTATCTTCTCTGATATCACTCCCTCGCTCACTTACCTCTCTTCCTCACTCCCTTATCTCTCTCCTTCAATCCCTTATCTCTCTTCCTCTCTCCTTTATCTCTGTCCCTCACTCCCTTATCTCTCTCCCTTACTCCCTTATCTCTCTCCCTCACTCCCTTATCTCTCTTCCTCTCTCCTTTATCTCTGTCCCTCACTCCCTTAACTCTGTCCCTCACTCCCTTATCTCTGTCCCTCACTCCCTTATCTCTGTCCCTCACTCCCTTATCTCTCTCCCTCACTCCCTTATCTCTCTTCCTCACTCCCTTATCTCTCTCCCTCACTCCCTTATCTCTGTCCCTCACTCCCTTATCTCTCTCCCTCACTCCCTTATCTCTGTCCCTCACTCCCTTAACTCTGTCCCTCACTCCCTTATCTCTGTCCCTCACTCCCTTATCTCTCTCCCTCACTCCCTTATCTCTCTTCCTCTCTCCTTTATCTCTGTCCCTCACTCCCTTATCTCTCTCCCTCACTCCCTTATCTCTCTCCCTCACTCCCTTATCTCTCTTCCTCTCTCCTTTATCTCTGTCCCTCACTCCCTTATCTCTCTCCCTCACTCCCTTATCTCTCTTCCTCTCTCCTTTATCTCTGTCCCTCACTCCCTTATCTCTGTCCCTCACTCCCTTATCTCCCTCCCTCACTCCCTTATCTCCCTCCCTCACTCCCTTATCTCTGTCCCTCACTCCCTTATCTCTCTCCCTCACTCCCTTATCTCTCTTCCTCTCTCCTTTATCTCTGTCCCTCACTCCCTTATCTCTCTCCCTCACTCCCTTATCTCTCTCCCTCACTCCCTTATCTCTCTTCCTCTCTCCTTTATCTCTGTCCCTCACTCCCTTATCTCTCTCCCTCACTCCCTTATCTCTCTCCCTCACTCCCTTATCTCTCTTCCTCTGTCCTTTATCTCTGTCCCTCACTCCCTTAACTCTGTCCCTCACTCCCTTATCTCTGTCCCTCACTCCCTTATCTCTGTCCCTCACTCCCTTATCTCTCTCCCTCACTCCCTTATCTCTCTCCCTCACTCCCTTATCTCCCTCCCTCACTCCCTTATCTCTCTTCCTCTCTCCTTTATCTCTGTCCCTCACTCCCTTATCTCTGTCCCTCACTCCCTTATCTCTCTCCCTCACTCCCTTATCTCTCTCCCTCACTCCCTTATCTCCCTCCCTCACTCCCTTATCTCTGTCCCTCACTCCCTTATCTCCCTCCCACACTCCCTTATCTCTCTCCCTCACTCCCTTATCTCTCTCCCTCACTCCCTTATCTCCGTCCCTCACACCTTTATCTCTATCCATTAATCGTTGGCAAAAACACTTACCTGATTTTTCGGAGCCGAAGGCATATTTTCCAGCTTGAAGACCTGCACATTGCCCTGGGCATCGCCAACCAGCAGGCTCTGAAGTTTGGTTACAGCGGATGGCAGATTCTGTAAAACTGGTGGCATAATTACTGACAGAACCCCCCGCTTTCACTTGATAATTTGGTTGCCAAGCTGAAACTTTCCTTGGGGATGTGTTTGAACAATCGGCCCAATTAGTTTGTCAGGAATTCCCCCCCCCCCCTAGACAAGAGATGCCGGCTCTGTGCCGAATGCAGAACCTTGCCAGGCCAAAGTTTCAAATTGCTGCTTTTAGAAGAAGAGGAAAGAAAGCAAAGGAAAAACAAGCTTTAATTGGATCGGCGCGCAGTACCAGGGACCCCTGAAATTGCTTCTGGACTGGGAGACAAAAGCTTTGAATGCCAATTAAAGCAAAATAGATACTAAATGATTGCTATTTATGTCAGTGACCTTCAAAATTTCCTTAGCGTTTAAAGGTTTAGAGCTAAATAAATCAAAAAGACTACTTGGAAAAACTGCCTTGAAATTATTAAAATTCAAAAAACTGTTCCAAAACTCGAAGCGAGTTCCAATCCAGACGTTCTAATGGTCCTTGGCCACCAGACCCCAGGCCAGCGGCAATCAATCATTCATCAGCGTTCAGAACCAACCAAAGATATTGGCAAACATATTTGAAGGCCTACTATTGGCCCTGAACTCCCTCACACTCTTTCCTCCCTTCGATTCCAGTTTTCTATGAAGACAAAGAGTGACCGGCAGCCCTATTAAAAGTTTTTAATATTCACATTTCAGATCAACTCGGAAATCTGCAAGACAGTTGATCTGTGGATTTTGGTAAGTTTTATTTTGTGTAAAAGCAATTTCTTGTCAAATACAGGGATTATCTATTGGACTTTTAGATCATGTATTAGACTTTCGGATAATGTATTAGCCTTCAAGATCATGTATTGGAATTCAGAATCATGGATTAACTTTCAAGATCATGTAGTACAGCTCAAAATATTATTTGATATAGTCCAAAAGATACGACAATCCTTGGGATCATGCAAGAGCCTGTAGAATCATGTAACCATCTAGAAAGATCATTTAACAGCCCGTAGGGTCGCGAAACAGGTAATTGTATGACGTAAAAAACTAAAAAATAATTATGTAACAACCCAAGATAATCATGTAATAGCCCAAAAGGATCATGTAACTGGTCTGTAGCCCGTAGGATCATGTAACAGCCCAAACGGATCATGTAACAGGCCAAAAGGATCATGTAACAGCCCAAAAGGATCATGTAACAGACCAAAAGGATCATGTAACAGCCCAAAAGAATCATGTAACAGACCAAGAGGATCATGTAACAGACCAAACGGATCATGTAACAGACCAAAAGGATCATGTAACAGACCAAAAGGATCATGTAACAGACCAAGAGGATCATGTAACAGACCGAAAGTATCATGTAACAGACCAAACAGATCATGTAACGGCCCGTAGGATCATGTAACAGACCAAACAGATCATGTAACGGCCCGTAGGATCATGTAACAGACCAAGAGGATCATGTAACAGACCGAAAGGATCATGTAACAGACCAAACAGATCATGTAACGGCCCGTAGGATCATGTAACGGCCCGTAGGATCATTCCACCACCGGCTGCATCTTTTGCGCCACCGAGCAGCGGCTTCGGGACCGGCAGCAGATGCTGGCGAGGCAGCAGCAGCAGCAGCAGCTGATGCACGAGATTGAAACTCCCATGCCATAGGATTCGATTGCGAATTTCGTTGGGATTAATCCTATGCCAATTAGATTGTTTAAATCCCATCATATCTAGAATTATCCCACACCATCGTACTGATCCCATAACAGAATGATCCCATCCCATCAGAATGATCCTATCCTATCAGAATGATCCCATCCCATCAGAATGATCCTATCCTATCAGAATGATCCTATCCCATCAGAATGATCCTGTCCCATCAGAATGATCCCATCCCATCACATCAAAATGATCCTATCCCATCAGAATGATCCTATCCCATCCCATCAGAATGATCCCATCCTATCAGAATGATCCCATCCCATCAGAATGATCCCATCCCATCAGAATGATTCCATCCGACCAGAATGATCCTATACAATCAGAATGATCCCATCCTATCCCATCAGAATATCCCATCGCATTAGAATGATCCCATCCTATCCCATCAGAATATCCCATCGCATTAGAATGATCCCATACCATTTAAAGACTCGTACGAGTACTTCAGGATTATACATCCAAAACTACCGTTCCCCATGAAAGTTTAAATTGCTTCCGTTTTTCATGAAATAAAAGTAAGATACGAGTATTTGCTTTTAATGTTACTGTAAGTTGTTTTTTAGTTAGTAGTATTTTAGATTTTGTGTTATTTGCAAGTTAATAATTTAGAAAATATTTAAATAATGCACATACGTCGCTGTTATCCGAGAAAAGTACGTGGGTGTAGCGGCCAGTGTCCTCGTCAGTTGGTTCCGTGATGATTGGATCGAGGCTAAAATATTATTTGATACTTTTGTTTGAAATTAGTGTAACTAACTTTTGCTTTCATAGAAAAATAATATGAAAAAAAAACTTTCGTAACATCATTTTAATATGTTCGCTACCTGACCTGCTATTGCGATAGTTTAAGGTGACTAATTGCTTGTAATTTAAACGTCTTGATTTTTTGTTAAAATTTTGACCTAAATTACACTTTAAATTTAAAAAACCTAAGATCCTTTGAAGTTAGTACTGCTTTTCAAACTGAAATAATCTGTGGTGCTTAAATTTGAATTTCATTTCTTTTATCAAAAAATTCCTTTGCCGTTTTGTGGAAATGGACCGATTTCTAAGAAAACCCGGAAATTTGCACTTACGTAGAATGCGCCATGTTCCACACCTCCAGCTGGCCGTCGTTGACGCACGCGAAAATGCAGGACGATTTTGGCGACCAGCTCAGACTGTTGATGGATTTCTGAGGGAATTTAATCAAGGTTCAATATGAAATTATCGATTTTTTCACGAGCTTATGGTGTTCAAGCCCCAAGATATGAGTTCCTGATTATCTGACATCGGTTCCATAACTTGATTATTATTGATCCCAGCCTCTTCAGAAAATCTATTCTATGCTAGTACATCCAATAAAATCAATATCCGATTCCCAAACCATTATTCCAAGATATAAGATCTCATATCATCCCAAGTCCCAGATCCCATGCTGTCATTAATCCCAGATCCCATCAATTCCAGATCGCAGATCCCAAAATCCCATGATGTCATCAATCCCAGATCCCAAAATCCCATGATGCCATCAATCCCAAATCCCAGATCCCAGATCCCATCATGTCATCAATCCAAAATGCCAGATCCCATGATATCATCAATCCCAGATCCCAGATCAGAGATCGCATGATGACATCAATACTAAATCCCAGATCCCAGATCCCATGATGTCATTAATCCCAGATCCCATCAATTCCAGATCGCAGATCCCAAAATCCCATGATGTCAACAATCCCAAATCCCAGATCCCATGCTGTCATTAATCCCAGATCCCATCAATTCCAGATCGCAGATCCCAAAATCCCATGCTGTCATTAATCCCAGATCCTAGATCCCAGATCCCATGATGTCATCAATCCCAGATCCCAGATCAGAGATCCCACAATGTCATCAATCCCAAATCCCATACCATCGATCAAAAGGAATGAATCCATACCCTTTATCAAAGACAAGTTTCCCGAGAGACGCAAACCCGGCAACTCACCGTTGACGAGCCCATGGTGGTGACCGGCCTGGTCCTGTCGGCCTGCCACAGGTTGATGGTCCAGTCCGCTGCGCAGCTGATGAACACGTCAGTCAGGAATGGCGACCATTTGACCGAATAGACGGGACTCGAATGGCCGAAGTAGCTCTCAAGGTATTGCTCGTTGTAGGAGCAGCTGCACTTGTGCAAGTTGCCGTCTTCTGTGCCAACCAGGTAGCTGAAATATCCACGGATTCGAATTTTTTACGATATGTATCGAAATATTTAGTACCGAATCCATTAGTCCTGAATCCTTTAGTCCCGAATCCTTTAGTCCCAAATCCATTAGTCCCGAATCCATTAGTCCCAAATCATTTAGTCCCGAGTACATAAGTCTCAAAAATCATTTAGTCCCGAATCCTTTAGTCCCGAAGCCTTTAGTCCCGAATCCTTTAGTCCCGAATCCTTTAGTCCCGAATCCTTTAGTCCCGAATCCTTTAGTCCCGAATCCTTTAGTCCCGAATCCATTAGTCCTGAATCATTTAGTCCCGAATCCATTAGTCCCAAATCATTTAGTCCCGAATCCATTAGTCCCAAATCATTTAGTCCCGAGTACATAAGTCCTAAATAATTTAGTTCCTAATCCTTTAGTCCCGAATCCTTTAGTCCCGAATAATTTAGTCCCGAATCCTTTAGTCCCGAATCCTTTAGTCCCGAATCCTTTAGTCCCGAATCCTTTAGTCCCGAATCCTTTAGTCCCGAATCCTTTAGTCCCGAATCCTTTAGTCCCGAATCCATTAGTCCCGAATTATTTAGTCCCGAATCCATTAGTCCCAAATCATTTAGTCCCGAGTACATAAGTCCTAAATAATTTAGTTCCTAATCCTTCAGTCCCGAATCCTTTAGTCCTGTAGTGTGAGCATCTTTTGCGTATTCTATTAGTTAGGTTTTGCATTATTGTTATTGAATTATTATTTTGCTCTAGTTTAGTCATGCGTTTTTTGTGTACTTTTTCTAGTTGGTTGAAATCTAAAATTGTAAACAGGTTAGAGTTAGACGCCAATTGTGACTCAGCGGAGGGTTGAGTTTTTGTCTGCGAACCCCAGCTTTGCGCGGCCAGCCAATCAGAACCGGCCTGGACCCTGGCACGCGGCAAGTTTCAATTCTACCCGGCGCCGCGGGCACAGTACAATTCGGCTTAAGCAAGCGGCCGGCCAGACGACCACCACCCGGCTTGAGGGGGTTTTGAGGGGTTGTGACTCTGACTATATATGAAAGTGTGTTCGGCAATCAGATCTCGCCTTCCTTTCCGCCTTTCTTTCCCCGGTTCTTGGTTTTGTCCAGCTTCCCGGCCGGTGGCCTGTTTCCCTTTGGTTCGCGCTTTGAGGCGTTTTGATTTCGTCACCCCGGTCCATATCTTTGTTCCCTTGCCCAACCGCTTCAGTCTTGTGGCGTAACGTCTACGGCAAATTTCTGTCTGAAGTCGTCGCTATCAAGCGCGGTTAGATAGAGACTGTCGGATCTGATCAAGTACGCGGCCTCGACCCCGAGGGCCTCAGTGTCACACTGAAGGGCAGTGCCGATAGAATTTAGTCGGTACTCCGTTGAACGGTCGATTCGGCAGGGCTCTCGTTTGAGAGTAGGTTCTGGTTTAGGCCAGGGGTTAGGAGTCTTCTCCGTGGTCGTGTTCGGTTCTTCTTCCTCTTCTTCTCAGCTGAGATCTGCTTGCCAGTTGCGTAATCTAATTATTATTATTAACCATTATCGTCGTTTTGTCAACTCTGGTTATCTGCGCCGCTTTGATTTTGAATCTTGTAACTTGAAGTAATCAAATTAAATCGTCTAGCCAATTATCAGTTGTATCATATAGGATTATCACTCTCTAAATCTTTCGGTTTGTGTTCCCTCGTGTTCTTTCTTTTCCTGTATTGTACCTGCGGCTATTGGAGAAAGACTGGTAGGACTCGCCGACCGGCGATAGGCGATTAGGATTAATAGCTTTAAAATCTTCGAACGCTCCAAGTAGGTTTGTCTAGGGCCTAAATAATTGCTCACCGTGCATGCTATTTATCTAATTGCCTATTTATCACAGTCCCGAATAATTTAGTCCCGAATCCTTTAGTCCCGAATCCTTTAGTCCCAAATCATTTAGTCCTAAGTACATAAGTCTCAAATCATTTAGTCCTGAATCCTTTAGTCCCGAATCCTTTAGTCCCGAATCCTTTAGTCCCGAATCCTTTAGTCCCGAATCCATTAGTCCCGAATCATTTAGTCCCGAATCCATTAGTCCCGAATCCTTTAGTCCCAAATCCATTAGTCCCGAATCCATTAGTCCCAAATCATTTAGTCCCGAGTACATAAGTCCTAAATAATTTAGTCCCGAATCCTTTAGTCCCGAATCCTTTAGTCCCGAATAATTTAGTTTCGAATCCTTTAGTCCCGAATCCTTTAGTCCCGAATCCTTTAGTCCCGAACCCTTTAGTCCCGAATCATAAGTCCCGAGTCGCCACTCACACATTCTTATCGTTGGGGTTGAAGGCCATGCTGGAGCCGGAGGCCTGTCTGGAGATCAGAGCGTCTGCTTTCTGCTGTTTCTGCTTTTGGCTTGGCCCGGGCAGCACAGTCGTGACCCTCTTCAGCTTCATCAGCTCCTTGAACTCGAAACCTTTTCGAATGGACCATTGGATGACGCGGCCGTCCGAGGAGGCGGAGACAAGGACCTCCTGCGTCTCCTCGTGCTTGCCAGCCTCCTTGCGAACCCATTCCAGCTGGCGCACTGGGCCGAAGTGACGTCCGGGCGATAGACTGATGTGACAGGCGGAGTGAGGTGGCTGTTAATGCTTAGCGGAGTGAGGTGGGTATTAAATTTTGACGAAGTTAGGTGGGTGTTAATTCTTGGCGGAGTGAGGTGGGTGTTAATGCTTGGCGGAGTGAGATGGGTGTTAATGCTTGGCGGAGTGAGGTGGTTGTTAATGCTTGGCGGAGTGAGGTGAGTGTTAATGCTTGGCGGAGTGAGGTGGGTGTTAATGCTTGGCGGAGTGAGGTGGGTGTTAATGCTTGGCGGAGTGAGGTGGTGTTAATGCTTGGCGGAGTGAGGTGGGTGTCAATTCTTGGCGGAATGGGGGTGTTAATGCTTAGCGGAGTGAGGCAGATGTTAATGCTTGGTGGGGTGAGGCGGGTGTTAATGCTTGGCGGAGTGAGGTGGGTGTTAATGTTTGGCGGAGCGAGGTGGGCGTCAATAAAACTCACTATGAGTCAAAGACGGGCTCCTGCGATCCGGTTCTGACATCGAAGATAAGCACGTGACCGTCGAACAGGCCGGCAGCCAGCAAGTAGCTGAACTGGGTGGACCAAGACAACGCTGTGACGCCGGACTTGGTGCGGAATACTCGCTCCGGCTGCTGGATATTTTTCACCGACCAGCAGCAGACTAGACCGTTCTTCATCTCGGGTTCGTATTCGTGTTTGCCGTAGCTCACCGCCAGAATGTCCTAAAGTCCATTGTTAAAGGTAGGGGGATTAGTTCTTCTTGCACTGAGCTAGAGAACAATCCCCATTAGGGATCGGTGGGATCGCAGGATGGGAGAAAAATCCCTCCTGGGAATCGGTGGGTGTCATCTCAATCTATGGGGATGGGAGAAAAATCCTCATTGGGAATCAGTAGGATCTCAATCTATGGAGGATGGGAGAAAAATCCTCATTGGGAATCGGTGGGATCTCAATCAATGAATGGATAGAAGAAAAATCGTCATTGGGAATCGGTGGGATCTCCATTAACGTACGGATGGGAAAAATCCCCAATTCAAATGGAATTGAAAAGTACAACTCAAAAGCACAATTGAAAAGCACGAATTGAAACAAAATTTCACCTTATTCTGCTTGTTCCAAACCATACAGGTGACAGCTTGACCCTTGACTGCCGGGCATGAGTAGCGCCACAGGTAGGCCAGGTGAGGCGACAAACTGGCCCCAGATTTCTGACGGACCAGCAGCGCTTGGGAGGCTTCGGCCTCGGAGTCTCCAGTTTTGTCCACTGTAATTGAGTTTCCGGTTTAGTATTCGATTTTTGGGTAAGACGACTTTCTATTCCTCTTAAATGGAGTTTACATATTTGCATTTATTTGATTATTTAGGAGGCTTGGCTCTTTGGATTCACATTCTCGACCCATTTTTAGGGGAGTTTGTCACTTTCCTATCTCCTGTGCTCCCTGGCCGGGATAATGCAGCTACTTACGCTCAATAATCGGCAGGTGTCGGTAGGTAGCCAGCAGATTTTGACTGTTGTTCTGCACAACCGCGCGTTCTATGATAAACAGGGTCTGTTTGAGCTTTGGCGACTAAAAAACGGTTTATTAAATTCGTGATTAAAAGGATTTGAATTTCTTTATTTTTGACTAGATCAGGTATTTCGCTCACAGTGAGAATAGCGTCGAGTTGAGCTTGCTCCTCCGCTGTCATGGCAACGGACTCGCGCACCGTGCCGAATTCCGAATCTAGCACGCTTGGAGTCGTGGATTGGCGGCCTGGGTTAACGAATGTTTTAAAGTGCGGGTGTACTTAAAATATAAAATATATACGAATCAGGTCCTGTTGAACGGTGGGCCAAAGAAACAATAAAAAAACCGTTTGAATTCTTTTACTAACGATCTGCGGGGGACACTGGGCCAATAAAAATTGCAATAAAACCAGTTGGGGCTGTTGGACTGATTCTCCGCGAGGGGCAGTAGGGCAATAAAATTTGCAATAAAACCAGCTGGGGCTGTTGGACTGATTCTAAGCGAGGGGCAGTAGGCCAATAAAGTTTGCAATAAAACCTGTTGGGGCTGTTTGACTGATTCTAAGCGAGGGGCAGTAGGGCAATAAAATTTGCAATAAAATCAGCTGGGGCTGTTGGGCTGCTTCTCCGCGAGGGGCAGTAGGCCAATAAATTTGCAATAAAACCAGCTGGGGCTGTTGGACTGATTCTAAGCGAGGGGCTGTTGGACTGATTCTAAGCGAGGGGCTGTTGGACTGATTCTAAGCGAGGGCTGTTGGACTGATTCTAAGCGAGGGGCTGTTGGACTGATTCTAAGCGAGGGGCTGTTGGACTGATTCTAAGCGAGGGGCAGTAGGCCAATAAAATTTGCAATAAAACCAGCTGGGGCTGTTGAAATGATTCTCCGCGAGGGGCAGTGGGCCAAAATTTTTTATAAAATCAGCTGTAATCGTGTTCGTACGAGCGTAGAAGAGACGCATCTTTACGCTATTCAAACTAGAATAGAGTGGAAAAGTCCATGCTACTCGTAGGAAGAACGCTGGAAAAATGCAAAAATTTCACGGAAGCATACATTCGTACAATATACCTGTATTCTTGCTAGTTGGAATACTACTGTATATACGAGTAGATAGCTTTCTGCTGCTTAGGTTGCTATAAAGTGCAAACCTGCTTTAAAAGAAGTAACAAGTCTAGAGTCGAAATTTAGCAGAAATAGTCTGTCAGAGGCATGCAAAAATTATAAAAATTTTAAATCAAATTTAAAACGAAATTTCTGTGCAAAGAAATAGAGACAGGCAGAAAAGTTATAGATGATAAATAAACATGTGCAAATGTTTTGCGTTAATTTTTAATTGTTCTAATAAGGTTCAAGTATTTACCATCTTAAAAGAGATTAAATTTAATCGGAATGCTACTTTTTAGGGTATATGTACTTTAATATGAGCGTAAGTACATTGCGAATGAATGAGGGAAATAAGAATGAGCTAGTGGGATGAGTCACTGGGTACCAAATGGGATGAGTCACTAAGTAGCTAATGTGAAGAGTCACTGGGTAGCTAATGGGATGAGTCACTAGATTATCTATAAAAGATGACTCACTGAGTAGCTAAGGAAATTTACTAAGTTTGACTAAGACTAATATGTTTTTCGCATTAGAACCTCAATGTTCTGTTAATATACATGATATTGAAAAATGCCCTCAACAGAAGTGCATCATTCTACAGAATTCAACAGAGGTGGGGGGCAGGGCGGAGGCCGCTTGCGCCTTACTGGCGGCAGGTCGCATCGACATGGTGGATTCGACGCCTGTTCGCGCGCTGCTCCCGCTGCGACTACCCATTTGATCCGGACTGTCGACTGTTGCTTGGTCTGCTGCCGCGACCGCGTCGCAATTAATTAGTTAAGCGAGTTTGTTTTATTGAAAGGTAAAAATGGCAGCATCTTGACTTCTAATTAAGTGTTAAAATCAACCCTACAAGCTTACAATTTGCACCAAATAAAACCAACACCCCCACAATACCAACACCCCACAATACCAACACCCCCACAATACCAACACCCCACAATACCAACACCCCAAGAAACCAACGCCCATAGAACCGGCACCCTATAAAACCAACCCCCATTAAACCGACCCCATAAAACCAACCCCATAAAACCAATCCCCATAAAACCAACCCCCGTAAAACCAACCGCCATAAAACCTACCCCCATTAAACCAACCCCCATAAAACCAACCCCCATAAAACCAACACCCAATGAAAGGAACAACACCATTTAATTTAGGTAATAAAACGGACAAATTGGCGATATGGTAAACGGACTAAGCGCATGTTAAGTAATTAAAGCATGTTATGTCGCGAAAGGTTAGGCACTCAGCTCTAAACCTGAGAAAGCCAGTATCTACTCACCAACGAACGCGGGCGATTTCGAAGTCGGCTCCAGCGGTCTCCGATTGTCTTCAAGCGGATCGTCGCCCTGCTGCTGCTCGGCCTCCTTGGCCAGCTCCTCGTCCGTCTTCTTCTCGAAGCGATCGGCTTTCTCCTTCTCCAGCTGAGCCTGGAACGAGTCGAACATGTCCCAGCCGCTGGCCGTGTTGCCAAACTCTGATCGGCCAATTTCGTCAGTTTGGCAGGGCTTCGTCATCTTTGTGGCCTCCAGGGTGTTCATCTCGCGAGCCACGTACTTGTCGTTGCCGACCTGAACAGCGGTGGGTTAAGGGAACTTCTGTTGCGAGTTTTTGTGAGGGCCGCTGTACACCTGAGTGCGTATCCGTGTGCTTGTGCGGGCTCACGGATCAGCAAAATGGGTAATGACTACTTGCTAACTATCTAGCTAACTAACTAACTAACTAACTAACTAACTAACTAACTAACTAACTAACTGACTAACTAACTAACTAACTGACTAACTAACAACTAACTAACTAACTAACAACTAACTAACAAACAAACAAACAAACAAACTAACTAACTAACTAACTAACTAACTAACTAACTAACTAACTAACTAACTAACTAACTAACTAACTAACTAACTAACTAGCTAACTAGCTAACTAACTAACTGACTAACTAACTAACTAACTGACTAACCAACTATATTATCTAAGTGGAACCCCGTTTCGGTTCACTTATAGCTCTACCGTTAATGTACGCATAGAAGTGTACATTGCTAACCAACCAGCCCAAGCCTGATCACGTGACTATCAACACGCGTCTGGAGCGTGACAACTCGAACCGCGAAGTGGTTCTTCATTTGATCACACCCTATTAAGAGCATAAGAGCGTCCAGTCTCACCTTATCGGCCAGCAGAGCTTTGTAGGCCTCATTGCGTTGCTTGATCAGTTCGGCGAGATCGCCGTCAGTCTCGGGATTCACCAGCTTCGGCTTGATGTCCAGCAGCCAGATGGTGTCCGTCTCGCTGATTTCAATGTCAACATCAGCTTCTAGATCTGCTTCGGTTAGAGGAGACTCCATCTGATCTCTGAGGGTCTTCATCTCCGTCCAGTGCAGCTGGTCAACGCTGCCCCTGTCGCCGTAGTCGTCGCCGTAGTCGGAGCCGATGGACACGACGCTGCTGCTCTGTATTGACCGGCTGCCCAGGCCGATGCTGCTCTTCTCCGGCTGTAACTGCAGCTGCGAGCTCTGCGACTGCGAGGCCAGCTCAGATGGCTGGGGGGGGGGGCGTTGTGGTGCAGTGGTTGGTTAAAATTGAAACATCCAAACTATGTGCAAATGCGCGATTTTTTATGGCTACCAAATATGCTAAGTGTACTTTTTGGTTGCCAAGGAAGCTAAATGTGTTTTATGGTTGCCAAGGAAGCTGTGTGGATGGGGAGAAATCCAAGAAAGCTACCATATTTGACGGTGGTTGAGAAGGAAGCTATTAGTTGCCAAGGACACTGCACTGCTAGCGATGGGCTTACAATAAGGCTTAATCACAAGGGTTTCCAAAAGCAAGAGAATCCCGAAAAAAGTAATCAAGAAGCTAATTAAACTTACAGTTTCCTTAGTGTCGTAGGACACCTTCTTGTCGTCCTCCAGCAGGGGCTTGGGCGTGTCCTCTCCGCCCTGGTCATTGGGCAGCCGGGGGTATTTGCTCCAGACGCCTTTTTCTTCGCCGGATTTTCTGGACGACACTCCGCTCGTGGCGCGCGAAGCGTACAAGCCGGACGCGTAAAATCCTTTGCGGGACTGGCGCGCCTTTTTTGACGCGTTAGCGGCACTTTGCCCGGCCGCAGCTGGCCTGCTGCTGGTCCTGAGTTCAAATTAAATAAATAAATACATATGTATGTTTTCTGTAAATTTTGTTTTAATCAACTGTTAATTTTCTGTTCAAACTTGCTGGTGGTAAACAGTTTTAGAATAGGAAAAAATTGTAAACAAAAATTACATTCAAATGGTTTTAATGAGTTTCCAGTTTAAGCATAACAACAGAATACTTTCAGGAAGAGTAAAGAGTACTAATAGAGTATTTATATTTCTTCTCTAAAGTTTATTAAAGTTTAAATAGATATTCCTGCATTAAAGTATTTATATAGTAACAGCAAGACTATACTGTAGCCAGCAAAACTAACAGGACTAACACTATCCCAATTCCCAAATAATTTTTTCTGTGCATAGCTTTTTGTGTTTTTTAAATATTGCTTGACAGAATAAACATAGAACTGTTTTTTTCTCAGCAATAAAATTAAAAAACTCCCCTTGAAGTCTCGATCTTGTTTTAGTAAGATATTACTGTATTTCTAATTATGTGAGAATCGCAAGCCAAAATCACAATGGACCTTAAAGCATTGTTAGATACATTTTCATATATTTTTAAAGCTCTTCATAATTTATTTGTGCTTACTTTAAGGCTTCTCAAGAAAAATCGAAACACTTACACGATGCTTTCCTGCAACTTTACTTGCGACATTTTTCGTAAATTTATTCAACAATATTATCAACCCGCGCCCGACTAGTAAAAATTTCGTTTACATAAGACAATTTAAAATTACTGTGCCACCAAGAGTAGACATTGACACTGCACTGTATTTTTAATAATTAATTTTTTTTTAACAATAAAATTGTTTTTTATTAAAGCGATTAAATCCTTGAATTAAATATTACTTGCTGTCAAATCGCTACAAAATAATTTGTTAGGATGTATTTCCGCGCACGAAAATATCAAAACTAATAATTTGAGTAAATAAAATACTAAGAACTATTTAATGGATTTCGCCTATTTCGTTGCTTATTTTATTATGTATTTTAAGGACATTTATTTAAGCTAGTTTTTAGGGATTCTGTTTATATTTTTTGCTTAGTACAGGTAAATCACTTCGATACTGTTAGGCTGCCTGAAGAATGAAACATACTTTTTAACCACATACGTATACGAACGTATAATTTTACGGAAATTTTCATTTGAATAATACATAAGACGGCACACCTTACTCGTCACTAGTGCAGTAATATAAAATGAAGGTCTTGTAGAGAAAATAAGACTATATTCTATATTTACTGTTAGATGAGTTATATTGAAGACAAAGCAGAAGTGGGCGCAGGGCTCGAACCGATGTATTTATAGAACATTTTATATTTGGGGGTTGAGCCCAGAATAATAAGGAAGAGGAGTGGAGTGTGGTGGAGTGCGCGACTGAAGAGATAGGCGAGAATGAAGAGTCAATCTGACTCAATCAGAAGGCAGCAAGGGAGAGAGAGACAAGAATAACAAGATTGAGCTAGACAGAGAGAAAACAGAGTAAACAGAGACAAGTGAAGGTGAACTAAAGAAACGACTAGGAAAGTCGCGATAGGTCTATTTGTAATACATGTACGCTTGTAAGCATTCGGGCATTTTCTAAGCATTTTCTTAGTACTAAGAAAATTCAAGTGTGTGAATGAAGAAAAAATCAATTTTGTTTTTCATTTATATTTATATACCTACTCTACTAGGAAACTGAACGATGTTCTCATAACTTTTTTCTTTTATTTTTGTTTTGTTGCTGACGTTTCTCCGATGGCGACATTCTAAATGTTACGTTTTTTGCTGCAAGAAAAGCGCATCGAATTCTTTTAGAAGTGCGTCGACAAAAAAATAAGACTAGTGCTCAGCACAAAAAGATGAGTCCAGTTAATAATAAGAAAAAAGAAGCTGGAACGAAAAACCTGGCTGTGGTTTGAGAATGGGGAATAATCTACATTGGCTTTAAAAAGAGTTATAGTCTCTGACCGACAAGCAACTTGGAGGAGCTCGCGTTACGATAAAAACAAAAAATGCGTGCTGAAAAGTACAATAAAATAAAAAAGTGATGAGCTGCACAAGCACTATTCATTGTTAAGTTGCTGCTTAGTCTCAGTTTCACTTTCCGTCATCGCTCTGCTGGTGGTCCTTGTTGGCGCCGGCCTGGCCGGGCGTGCCACTGGCAGACGATGATTGACCTTCGTCGCCCTCCTCGTCGGACGGTTCGTTGCCGCGACTCAGGTCCATCTGCAGTTGCGCGATCGCGTTGTTCTTCTCGGCGTTGGTGATTCGGCTGACGTAGATGTTCGAACCGTTGCGTAGGCCCGTAGCCAGGCTGGTGTTGGCCGGCAGGATCCGGTTGTTCGGCACCTCATTCTTGTTATACGTCCGGCCGGTGAATGAGTCGCCGTAAAATCCGTCGGCGCAGTACATCACGTCTGGGTCGCCTTCAAGACCCATCCGGCTGGAGAAGGCCATCAGAACCTTTGCGGAGGAGTAGATTTGGGTAAAATTTTGGCAGAGTAGAGATGTTGTAGGGTGAGATTAGCAGCTTTACGTTGAGTATATAGTAGAGTAGGATTGTGTAGATTAGAGGTTAGTTGGGTTATGTAGAGTAGAATTGGGTAAAGTGGGTAAAGTATAACCGCTGGGGTATTTGGTTTTTGGGTTGAGTGCAGCTTCTCTCCACTTCTTTTTTATCTTGACACTCCCTGCTTGGCATCCCCTGGTTTGGGTTGACCACGGAGACTGCCAGGGTGCATCATCATTTTCCACTCTAACGAGGCTGGGGCCCCAAAATGATGATCGGCGAGTGACCTACGACGTACACGTGTATAGCCGATGACGGGGGACTCTGTTTTGGCATCCATCGGGAGTCGGCTACACCCACCTCATGTGTAGGCTACTGCTGCGTACCTTGAATGGCCCATTCCTTCCAAATCCTCAGTTTGCTTTATTTTTTCCACGCGTGACACACGTTATAACCCCAGTTTCAGAAAAAGGTCAGTGACGTCAGAATACCGTAGGGAGTCATGGCAACGACCATCCGTGGATCAGTTCAGTCTAGTTGCTTGGCCCTAACATCCAGCCTTACGGGACAGAAAGAGCAATACTAAAAGAGTAATACTGTATAGGTGGCTAAAGTAGGGTTAGGCAGAGTAAGGCTTGGGTAGAGTGGGGTGGGGGAAAATAGATTTATATGTGAATTTCCTGCACCTTCTTCAGCGGAGCAGCCCTCCTAATTTTGAACTTGTACTTGTGCGTCCACTTGTCGATGCTCTCTTCGTTGAAGATGCTCTCATCCTTGGAGCTCTGCTTCAGCGCGGTGACCAGCGCCACGTAGTTCTCCATGCGGATGCGAAAGTACATAAAAAAGTAGTTGTCGATATCTCGCTTGGCCGACTCTTTGGCGGCCACCTTGCGGGAGCTCGACTCACCGGAGCTGTTGTTGACCTGCGTTTGTGGGTTGGGAAATGTCAGTTTGACTGTCTGTCTGTCTGTCTGTCTGTCTGTCTGTCTGTCTGTCTGTCTGTCTGTCTGTCTGTCTGTCTGTCTGTCTGTCTGTCTGTCTGTCTGTCTGTCTGTCTGTCTGTCTGTCTGTCTGTCTGTCTGTCTGTCTGTCTGTCTGTCTGTCTGTGTGTCTGTCTGTGTGTCTGTCTGTCTGTCTGTCTGTCTGTCTGTCTGTCTGTCTGTCTGTCTGTCTGTCTGTCTGTCTCTCCGGCTGACAGAAAACCAGGTCCCACCTGATCCAGCCATTCGAATTCGTCCTGGTCAGCTTCGAATCGCCGGCCCAGCTCAGCCGTCGGCAGGCACCGGTTGCGAACGTTTTGAAGAATGTCGGCGAACGGAACCGATTGGCCCAGGTGGCATTCGATCGGGCTGAGCTCTGCTGGACAGCGAATCGAACTTGGAACGTAGGGCAGCGCGGCTGCCTGCAAGGTCAGCCGCTTTGCCGACTGCGGCGTCTGTTGGTCTGGGAAGTAGCGCTGACGACGAAGACGGGCCGCGGATGAGTCATCTGACGATGCCGGCTGTTTTCGAGTAGGGACGCCCAAGATCTGGCTGAACATAACAGACGGCGGGGCCAGGCTCATGTTTGATTGTCTTCTTTCTGGCTATTGAGGCCCGCGCTTTAAAGCTGAAAAAATGAAGCCTTACTGTTTAGTAGCTACAAAATGGCTCAAGTGTCGTGAATTTCTTGCTAATCCGGTTTTCTCGAGTTTACTCGACCTGCGCGATTCAGGCTATGCGTTTTCGCTCAACGTTAGTCTATGGTAAAAGTTTTTTTGCGATAGAAAAAGAAATATATAGAATAGTGCACGAGTAGTAGGTATAGGGACGACGTCCACTATCAGCTTCCCGAGCATTATTTTTAATCATGGAAATTCGCTTTAGGTTTTCTAAACAATTTTCTACGTAATACCAAACTTCTGGTAATGGTATTTTATTCATACCGCGTGTAATGTACGTAGCATGTACGTATGCACATGCATTAGTATGTCAGTAGATCTGATTGTACATATTTACTAGTGTTTTGACAGATCCATTAGTAAAGCCAGCATTGGGTAGTAGCATGACGTAAAATCTGTTTTTCATACCCATCTTTGCTCATTTTTTGTCGTAAACTACTCCGGAAAATTTGCACAGTAAAACAAAGTTAGAAAGCTGATAAAAGTAAACATACTTAGAGACAACAAAACTTGAATAAGAAAAAATACTAGCTACTTTTGATGTCATTGTTGTTTTCCAAAGATATTTTTTTACAGAGCGACAAAGTAAAATTTATCAGATTAAGAAAACGTTTGGCTCTCGACACCTTGAGCACAGCCATCCAGTTCACCCTATCGTTTGAATAGATAAATACAGGGACTAAAGGTAATTTTTGCTTACACTTGAACAATTATAGTCTCTTTTAGATGAGATATTTATACTTACACAACGTCATGCTTCTGATCTTGTTGAAGATATATGATTATCCTAAAGAGGAAAGTATAGAAATGTTTGAAAGTATTTTTAGTAAATATTAGTTTTTAGGTAATCTTAATGTATTTTACAGTTTTATTGATGACTTTTTACAAATTGTAATCAATATTTACTTGTTTTTAATTTCAAAAATAACAAAATCAACAGAATCTACAGATTGTATTATTTATTCACTCTTTTCTACATTTAAATTCAAATTTTTCAAAAAAAATTGTTTGATAAAATGGAAATTATTTAATGTGTTTAAGTTAAACTTATCCATGCAATAATTTAATAATTTACTGAATTTAATTGCGAGTAGCCACACTACAGTTGTAGCACTAAATGCTTAACCGCAAGTTATGAAAATATGTTTTTTAGAATTTTCTGGACTAAAAGCGAGTTTTACCATCCAGCCATGTCGAACGCAAGCAACATCACAGTCGGACCGGATGACACCACGCTGGGGCCGCCGATTCCGCCGATTTTTTTGCAAACTTCAACCGCCCAGAGCATCGCCGGAATCTGCTCCATGGCCGCTATTCTCATGACGTCCTACCAGGTTAGTACCACAGTTAAACAAACTAAAGTAGCCAAATTTCAAGGGTTTTAACAAATTGCCAATTTCCTCTCGTGGCATATTTTGCCAGATCTACGAGCACCTGAGAGACTACAGCTGCCCAGCCGAGCAGCGCTGGATTGTTCGCATCCTGTTCATCGTGCCCATCTACGCCCTGTCCTCCTTCATCTCGCTGATGTTCTTCACAAAAAACAATATGTTTGTTTATCTGGACTCGCTGCGCGATGTGTACGAAGGTATAATATTGAATTTTTTGTCGATTTGCAGCATACATCGATAATGAATAATAACGAACAGATTAACAAACTAAGAATAACAAACAACCTATTTAGCAACTAATATTTACTTTAATTTACTTGAAAGGATACGAAGATTTAAACCAGGGGTGGGCAAACTTTTATACGTAAAAGGCCAGATAAAGAATCCAGATCATGGCTGCGGACCAGATGAGAGAGGAAAGGAGAGCGTATAGAAATGAGAAATAAGATATGAGAAGTAAAAGGAGATGAAAGGGAGGAGAGAGGATAGGAGAGAAAAGGAGAGGGGAGAGAGGAGAGGAGAGGAGAGAAGAGAAAAGGAGAGGGGAGAGAGGAGAGGAGAGGAGAGGAGAGGGAGAGAGGATAGGAGAGAAAAGGAGAGGGGAGAGAGGAGAGGAGAGGAGAGGAGAGGGAGAGAGGATAGGAGAGAAAAGGAGAGGGGAGAGAGGAGAGGAGAGGAGAAGAAAGGGGAGAGAGGAGAGGAGAGGGGAGAGAGGAGAGGAGAGGAGAGGAGAGGAGAGGAGAGGAGAAGAGAGGAGAGGGGAGAGAGGATAGGAGAGAAAAGGATATGGGAGAGAGGAGAGGAGAGGAGAGAAAAGAAGAGAAAAGGAGAGGGGAGAGAGGAGAGGAGAGAAAAGGAGAGGGGAGAGAGGAGAGGAGAGGAGAGAAAAGAAGAGAAAAGGAGAGGGGAGAGAGGAGAGGAGAGAAAAGGAGAGGGGAGAGAGGAGAGGAGAGGAGAAGAGAGGGGATAGAGGAGAGGAGAGGAGAGTAGAGAAAAGGAGAGGGGAGAGAGGAGAGGAGAGGGGAGAGAGGATAGGAGAGAAAAGGATATGGGAGAGAGGAGAGGAGAGGAGAGAAGAGAAGAGAAAAGGAGAGGGGAGAGAGGAGAGGAGAGGGAAGAGACTAGAAGAGAAGAGAGAAGAGAGCAGAGGGGAGAGAGGAGAGGGAAGAGACTAGAAGAGAAGAGAGAGGAGAGCAGAGGGGAGAGAGGAGAGGGAAGAGACTAGAAGAGAAGAGAGAGGAGAGCAGAGGGGAGAGAGGAGAGGGAAGAGACTAGAAGAGAAGAGAGAGGAGAGCAGAGGGGAGAGAGGAGAGGGAAGAGACTAGAAGAGAAGAGAGAGGAGAGCAGAGGGGAGAGAGGAGAGGGAAGAGACTAGAAGAGAAGAGAGAGGAGAGCAGAGGGGAGAGAGGAGAGGGAAGAGACTAGAAGAGAAGAGAGAGGAGAGCAGAGGGGAGAGAGGAGAGGGAAGAGACTAGAAGAGAAGAGAGAGGAGAGCAGAGGGGAGAGAGGAGAGGGAAGAGACTAGAAGAGAAGAGAGAGGAGAGCAGAGGGGAGAGAGGAGAGGGAAGAGACTAGAAGAGAAGAGAGAGGAGAGCAGAGGGGAGAGAGGAGAGGGAAGAGACTAGAAGAGAAGAGAGAGGAGAGCAGAGGGGAGAGAGGAGAGGGAAGAGACTAGAAGAGAAGAGAGAGGAGAGCAGAGGGGAGAGAGGAGAGGGAAGAGACTAGAAGAGAAGAGAGAGGAGAGCAGAGGGGAGAGAGGAGAGGGAAGAGACTAGAAGAGAAGAGAGAGGAGAGCAGAGGGGAGAGAGGAGAGGGAAGAGACTAGAAGAGAAGAGAGAGGAGAGCAGAGGGGAGAGAGGAGAGGGAAGAGACTAGAAGAGAAGAGAGAGGAGAGCAGAGGGGAGAGAGGAGAGGGAAGAGACTAGAAGAGAAGAGAGAGGAGAGCAGAGGGGAGAGAGGAGAGGAAGAGACTAGAAGAGAAGAGAGAGGAGAGCAGAGGGGAGAGAGGAGAGGAAGAGACTAGAAGAGGAGAAGAAAGAGAAGAAAGACACAAACCTTGAGCGGGCAGGATTGCTATTGTAAAGTTTAAAAGGACCCGAGGCCAAAGTTAGCCGACCCCTGATTTAAACAACTAAAACGACCTTTTTTGGCACTTTGAAATTTGTTAATCTACCAGTTAATCTACGAGTATAGTGTAGAAATCCTTCACTAAAAAATTGCAGCTTGTTGGGAAAGCCCTATTGATTGAAAGCAAAAATGGTTAGCAGAAATGTGAGTCAGCTCAGAGAGAGAGGAGAGAAAAGCGTTGAATTTTTGTGTGTTTTTCTCGGTCCCATAAAACAGACACCGGAAGCCGATGGAATATTTTTATTTTAAGCCCTACAAAGCTTGGCGCATGGCCTCGGGCGCCAGTGAGATCTGGGGTTTCACTCGCTGACGTCTGAAGCAAATGCAAGACTCTGCTGTGCTGTGCGTGTGTGCGCATATGAGATTACGAGATGAGGGGATCGGTGAGAATTCTGGGGCAAAGTCCATTGGGGGAAGGTTTGCTCGCATTCTTCATCATCTAGATCTAGATCTATCTTGGGAGGAGCTTGGGTGGCTCTATAGGCGGTAGTGCAATTCTGCTCCCATCCCCTCTGAAGAGACGAGGAAGAGAAGAGTCCCTCCCAGAATCTTCCTTCATCCGGCTGCTTTAATCTGCGCATGCATGTACGGGACATGGGCTATGCTGCTCTATCCTGCTTTGCTATTTCTGTCACACACTCTCCTCCCTGCCCCCCCCTCCGCCATCCCGTCCCCGATCGATCTGCCCTCCCTCCCGTTCCCTCTCCTCCATCCGCTCATGGACAACCGCAGTAAGGCTCGGCTTTCTTAGAAATGTTTGATACCTTATGATGATCTTAACTGAAGTACTATTGGGATACACTGCCGGAGTGCCGCAAGTTAAGCCGACTCGGCGGTGGTTAGTAAGCACGCCTACCTCGTACACCTCAGTCGGTCGAAGGAAGATGCGAGCCACTCAAATTCCCCTTTTTTCTTGAGTGACATTCGGGTGAAAAAGTACATTATTTTCAGGGTCGTGTGATGTGGAGCAAAATAATAATTCTATGCAGGGATGATGAATGGAATGGAAGCTGGGATTCTGCATCCGACGTTCATGCACGAGCTCAGCCTCTCCTCCCCTTCTAATCTCTCTCGTCTCTTCTCGGTTCCTCATCCAATTCTCGGAAATGATGAAGCATTGGAGAGCTCTGGGAGTGATTAATTGAGCTAGCTCACTGTCCGTTGTAACAATCATTCGGAAAAAGAGAAAGAGGAGAAATGAAAATTGGTAACTACGAGCTATGAATTACGAAAGCTCTGTAATTTTCAAAAAATTATTAAATGAATTTAATGTGAATAAATTTAATTTCCTTCATAAAAATTATATGCTATGGCTTGATACTCGTACTTCACCAGACCGTACTAATAGTAGGGCAGTTTGAAAATTGAAAGAAATATAAAACTTTAACAGTCCAGTTGCAACTCTGGGGAGCATTCCTTTTAATTTTAAATTAGACTATTTTGAATATATTTGAAGAGAATCAAGTTTTTGGCAATAATAAAATTGCGAGAAGATGTTACAGTTGAAAAAATCTAAAGAAATTATAAGCGGAATGGAATTTGCATTACGCGAGAGAGGTTATACCAAGGAGTTTTATAATTAGCAACTAGGATTGCTAATTATAGAGCTTCTTGGGTTATACGAGGGGAGCTACATTGAAATAGAATCAATTGATAGAGAATCTAGTCATTAGGAATGTACATATTCTAGGGGACAGAGTTGAGCCGAGCGGAATGTACATTGTAGAGGAGAGAGTTGGGCTTGAAATAATGTACATTGTAGGGAGAGAGTTGGGCTTGAAATAATGTACATTGTAGGGAGAAAGTTGGGCTTGAAATAATGTACATTGTAGGGGAGAGAGTTGGGCTTGAAATAATGTACATTGTAGGGGAGAGAGTTGGGCTTGAAATAATGTACATTGTAGAGGAGAGAGTTGGGCTTGAAATAATGTACATTGTAGGGAGAGAGTTGGGCCTAGAAGAAGGGAATACTTCCCCATCCTGACTGATTGAGTTAGGCCGGGTGGAATGTACATTGTAGGGGAGAGAGTTGGAGAGTTGGAGAACAAAACAACTGGCTTGATAATTTTCAGCTTTTGTGATCTACAATTTTCTCAGCCTGTGCTACGAATACCTTGGGGGCGAGAATAACATATTAAACGAGCTCAGAGGAAAACCAATCGAGTGAGTTCACTTTGAAAAGTACGCCCGATACTGAGCCTTTAAGATTATAACAAATCTTACCAACAAAATTTTAGATTAAATTGGACATTTTGCACCTGCTGTTTTGCTGGACAGTCCTACACAATCGAGTTTCTTCGCTTTTGCAAAAAGGTTTGTCACCGATTACAAGAAGTTTTGTACAAGCTAATTTGAAATTCGAATGCAAATCCATGCTTTCTAAGAAATATTGTTTGTTTAAAAATGTCCTTTTAGGCAACCCTACAATTCTGCATCATCAAACCCGTGATGGCGTTTGTGACCATCTTGCTACAGGCCGTGGGCTATTATCGGCACGGAAACTTCAGGTCTGAAATTTTTTATGCATGAAAAATGCGCATTTTACTACTGAGAAAATTCAGTTGTCAGTAGTTTAAAGTAAAGTCGAAAATTTATTTTAAGAAGAGAGGAAAGGAGAGAAGATGTGGTGAGAGGAGAGGAGATAAGAGTAGAGTTGATGAGAAAGGGGGGCAGGACAGGACAGGAGGGGAGAGGAGAGGAGAGGAGAGGAGAGGAGAGGAGAGGAGAGGAGAGGAGAGGAGAGGAGAGGAGTGGAGTGGAGTGGAGAGGAGAGGAGTGGAGAGGAGAGGAGAGGAGAGAAGAGGAGAGGAGAGGAGAGGAGAGGAGAGAGGAGAGGAAAGGAGAGAAGAGTGGAGAGGAGAGGAGAGGAGAGGAGAGGAGAGGAGAGGAGAGGAGAGGAGAGAGGAGAGGAGAGGAGAGGAGAAAACAAGAGAGGAGAGGAGAGGAGAGGAGAGGCGAGGAGAGGAGAGGATAGGAGAGGAGAGGAGAGGAGAGGAGAGGAGAGGAGAGGAGAGGAGAGGACAAGAGAGGAGAGGATAGGAGAGGAGAGGAGAGGAGAGGAGAGGAGAGGAGAGGAGAGGACAAGAGAGGAGAGGAGAGGAGAGGAGAGGAGAGGCGAGGAGAGGAGAGGAGAGGATAGGAGAGGAGAGGAGAGGAGAGGACAAGAGAGGAGAGGAGAGGAGAGGAGAGGAGAGGACAAGAGAAGAGAGGCGAGGAGAGGAGAGGAGAGGAGAGGAGAGGAGAGGAGAGGAGAGGAGAGGACAAGAGAGGAGAGGCGAGGAGAGGAGAGGAGAGGAGAGGAGAGGAGAGGAGAGGAGAGGAGAGGAGAGGAGAGGAGAGGAGAGGAGAGGAGAGGAGAGGAGAGGCGAGGAGAGGAAAGGAGAGGAGAGGAGAGGAGAGGAGAGGAGAGGCGAGGAGAGGAGAGGAGAGGAGAGGAGAGGAGAGGAGAGGAGAGAGGAGAGGAAAGGAGAGAAGAGTGGAGAGGAGAGGAGAGGAGAGGAGAGGAGAGGAGAGGAGAGGAGAGGAGAGAGGAGAGGAGAGGAGAGGAGAAAACAAGAGAGGAGAGGAGAGGAGAGGAGAGGCGAGGAGAGGAGAGGATAGGAGAGGAGAGGAGAGGAGAGGAGAGGAGAGGAGAGGAGAGGAGAGGACAAGAGAGGAGAGGATAGGAGAGGAGAGGAGAGGAGAGGAGAGGAGAGGAGAGGAGAGGACAAGAGAGGAGAGGAGAGGAGAGGAGAGGAGAGGCGAGGAGAGGAGAGGAGAGGATAGGAGAGGAGAGGAGAGGAGAGGACAAGAGAGGAGAGGAGAGGAGAGGAGAGGAGAGGACAAGAGAAGAGAGGCGAGGAGAGGAGAGGAGAGGAGAGGAGAGGAGAGGAGAGGAGAGGAGAGGACAAGAGAGGAGAGGCGAGGAGAGGAGAGGAGAGGAGAGGAGAGGAGAGGAGAGGAGAGGAGAGGAGAGGAGAGGACAAGAGAGGAGAGGCGAGGAGAGGAGAGGAGAGGAGAGGAGAGGAGAGGAGAGGAGAGGAGAGGAGAGGAGAGGAGAGGAGAGGAGAGGAGAGGAGAGGAGAGGCGAGGAGAGGAAAGGAGAGGAGAGGAGAGGAGAGGAGAGGAGAGGCGAGGAGAGGAGAGGAGAGGAGAGGAGAGGAGATAAGATGCAAGCAGACTCAGCATGCAGATATCAGGACACGGGCAGGTTTGAACCACACCCGTTTCAGTTTATGCTTTCCATCGTGATTCTTTTGCAACGTTGGAGAAAAATATTCGATCGCTTAAAAGTTACTTCAATCTGAAAAAAAAAGAAATAAAATCCTTGGCTAATTAGTGGCCGGCCAGGTGCTGCTAATGGAACTAATGGGGACTCGGCATCAAATTGCTGACCTAAATGATTTTTTCGAATATTTCTGTGAATTTGAGAGCACCATCGAGTGCAAGGCTATTGCATGGCTCTGATTTTTCTTTCAGGCTTTTAGTCTCAAACCCCAAATTCTGAACTCTCCACCCCTTAATTCCCAATCCTTGAATCCCCCTTTCCGAATTCCCCGTCTCTGAATTCCCAATCTCCGAATTCCCCATCTCCGAATTCCTCATCTCCGAATTCCCCATCTCCGAATTCCTCATCTCCGAATTCCCCATCCCTGAATTCCCCATCCTCGAATTTCCCTCCTCGAATTCCCCATCCTTGAGTTCTCCATCCTTGAATTCCCCATCCTCGAATTCCCCACTATCGAATTCCCCATCCTCGAATTCCCACTATCGAATTCCCCATCCTCGAATTCCCCACTATCGAATTCCCCATCCTCGAATTCCCACTATCGAATTCCACTATCCTCGAATTCCCCATCCTCGAATTCCCCACTATCGAATTCCACTATCCTCGAATTCCCCATCCTCGAATTCCCCATCCTCGAATTCCCCATCTCCGAATTCCCGTCTCAAAAGTGTCAGACAATTCACCCGCAAGCACTAGAATCAGTCAAATTCATCACCCGGATTTAGCAGTTGCTAGGCAGAGGGTATGCAAAGTCACACTAATCAGAGGCAATCTGATCAGCTTCTCAATTTGAGATTAAAAATGGGGAGATTCAACAGGTGTCTGGTTTTGCGCGGCAGCTGCTGGGGAAGCCAGGTGTAAACTGCGCCTAATTAATGTGCCCCTTAGCCAGTCTAAGGGATGATGAAGCACGAACTGCGAGATGCGCGCGGGTTTGCCGCTCAAAACTGATCAGTGACCCTTCTAGCAAAGCATGGGGGATTAATATTTCCAGGCCAGGACTTAGCCCCCCTCCCTAGCCATCCACCCACGTTGAGAGGCGTCTTTATTTTACTGGGCTTCAAAAAATAATTCATTTAAAAAAATTAACGCCAGATTTTTTTCCGCAATCATGACTGCATGAATGGCTTTATTGCTCGAAAATATGGAAAATTGAGACGAAAAGCATTCGCGTTTTGCATCGAGGATTTTGTATGAAGCTGTAGCACACGTTGGGTTCTGAATTGGATCAATTTTTTATTCAGTTTGATTCATTCGGAGTGTGAATTATGCAGAGAGTTAGACGAATTTAGTGAGTGGGTGGGAGGGTGAGTGAGTGAATCAGTCAGTCAGTCAGTCAGTCAGTCAGTCAGTCAGTCAGTCAGTCAGTCAGTCAGTCAGTCAGTCAGTCAGTCAGTCAGTCAGTCAGTCAGTCAGTCAGTCAGTCAGTCAGTCAGTCAGTCAGTCAGTCAGTCAGTCAGTCAGTCAGTCAGTCAGTCAGTCAGTCAGTCAGTCAGTCAGTCAGTCAGTCACCCACTCCCCCACCCGCAGCCCGAACTCCGGCTACCTGTACGTCACCCTGATCTACAACGTGTCAGTGGCGGTGGCCCTGTACGGCCTGCTAATCTTCTACTTCGCCACCAGAGACCTCCTGTCGCCGTTCGGGCCGGTGCTGAAGTTCTGCACAGTGAAGTCGGTGATCTTCCTGAGCTTCTGGCAGAGTGTGATGTTGGCCGTGCTGGAGAAGGCTGGCACAATTCCGGCCATCTACAGTCAGAGCGGCCGGATGAGCACTGGAACTGGAACCGTAGCGGCTGGCTACCAGAACTTCCTCATCTGTTTGGAGATGCTGATTGCTGCCGTGGCTCTGCGCTTCGCTTTCCCAGCCTCCACCTACTCCGGTGATGAAGAGTCGGCTGGCTTTGTCAGCGGCGGCGATGGCGGGGCCAAGCGAGTGGTGAGCCTGCAGAGCATCAGCAGCTCGCTGAAGGAGACCATCAACCCCAGGGACATGGTGCACGATGCTATTCACAATTTTCATCCGCAGTACCAGCAGTATGTGCAGCACGTGAGTACTTCTGTTTGTTGAGTTAAAGGTGTTTAGCAATTTGTTAGTCTGCGAGCCGGACACTCCGTAAACCGGACAGTTGATAAACTGGAAACAAGATTAACCGGACACTTGATAAACAAAACACTTGATAAACCGGACACTTGATAAACTAAACACTTGATAAACCGGACACTTGATAAACTAAACACTTGATAAACCGGACACTTGATAAACTAAACACTTGATAAACCGGATACTGATAAATCAGACAATTGATAAACCAGAAAACTGTTAACCCGGACACTTGTTAAACGGGACACTTTGTAAACCTGTCACAACTTGTCAAACCGGAAACTTGAAGGAACCGGACACTTCCCGAAATGGGAACCCGTAAGGATCCGGACACTTTAAATAACTAGACATTGGCAAACACCCCAAAAGCGATTGAAAGTAACACACACACACACACACACTGTATGATGACAGCCATGTTTTAAGCACAGGCGGCCCGCTCTGACTATAAAAGAACACAGAGCAGCACAACTCAATTTCTCTAAGCGGCATTGTCCCTCATCACCAAAAAATACTCCCGCCCGTCATCTGCAGACCAACCGACACCCCTCTGACCCAGACGATGGGGGCGGCGCCACCGCCACTGCCGCCGCCTCCAGCAGTAGCAGCTCAAAGTACGGCACAGCGGACTCAAGCGCTGACCAAGCTAGTCGGCCCGCCGGTGGCACCAGCTCTACCGAGAAGGCCCATATCCTCAAGGATTGACAGTGAATGGAACTGAGGGAGTGCTGAGGGAGTGCCGTACGCTGGGGGGCTGAAAATCTCATTTGATATTAATATTTGCGTGGAACTATTTAGCATTGATGTGTAATAACGTGCGTTTTTGTCCAAGTTTTTTTGAAGAAACTTCGTTTATTGTTGTGATGGCCCCTAGTTCCTAGCCCGAATGTCGAGTCAATTTTGACTGAGCGACACTGCAGTCGTTTTAGCTTTTAGTGCTTTTAAACATATTTTTGCGGCAATTGCGTTTATGTAGTGTAAACAATCTTCCATTACGAATAGTCTGGTTTTGACGAAATGAGTCACGTCGCTTAAAAACTGTCAGTATGAGGTATGTCGGTGAGATGTGTCGATGAGATGTGTCGGTGAGATTTGTCGATGAGATAAGTCGGTGAGATGTGTCGGTGAGATGTGTCGGTGAGATGTGTCGATGAGATAAGTCGGTGAGATTGTCGGTGAGATAAGTCGGTGAGATGTGCCGGTGAGATGTGTCGGTGAGATAAGTCTGTGAGATGTGCCGGTGAGATGTGTCGGGGAGATGTGTCGGTGAGATGTGTCAGTGAGATGTGTCGATGAGATAAGTTGGTGAGATGTATCCATGAGATAAGTCGGTGAGATGTGTCGGTGAGATGTGTCGGTGAGATGTGTCGGTGAGACGTGTCGGTGAGATGTGTCGGTGAGATGTGTCGATGAGATGTGTCGGTGAGATAAGTCTGTGAGAAGTGTCGGTGAGATAAGTCGGTGAGTTGTGTCGGTGAGATATGTCGGTGAGATGTGTCGGTGAGATAAGTCTGTGTGATGTGTCGGTGAGATAAGTCGGTGAGTTGTGTCGGTGAGATGTGTCGGTGAGATGTGTCGGTGAGATAAGTCTGTGAGATGTGTCGGTGAGATGTGTCGGTGAGTTGTGTCGGTGAGATGTGTCGGTGAGATGTGTCGGTGAGTTGTGTCGGTGAGATGTGTCGGTGAGATGTGTCCATGAGATGTGTCGGTGAGATGTGTCGGTGAGATGTGTCGGTAAGACGTGTCGGTGAGACGTGTCGGTGAGACGTGTCGGTGAGACGTGTCGGTGAGATATGGCAGCGAACGCTTTTTGATTTATAATTTTTACAACAGTCGTTGTAGAAAGTTGATGACCTGCATATTAAAATATGGATAATTATTTAGCTTATCGTCCATCGAGATAATCATTTTATTGAGTGTCCACTATGCTACCAGCTGTGTATTTTTGTTCTTATGATAAGGTTACAGTGCTTAACAAGATTATAACGCTACACAGATGTCTGTAATAATCGTGACTTTTTTAATCATTCGTAAGATGGAAGAAATTATATATTCCTGTGATTTTTGTTTTGAGTGTTTTTGTTTCCAAGACACTATTGATGATATTATTCCACAATGCTAGCTATGTGTGCGTTTATAAATGTGTCCGTTACCTGTAGATTTCAGCCAGTTAATAAATAAATTTATTATTTGTGCGTCTGATTTTTGTGACCAATATTTGTTGTTTCTTCAAAAATGGGCATTTTGTGTGCTCGAAAATTCGAATACATCGATTTAACAGCGATGGTTTTTCTCTTTTAATACTTCATCGTAGTCACTTGATGCTTCAATCATTTGATTCTCATATCTGGTCATTTGATTCTCATATCTGGTCATTTGATTCTCATATCTGGTCATTTGATTCTCATATCTGGTCATTTGATTCTCATATCTGGTCATTTGATTCTCATATCTGGTTATTTGATTCTTCCATCTGGTCATTTGATTCTCATATCTGGTTATTTGATTCTTCCATCTGGTCATTTGACTTTTCCAACTGGTCATTTGATTCTTCCATCTGGTCGTTTGATGCTACCATCCAGTCATTTAACTCTCATCTGGTCATTTGATTCTCATATCTGGTCATTTGATTCTCATATCTGGTCATTTGATTCTCACATCTGGTCATTTGATTCTCACATCTGGTCATTTGATTCTCACATCTGGTCATTTGATTCTCACATCTAGTGATTTGATTCTCACATCTGGTCATTTGACCAGATTCTCATATCTGGTCATTTGATTCTCATATCTGGTCATTTGACTTTTCCAACTGGTCATTTGATGCTTCCATCTGGTCATTTGTTTCTTCCATCAGGTCATTCGATGCTTCCATCTGGTCATTTGGTTCTTTCATCTGGTCTTTCCTTGGACCAAACGCAGCCTTCATAACTGCCGCGCAATAGCTGCGGCTGAGCTGTCTGTTGCACATCTGTCCATTAGGGCAGGTGTAATCTATGATTATTTTATTATTTAGTCTAGTAAAACTCGCGCAGGTTACCGACAGCTGTCTCGGCTTTCGATAACCTGCTTTGCTGTGTTTTCAAATGGTCCAGAACCAAACAGCCTAAGAAGTTGCTCGACATGCAGCTCTAAAGCTTGATGTACTTTTACGATCGGCAGCTCTTTACCCTCAGTCTTATTTATTATCCCGAGCCGTCTCAATCCGCTCTCAAACCGCTCCTGCACTTGACTCCACGTCTGCCGTGTGACGCTCGCTCAATTTGATCTTCAGTAACTGGTCCTTCATCTGATAGGCCGATATTGGCGGTCGCAAGTCGCAAGTCCGCTACAGTTGCCGCTGTCAGATGGAAATCTTGATAGAGCGTCTGCATGCGTCCTATCGCCCCGGAGTTGGTACAGATAGAATGCTAGCAGCTCCGCCCAACACTGTACTCGATGCTGGCTGTCTCGAGTCAGGTCTTTGTGCTTAGCGGAATGGGCGTTCGCGCCTTCCCATTCAAGAGTCCTACGGCTCTTGGAGCATCTACGGCGAGTCCAAGATCACCAAGGACGAGATCTGAGTATGCATCGTGACCAACATCAGACAGAGCTCAGCAAGCGACGGACGAGCGTCTCTGCGAAAATGAGTAAAGAAACCATTAAGAGGGAAAGCACTGAGCACAGATACCCAGTGCGGACAAAGGGACCACCGGACAGATGCCATTGCATCTGGTCATTTGATTCTTCCATCTGGTCATTTGATTCTCATATCTGGTCATTTGATTCTCATATCTGGTCATTTGATTCTCACATCTAGTGATTTGATTCTCACATCTGGTCATTTGATTCTCATATCTGGTCATTTGATTCTCACATCTAGTGATTTGATTCTCACATCTGGTCATTTGATTCTCATATCTGGTCATTTGATTCTCACATCTAGTGATTTGATTCTCACATCTGGTCATTTGATTCTCATATCTGGTCATTTGATTCTCATATCTAGTGATTTGATTCTCACATCTGGTCATTTGATTCTCATATCTGGTCATTTGATTCTCACATCTAGTGATTTGATTCTCACATCTGGTCATTTGATTCTCACATCTGGTCATTTGATTCTCATATCTGGTCATTTGATTCTCACATCTAGTGATTTGATTCTCACATCTGGTCATTTGATTCTTCCAACTGGTCATTGGATGCTTCCATTTGGTCATTTGATTCTTCCATCTGGTCATTGGATGCTTCCATCTGGTCATTGGATGCTTCCATCTGGTCATTGGGTGCTTCCATCTGATAATTCCATTCTCCTACCCAAGCAAAGTCTGATACGAAAAAAGGAGAAATCTCCAGGCTAACCAGCGTCTCATTGGCTTAATCGCTCTCAGCCAATCAGGAATCGTTTCTGCACTCGTATTGTTTTCTGCAGACTCCCCAGCGTCAGCCGGCCCCTATACCCAGAATCTGCTTATTAATCCTGGCCTCTCCCACCCAAGCTGTCCCTCAAACACTCAAGCGTTTCCCTTTGTCCGGTGCGTCAATTGGGCACTGATCAATCAATCAGTCAATCAATCTATTAATCAATCAGACTATCAAACACGCCGACATCAAAGCAAACATGCTGGCCCACTTTGCAAGCGTTGAGGAGTGCGTTAACCTTAGCCTGATGGCCGCAGGCGGCGGCGGAGGAGGAGGGGGTGGCGATTCCAACAGCGCCATCGTCTACCTGTGGATCACCTGCATTCTGGGCTACGTGAACACCTTCACCAACGGATTCTCATTGATAATTTTCATTCTAGACCGCAAGAATATCATCATGCGCCGGCTGCTCTTGCTGCTGTCCTTGTCTGAAACGGTCCTGAACATCTGCCTGGCGTCCAACTTCACCGTGATGCTGTGGGTCGGCAACCGGCAGCGCCTCTTCCAGCTGCCCGATTCGGCCAACTTCATCACGGGAGCATTCTTCCTGTCATTCATGCTGTTCAATGCGTTTATTATGATCCGCAACTGGTGCCTGGTGATGATTGCCGGCAGCCGTTGTGAGGTTGTCCGCAACCCGCTTAGCACGCGGAGCGGCCAGCTGTTCAGCCCGAACCGAACTCTGGGTGGCTACATCCTGCTCACTGTGATCAGCCTGGCGCTGTGCTCGCCAAGGATGTTCGAGTTCACCTGGACAGTTTTCCCAAAGCCGTGCAACGCTACTGGAAATGAGACTTCGACCTACCTGCTGACCATCATGACGCATCAGCGGCTGGACAACCTGTATGAGTACAAGCACTACAAGACTCTGCTGCTGTTCCCCATGCAGACCATTGCGCCGATTTTTCTCATCAGCTTCCTCAGCTTCCTCATCATCTTCACGCTCCGCCGACGTCAGTTCAACCAGCAGCCGGGCAGTCTGGGCGGCGGCGGTGCCGCGCGAAGTCAGGACGCCGCCACCAAAACAGTCATGGTGCTGCTGATCTGCTTTGTCGTGTTCGAACTGCCGACTTTTGTGTTCTTCGTGCTCAACAACACGGCCTTCAAGAAGTTGGCAAACTCCAGGACCGTCAAGCTGCACACCACCTTCATCGCGAACATCCTGGTCTGCGTGGACAGCTTCAGCAACTTCATCGTCTACAGCAGCACCAGCAACACGTTCCGGGACACCGTCAGGAGGCTGCTGGGACTTCCGGGACGGAAAGGCGCCGGTGTGGGCGGGCCGAACAGCGGCAACTACACCCTGATTCGGACAGTGAACCCCGGCGCCAACCTGCGCATGAGCTGGTCTGCCGCTCACGCCAACTCCGTAGCTGTCAGTCACTGCGCCGCGGCTCGGCCAGGAGGAGGAGGAGCTCGCGGAAGCCGAGACACCGCGCCGCTGCCGCTGCCTTCGGTTCATTCAATGCCAGCTGCTCTGCCGTCATCGCCGTCAAAGTCGCAGGAAGAAATTGACGCCGGCTTCGTGTAGCCTGAGGGTGCGTCAACAAGTCCACCCTGACTCTTATCGCCATCCGTCAATCTCGCTTGGGGCCTCCCGCGGAGCAGAAAAACACGGAAGATTCAGACAAAGATTGGCGAGCATAACAGACTGGCACTCTGTTGGAGAGCTTGGAATCAGCTTACAGAAACAGTTCCCGCTGGGGCAACAGACTTTTTGGTTTTGCTAGTAATACATTTCTTGCTTGTCTTATGGGAATTATAGCCTGACTATTCAGTTCTTCTGCTTGATGTCTGTCGGTTGTAACCGGATGTCCTATCTAACCTCCTGAGGGATTTCCTCTGACTAGGACACCAGGAAAATTGGCAAATTGTTAAAAAAATTGCGCTATCAGGGAAACGCAATCTGGCTCTTACGAGCGTAGCAAGGGGGCCAATGAAAAAAATAGTGAAAAAAATGTGCTGCCCGATCCTCGGAGCCTCACGGCTTTCTGCTCCTGGAAGCTGCTTAAGGGAAAAATTGAAAAAAAGAATACGGTTGTTAAGGAAGACAGGGAAGGAAGGAAGCCGTTCGTGACGGTCCAGGCAATTTGCGGGCTGGCGAAGGGGCCTGTGGCTTCCATCACCTGACAGATGGTTCCGTCTGTTCAGCTCTGCAGCACCAGCTTGGATGCTTCAAGTGCTGTGAGGCAATGCGACTGATTATCCCATGCAAATTCTCACCTAACCCTGAGGCTCGCGTGGTTGGCGCTCTGAGGCTCACTGTGGCCTCCTTCATTTCTGCAGCCCTTGAAGAATTTTTCCTATTTTTATTCATAACCGGAATTTTAACAGATTTAGGCAGTTAAACCTTTTGTCTGTCTGTCTGTCTGTCTGTCTGTCTGTCTGTCTGTCTGTCTGTCTGTCTGTCTGTCTGTCTGTCTGTCTGTCTGTCTGTCTGTCTGTCTGTCTGTCTGTCTGTCTGTCTGTCTGTCTGTCTGTCTGTCTGTCTGTCTGTCTGTGTGTGTGTGTGTGTGTGTGTGTCTGTCTGTCTGTCTGTCTGTCTGTCTGTGTGTCTGTCTGTCTGTTTGTGTGTCTGTGTGTCTGTCTGTCTGTCTGTCTGTCTGTCTGTCTGTTTGTCTGTCTGTCTGTCTGTCTGTCTGTCTGTCTGTGTGTGTGTGTGTGTGTCTGTCTGTCTGTCTGTCTGTCTGTCTGTCTGTCTGTCTGTCTGTCTGTCTGTCTGTCTGTCTGTTTGTCTGTCTGTCTGTCTGTCTGTCTGTCTGTCTGTCTGTCTGTCTGTCTGTCTGTCTGTCTGTCTGTCTGTCTGTCTGTCTGTCTGTCTGTCTGTCTGTCTGTCTGTCTGTCTGCCTGTCTGTCTAGGAGGGAGATGTCTGTCTCCTATCTCCCAGCTTCGTTAGGCACCCCTAAATCTATATTTATCTGTAAAGCTTTAGAAAACTACGCTGCTTGTTTTAATTTTTGCTGTACATACGAGCGTATCCCCATCCTTGACGCTATAAAGTGAAGCACCAAAAGATTAAAAGTACATGGCATATTGAGTAACTGTTTGCTCCGTTCCAGTTTTTTTTTCTTATCAGCAAATTTGTGAATATTTTTCGTTAAAAAATATACTTAAGCCAGAGGGGCCAAGGCTGTTAAGCAGCATCACCGCAGCCAGCAGCCCAGCACAATGGCTGATGTCCCTCATAAAATTCTCAATAAACTAAGCAAATTATGTTTCCGGTAACGCCCAGCAAACCATCAACAGCAATAAAGATGGTAAACAGTTGTAAAACTGTAAAGGAACTTCTTGAAAACATTATAGAGGCATTTTGGCCATGGGGAAGTTCTGCAACTTTGAGCGGTGAGCTGGTACGTGACAAGCAGCTTAAAGGGATTTGCTCAAGTCTCAAGCACCGTGTCAACTCAACATCTGTAGCCCTAATCCACTAGAGTGGAACGAGTTGGCCCTGCATTGCTAAGTTCGTTCTGCAAACTGTAAGTGTTTCTGTGTCTACAGATATAAATGAACAGAGAAAATTAACTTTACATTTTAAATAACGGAGCACGCATCTTTCAGGTGTCAATCAATCCTGTACAGTTAGTGCTAACAACAAATTCGTATAAGTGAAAGTGAACACGAATGGGAAGCTGGACAGATGACCAAGGACCGATGGGACGTGCTGCGCCGGCTTCCTAGGAAATTATTGAATCAGCTGATCCACCAACTGGACAAAGCTCGTATTCCCGCGTGCCTAAACTGGTGACTGACTCAGAAGTGCTCAAACTGAGTTCTAATAGGAAATGCAACGGATTTTCAGTCATTCATTTTTCTTGACTTGCCTTCACAATGCTTTTGATCGCTTCAGAAGAAGGCATCGAACCCCTTTCTCGATGGAAGAGGAAGCCCTTTTTTCTTCAGGTTAAGGAGGCCATTTAAATCCTTCAGGAGGTTCTTCAACCCTTCAGGAGGTTCTTCAACCCTTCAGGAGGTCTTTAAATCCTCCTTCCTTCAGGAGGCTTTTTCAATCCTTCAGAAGGCCCTTCAATCCTTCAGGGCCCTTTGAATCCTTCAGAAGGCCTTTCAATTCTTCAGGGGCCCTTTGAATTCTTAAGGAGGCCCTTCAATCCTTCAGGGGCCCTTTCAATCCTTCAGAAGGCCCTTCAATCCTTCAGGGGCCCTTTGAATCCTTCAGGAGGCCCTTCAATTCTTCAGGAGCCCATTGAATACTTCCAGGGCCATTCAACCTTTCAGAAAGCCCTTCAATCCTTCAGGGGCCCTTGGGGCCTTCGATTGATCATTAAACTCACTGAAGCTTATGCACACAAACTAATATAATACAATCACAGGCTTCGTATCGGCAGATATTATAAGTCTCCTACCCAACTCATTGATCGTAAATCAATGGACAATCCTTGGAATTCCGATTGGGCAACTTACTTATTATTATACACCTGGCCCAGCTCTGGTCGTAAAACTTCCTGGGCAGAAGGTGGTGGTGGCGGCTGCTGCGCTTTGGTGTGCAAAACAGCCAAATAGCCGTGTAGTCCAGCTTGAGTTATGATAGCTCATATTAGTTGCTAGCCGTATTCCCAGTTCCCCCGGATGCAACATTCGCCTTTGCCATAACCTTGGTGGTTGCTTTTTTTCTGGTTTTATAGCCACTTGGACTGTGCCCCGATCCCCTTAGTGGCAATCATGATCAGAGGGGGGCATGGAATGCTTTTTATTGGGGGGAGGGGGCAATATATGTCGGTTGGTTGCAGATAAGAAATATGAAAAGTTCGGCAGTACATTACATGTAGTTGCTAGGGATCATTTTGTATGGGGATATTTTTTGGTATCTATTGTTTGGTAAGTCATTGTCTGTTAGGAGCGAGACGTGCGGATCTCATGAGGGACAAACCCGAATGCACAGAAAGTGTACACGTCTGATGATTAGAAAGTCAGGGCCGCTGTACACCCTGTGTGAGCGAGTGCATGAGTGCTGTGCCTGCGTACAGTATTGGCGCGCTTGTATGTGCTCAGGAGGCAGCGGAGTGGGAAGCGATGTCACCTAAGGCGTTGCGCCAGGATGCCCGCAGCTTGGGGAAGAGAGAGAGATGGAGAGAGGGGAGGGAGAGAGAGAGGAAGAGAGAGGGAGGGAGGGGAGAGAGGGAGAGAGAGAAAGAGAGGGAAAGAGAGGGAAAGAGAGGAAGGGAGAGGAAGGGAGAAGGGGAGAGAGAGAGGGAGAGAGGGAGGGAGAGAGGGAGAGATAGGAAGAGAGAGGGAGAGAGGGGAGGGAGAGAGAGAGGAAGAGAGAGGGAGGGAGGGGAGAGAGGGAGAGAGAGAAAGAGAGGGAAAGAGAGGGAAAGAGAGGAAGGGAGAGGAAGGGAGAAGGGGAGAGAGGGAGGGAGAGAGGGAGAGATAGGAATAGAGAGAGGAAGAGAGGGAGGGAGAGGGAGATGAAGAGAGAGGGAGGGAGAGGGAGGGAGGGGAGAGAGAGGGAGGGGAGAGAGAGGGAGAGAGGGAGAGAGAGGAAGAGAGGGAGGGGAGAGAGAGGGAGAGAGGGAGAGAGAGGAAGAGAGGGAGGGAGAGGGAGGGAGGGGAGAGAGAGGGAGAGAGGGAGAGAGAGGAAGAGAGGGAGGGAGAGGGAGATGAAGAGAGAGGGAGGGAGAGGGAGGGAGGGGAGAGAGAGGGAGAGAGGGAGAGAGAGGAAGAGAGAGAGGAAGAGAGAGAGGGAGAGGGAGAGAGAGAGAATAAGAGAGAGGGAGGGAGAGAGGGAGAGAGGAAGAGAGAGGGAGAGGATGAAGAGAAGACAGGGAGAGTGGAGGCAGATAGAGAAGGAGTTAAGGAGAGGGGAGACGTAACTGTAGAGAGGGAGAGAGACGAAGGAAGTGAGGGGAGAAGAGACTGGGAGAGGAAAAAAAGGGAGAAAACAAGAGAGCGCAACGGGACGGGCAATCGACAGGAGAATCCGGAGAGGCATTGCTGGTAGACCAAACAACTGTGTGCCAAACCCAGTTTTTATCCTACAGTACGCTCGTATTTGAAGGTTTCTTTCTGAATTTGGCTATTAAAAGGAGAGGCAATCCCCAGAAATCTGCATTGAAAAGTAAAACAGCAAAACTCGCAATTGAAATTGCAGAACCAACGTACGGTACAGAATTCGTTGCTTTCATCTGTCAATTTAACTTGCAGTTGCTGGAATATTTTCTATTCTTTGCTTTGCGAATGGCCGAAATTTGAAAGCAGTCTGAACTTCCTTTTAACACCGACCAGAAAGTCTACCTGGGCTTGGGTAAATCATTTAAAAAGTAACTAACGAAGTCTTGTTGATACTCCAGTCCTGATGCCCTCGCACCATGTCCCAGCGCCAGAGACATTCTTGCTGCCTCTCCCCTGCGCCTCTCTCCATAGCGCCTCTCTGTATAGCGCCTCTCTCCACAGCGCCTCTCTCCATAGCGCCTCTCTCCACAGCGCCTCTCTCCACAGCGCCTCTCTCCTCAGCGCCTCTCTCCACAGCGCCTCTCTCCTCAGCGCCTCTCTCCTCAGCGCCTCTCTCCACAGCGCCTCTCTCCTCAGCGCCTCTCTCCTCAGCGCCTCTCTCCTCAGCGCCTCTCTCCTCAGCGCCTCTCTCCTCAGCGCCTCTCTCCTCAGCGCCTCTCTCCACAGCGCCTCTCTTCTCAGCGCCTCTCTCCATAGCGCCTCTCTCCACAGCGCCTCTCTCCACAGCGCCTCTCTCCTCAGCGCCTCTCTCCTCAGCGCCTCTCTCCTCAGCGCCTCTCTCCTCAGCGCCTCTCTCCACAGCGCCTCTCTCCTCAGCGCCTCTCTCCATAGCGCCTCTCTCCACAGCGCCTCTCTCCACAGCGCCTCTCTCCTCAGCGCCTCTCTCCTCAGCGCCTCTCTCCTCAGCGCCTCTCTCCACAGCGCCTCTCTCCTCAGCGCCTCTCTCCATAGCGCCTCTCTCCTCAGCGCCTTTCTCCATAGCGCCTCTCTCCTCAGCGCCTCTCTCCTCAGCGCCTCTCTCCTCAGCGCCTCTCTCCTCAGCGCCTCTCTACTCAGCGCCTCTCTCCATAGCGCCTCTCTCCATAGCGCCTTTCTTCGTGGCGCCTTTCCTTAGAATAATAATATTCTCAATTCTAAGCTAATGTCACAGTACTTGTTACGGAGAAACTTATTACGCTGATAGATGAAGCAGTACTTACTTTACCTTCAGCTCTGTAAGAGAAGTTACTCAAAGCTGTACCGGTCATATTGGCTATGCTCTTTCAGAAATTTACAAAATCTGCAAGTCAAAGTCGTTCAGTTTAGCCAATGAGTACTTTTTGGAAGTTTAGGAGAAGATTGAGGCTTAGATTTAATTAATTCAATGTCGCAAAATCAAGTATTCGAGAGAGTTGACTCCCGAAGATTGGGAATATTTTTGCTTAAGCTGGTCTCTATGCTAATAATTGTATTAATGCGCAGGCCCAGAGCTATATGGTAGTAGGAGGGCCCCAGAGATGAAATTTACAGAGGAGGGGAGAAAAAGAAGACGAGAAAGAACAGGGGAGAAAAGGATGAGAGGGAAGGGAAAATGCGAAGGAGAGAGAAGGACAGCGAGAGTAAGAGTGAGAGGGAGAGTGAGACGGAGAGCGAGAGGGAGATTGAGAGGGAGAGTGAGAGAGAGGTGAGAGGGAGATTGAGAGGGAGAGCGAGAGAGAGGTGAGAGGGAGATTGAGAGGGATAGTGAGAGAGAGGTGAGAGGGAGATTGAGAGGAAGATTGAGAGGGAGAGTGAGAGGGAGAGTGTGAGAGAGGTGAGAGGGAGATTGAGAGGGAGAGTGAGAGAGAGGTGAGAGGGAGAGTGAGAGGGATAGTGAGAGAGAGGTGAGAGGGAGATTGAGAGGAAGATTGAGAGGGAGAGTGAGAGGGAGAGTGTGAGAGAGGTGAGAGGGAGATTGAGAGGGAGAGTGAGAGGAAGATTGAGAGGGAGAGTGAGAGGGAGAGTGTGAGGGAGAGTGAGAGGGAGAGTGAGAGGGAGAGTGAGAGGCAGAGTGTGAGGGAGAGTGAGAGGGAGAGTGAGAGGGAGAGTGAGAGGGAGAGTGTGAGGGAGAGTGAGAGGGAGAGTGAGAGGGAGAGTGAGAGGCAGAGTGAGAGTGAGAGTGAGAGGGAGAGTGAGAGAGGTGAGAGAGAGAAAGGACCATCAGTCAGCCGGTGCGGGACATTCCTAGCCTGTCATTAGAAAAATCAAATCACTACGGTTTGCCAATGTCCAATGAACTTTAAACCCGTGACGAGCCTGACACCGCGGCTGGGCGACATTCAATATTTGAACTTGGCCAACTGCAGGATGAGGGGATGTCCAGCATTTCTAATATTCCAACACCGCAGATGTTGGGTATGATTCAAGGTGTAAAAGTAAACAGAAGTCTATAATTGAAAGTGCAATAATTATATACATGTAATTATAATACTAATATTAATATTGACATAGACATATAAACGTCTTTAAAAACCCCAACTGATGACTATCCAGTTATGGGATATGATTTGTACTTTAGCATCTACGAGCGTAGCTTCACATTGGTTGTACTTTCTGTATTGTGCCGTTCGTGCGCGCCTGTTCAGTGCTTTGTTTGTTATTACACCTGCCCTAATAGGCAGATGTGCAACCGACAGCTCAGCCGCAGCTATTTGCGCGGCGCATCTGAAGGCTGCGTACGGCTGTTCAGTCAAAGCACTTGGGGGTCGCCACACGCACCCTCAATTACCCCAGCTAATGCTGGCACCCATTTTACAGCTGGGTGAACTGAAGCAATGCAGAGTTAAGTGTCTTGCTCAGGGACTCAAGTTGTTCCGAGTAGGTCGAGAATCGAACCACCGACCTTTCAATTGTCAGTCCGACGCTCTGACCACAAGGCTACATCCCTTTGTTCTTTCGTTGAGCTTTGCATAGATTAAAAATCGCTGTGAAAGAGGTTGAAGATAGATTACCCAGACATTGAAAAGTGTTCCAAAAAATCAGATATTACTCAAGATCTGAGAGATTACATTTTCTGTAAAGAGAGAGAGGAGAGGAGAGTAGAGGAGGGGAGAGGAGAGGACAGGAGAGGAGAGGAGAGGAGAGGAGAGGAGAGGAGAGGAGAGGAGAGGAGAGGAGAGGAGAGGAGAGAAGAGGAGGGGAGAGAAGAGGAGAGGAGAGGAGAGGAGAGGAGAGGAGAGGAGAGGAGAGGAGAGGAGAGGAGAGGAGAGGAGAGGAGAGGAGAGGAGAGGAGAGGAGAGGAGAGGAGAGGAGAGGAGAGGAGAGGAGAGGAGAGGAGAGAGAGGAGAGGAGAGGAGAGGAGAGGAGAGGAGAGGAGAGGAGAGAAGAGAAGAGAAGAGAAGAGAAGAGAAGAGGAGAGGAGAGAAGAGGAGGGGAGAGGATAGGAGAGAAGAGGAGAGGAGAGGAGAGGAGAGGAGAGGAGAGGAGAGGAGAGGAGAGGAGAGAAGAGAAGAGGAGAGAAGAGAAGAGAAGAGAAGAGGAGAGGAGAGAAGAGGAGGGGAGAGGATAGGAGAGAAGAGGAGAGAAGAGGAGAGGAGAGGAGAGGAGAGGAGAGGAGAGGAGAGGAGAGGAGAGGATAGGAGAGAAGAGGAGAGGAGAGGAGAGGAGAGGAGAGGATAGGAGAGAAGAGGAGAGGAGAGGAGAGGAGAGGAGAGGAGAGAAGAGGAGAGGAGAGGAGAGGAGAGGAGAGGAGAGGAGAGGAGAGGAGAGGAGAGGAGAGGAGAGGAGAGGAGAGGAGAGGAGAGGAGAGGAGAGGAGAGGAGAGGAGAGGAGAGGAGAGGAGAGGAGAGGAGAGGAGAGGAGAGGAGAGGAGAGAAGAGAAGAGAAGAGGGGAGGAGAGCACAAGGAGGGGAGAGAGAAGGGTTCCAGTGGCAGAAATGGGTCTGCATTGGATCGGGAGACCCCAGACATTTCCGCAGCCCGAAAGCCAAGCCAAGGCGTTGGTCATAAATCTTCTTAGATCGCCCTTAGCCGTGTCTGCACTAAATCTGCTTCCATCCCAGATTCCTTTCTTTGATGGAGTTGGTAGAGGAAGGGCTGTGTAAGATGACGCGGGCTGTGCTGAATTCATCCTGCACTCGCATGGACTTCCTTGTCGAATATTTCTCCCCTTTCCCCGTTCACTGAACTAATTATCCCCAGCACATAAAAATCAATGCTTAACACGAGTCTAATTGCTGTCGTCTCATTTTTCTAACTTCTAGAAAGTCCCTCTCCCAGGATTTTCTCCACTTTCTCGTCCAATCCCAAATGTAAAAGCCATTAGTCACTCGATACTATAAGTCAAAGTTAGTGAAATTTGTCATAGTCAAACTAAACTCATTGGCATCAGGCGCTCGCAACGATCGTTAAACAACTTCCCCGCCAATCTCACTTAAAACTCACCATACTCCCCGTCACCCTACTCGGCACCCACCCCACTCCTTGCCAAGCTCACCGGCACCCACCCTACTCCCCGACAACCTCACTCTGCAGAAACCCTAATCCCCGCCAATCTCACTTCGCATCCACCCCACTCCACGCCAACCTCAGTCGGCATCCACCCCACTCCCCGCTAACCTCACTCAGCACCAACCCCACTCCCCGCCAACCTCACTCCGCACAAACCCCACTCCCCGCTAACCTCACATCGCAACAACCCCACTCCCCCCAACCTCACTCAGCACCAAGCCCACTCCCCCCAACCTCACTCAGCACCCACCCCACTCCCCCCAACCTCACTCAGCACCCACCCCACTCCCCCCAGCCTCACTCAGCACCCACCCCAATCCCCGCCAACCTCACTCCGCATAAACCCCACTCCCCGCGAACCTCACTCCGAGCGCACCCTGTTCCCAGCCACATCCGATCGGGGCTGCAATAAATCTATAAAATACCGCTGTCAGAGCAGCTACCAGAGCACAAGTAACTGTCTAGACAAATCCTACGCATTAATGCCAGCTGCTTGTGGTATCAGCGGTCTTATGCGTAGGCGAACCGCTCAGCTTCTCAGCGCTATCATCGAGAGTGATTTATTGACTAGATCAAGGCTGCCGCGAAATATTTTTTGCCAAGTAAATCTCTTCTCGCCTCCAGCCCAGTTCAACCCCAGCTGATTCGGCTACTCGATGGAGAAAATATATGAGTTGGGCGGGCAACTGGGAGACAAACTCAATCTTGCGAACTTATATTGATAAACACACGCGGGCACTGGGATGCGGAATCGTGTTTGAAAAAAACCGGTCCAACCCAGTCTCAAGAGCAACCGGTGATGAGGCGGTTGAATTTCCACTTCACCCGATAGACAGCAGGAGTGAGAGAGAGGGGGGGGGTTGATGTAGAAGAGACGAGCCGACCTAGTCAGAGAAAATCTCAAACGATGATTTCGCCGCACGCTTGTCACCTTCTATTTCAGATCCCAGTCTCTTGAAAGCAAAAAGAGAACCTCTACTAAAATTATTTTGGCTGAGTATTGAAAAGTTGGTGGCCGTCATTTCTACATGTACTCGTAATTACTCATTTCTGCTTTGGATGTTATGATTTTGCGAAGCAGGAATACACTGTACACCTCACCTACGAGCGTACCTCACTTTTTCACCCACCTCACCCATCTCGCTCTTTCACCCACCCAAGGACCACTGGGAACACTTCGTTATATCAAGTCTAGTAGTCCTTGCACCCACCTCACCCACCTCACCCACCTAACCCACCACACTCTTGCACTCACCTCACCCACCTTACCCACCTCACTCTTTCACCCACTTCACTCTTTCACCCACCTCACCCATCTCGCTCTTTCACCCACCCAAGGACCACTGGGAACACTTCGTTATATCAAGTCTAGTAGTCCTTGCACCCACCTCACCCACCTCACCCACCTCACCCACCTAACCCACCACACTCTTGCACTCACCTCACCCACCTTACCCACCTCACTCTTTAACCCACTTCACTCTTTCACCCACCTCACTCTTTCACCCACCTCATCCACCTCACTCTTTCACCCACCTCACCCACCTCACTCCATCACCCACCTCACTCCCTCACCCACCTCACTCCCTCACCCACCTCACTCCCTCACCCACCTCACTCCCTCACCCACCTCACTCCTTCACCCACCTCACTCCTTCACCCACCTCACTACCCCATAGACACTCATATCCCCAACAACTCCAGTGATTAGCAATACCTCAGCCATGCCATTCACACTCTCCCATACTACAAAAAGGTATCACTTATATAAAATCAGTCAAAATAATCATTGCCTTCAGCTGCTTTTATGTCGATGAAATTCTAATAAACTAAAATGAAAATTTCTCAACCGAATGTAGGGAGGAGTCTCTAGAAAATGTGGGAGGCCCTCGACACATTTTTTTCTCTAAAAATCTCACCAAATATGACAAATTTCTATTAAATAGAGTGTGTTTCAGTGAGGTACTGATTGCTACAGCTCTCGAGTCTCAAGTAGGAGCGAGTGTACGAAACCGGTTCTCAGTTGGGAAATATTAATTTTGCTGACTGCATCAAAAGTACTCTGGCCTGTGCGAATTATTTATGAAGGAAATGACAGCACCTACAGCTGGTGCATGGGTAGTCGCTGCAGATTATTGTCCGGTTTTTTCTCAAAATGAAAATCGTCTGCATGCCTCCTTCACCTGCTTTTTGTAGGGCTGAAGGGCTTGTGTCCTAGTGGTTAGAGCGTCGGACGGTCGGGGGTTCGAATCTCGACCCATCCGAAACATTTTGTGTCCTTGAGCAAGACACATAACTCTGCATTGCTCCAGCTCACCCAACTGTAAAATGGGTGCCAGCATTAGCTGGGGTAATTGGTGTGTGTGGCGACCCCCCAGTCCTTGGACTGAACAGCCGTACGCAGCCTTCAGATGCGCCGCGCTTTGTAAAGCTGGGACAGTCTGTCAACTGCACTGTGCAGGGCTGGGACAGTCTGTCAACTGCACTGTGCAGGGCTGGGACAGTCTGTCAACTGCACAGTGCAGGGCTGGGACAGTCTGTCAACTGCACTGTGCATGGCTGGGACAGTCTGTCAACTGCACTGTGCAGGGCTGGGACAGTCCCTTAACTGCACTATGCAGGGCTGGGACAGTCCCTTAACTGCACTGTGCAGGGCTGGGACAGTCCCTTAACTGCACTATGCAGGGCTGGGACAGTCCCTTAACTGCACTATGCAGGGCTGGGACAGTCTGTCAACTGCACTATGCAGGGCTGGGACAGTCTGTCAACTGCACTATGCAGGGCTGGGACAGTCCCTTAACTGCACTGTGCAGGGCTGGGACAGTCTGTCAACTGCACTATGCAGGGCTGGGACAGTCCCTTAACTGCACTGTGCAGGGCTGGGACAGTCTGTCAACTGCACTATGCAGGGCTGGGACAGTCTGTCAACTGCACTATGCAGGGCTGGGACAGTCCCTTAACTGCACTATGCAGGGCTGGGACAGTCCCTTAACTGCACTATGCAGGGCTGGGACAGTCCCTTAACTGCACTGTGCAGGGCTGGGACAGTCCCTTAACTGCACTATGCAGGGCTGGGACAGTCCCTTAACTGCACTATGCAGGGCTGGGACAGTCTGTCAACTGCACTATGCAGGGCTGGGACAGTCCCTTAACTGCACTATGCAGGGCTGGGACAGTCCCTTAACTGCACTGTGCAGGGCTGGGACAGTCCCTTAACTGCACTATGCAGGGCTGGGACAGTCCCTTAACTGCACTATGCAGGGCTGGGACAGTCCCTTAACTGCACTATGCAGAGCTGGGACAGTCCCTTAACTGCACTATGCAGGGCTGGGACAGTCCCTTAACTGCACTATGCAGGGCTGGGACAGTCCCTTAACTGCACTATGCAGAGCTGGGAGAGTCCCTTAACTGCACTATGCAGGGCTGGGACAGTCTGTCAACTGCACTATGCAGGGCTGGGACAGTCTGTCAACTTCACTATGCAGGGCTGGGACAGTCCCTCAACTGCACTGTGCAGGGCTGGGGCCCTACAATCTGTCAGTTGTTCTCCAATTTCTGATTGCCAAGCACACGGCCTTACCTGAAAAAAAATAATTAGAGCAAGGCTCCTAGGCTGTCACCTGAGTCAACAATGCACCCAAGTCTAAGCCACGTAAAGCCAGTAAGTCTATGAATTTCACCTACTTATTCAATAATTAATTGTCAGTATAACGGAGTTATGAGTTCCATTGTTATTCACTGCTAGGGAATAATAATAAATAGTGCACTTGTACTTGGCTGCCTTTCTGCTTCTGCTGCCTGTCTCTCCCAGTCAGAAGAAATGAAAATATGGAATTGCAAAATTAATTCAAGCTTTTAGCTGCCAATGTCAGAAAATATTTACAGCCGCCCGCCATTCTCCGTATCAGCATCAATGTCCAGCCAAAGGGAAACATCACGATTTAGGAATTATCATCATCATCACTTATCCACATTATACGAGTATCCTATCGTATCTTGTGTTGATTGTGCTCGGCTATCGGCAGCTGTGTTTCTTCTTCTAGAAGAGGCTGGGCGTGAGCTTTGCCAAGAATAAACTAGATGAAGTTAATAATGGGATCTGTTGGGGAAATGAGAGACTGTTGATATATGAATGGGATATTTCTATGAGATATGGATGGCATATTTAGTTGGGATATTTAGATACGATATTTAGATGGGATATCTAGATGGGATATCTAGATGGGATATTTAGATGGGATATTTAGATGGGATATTTAGATGGGATATTTAGATGGGATATTTAGATGGGATATTTAGATGGGATATCTAGATGGGATATTTAGATGGGATATTTAGATGGGATATTTAAATGGGATATTTAGATGGGATATTTAGGTGGGATATTTAGATGGGATATTTAGGTGGGATATTTAGATGGGATATTTAGATGGGATATCTAGATGGGATATTTAAATGGGATATTTAGGTGGGATATTTAGATACGATATTTAGATGGGATATTTAGATGGGATATTTAGATGGGATATTTAGGTGGGATATTTAGATGGGATATTTAAATGGGATATTTAGGTGGGATATTTAGATACGATATTTAGATGGGATATTTAGATGGGATATTTAGATGGGATATTTAGGTGGGATATTTAGATGGGATATTTAGATGGGATATTTAGATGGGATATTTAAATGGGATATTTAGGTGGGATATTTAGATACGATATTTAGATGGGATATTTAGATGGGATATTTAGGTGGGATACTTAGATACGATATTTAGATGGGATATTTAGATGGGATATTTAGATGGGATATTTAGATGGGATATCTAGATGGGATATTTAGGTGGGATATTTAGATGGGATATTTAGGTGGGATATTTAGATGGGATATTTAGATGGGATATCTAGATGGGATATTTAAATGGGATATTTAGGTGGGATATTTAGATACGATATTTAGATGGGATATTTAGATGGGATATTTAGATGGGATATTTAGGTGGGATATTTAGATGGGATATTTAAATGGGATATTTAGGTGGGATATTTAGATACGATATTTAGATGGGATATTTAGATGGGATATTTAGATGGGATATTTAGGTGGGATATTTAGATGGGATATTTAGATGGGATATTTAGATGGGATATTTAAATGGGATATTTAGGTGGGATATTTAGATACGATATTTAGATGGGATATTTAGATGGGATATTTAGGTGGGATACTTAGATACGATATTTAGATGGGATATTTAGATGGGATATTTAGATGGGATATTTAGATGGGATATCTAGATGGGATATTTAGGTGGGATATTTAGATGGGATATTTAGGTGGGATATTTAGATGGGATATTTAGATAGGATATTTAGATGGGATATTTAGATGGGATATTTTGATGGGATATGGATGGGATATTTAGACGGGATACATCAATGGGATATCTAGATGGAATATTTAGATGGGATATTTAGACGGGATATTTAGATGGGATATTTAGATGGGATATTTAGATGGGATATTTAGGTGGGATATTTAGATGGGATATCTAGATGGGATATTTAGATGGGATATTTAGATGGGATATCTAGATGGGATATTTAGATGGGCTATTTAGGTAGGATATTTAGATGGGATATTTAGATAGGCTATTTAGATGGGATATTTAGATGGGACACAACACGTTCGTAATCTTCAAATTTTCCGAGGGTTTATTTCGGTGAACCCAAGCCTCAGAATTATATTTAATCCATTCTGAGACCATAAGTCTACTGAGCACCCATAGTTCTCAGTCTGTATGCGACTATATTACTCTATAAAGTTGCTCATATTCCCAAATTTTGATGCGGCCTACTTAACAAAGGCTTTATTAAATCCGACAGTCTGCTCAATTAGCTCTCTCTCTTTTTTCTCCCAATAAAAGCATCGGGGTGTGTTTATATTGGGCCAGAATGGCTATCCGATGAAAACGTTACCGTGACAAGAATCGTATTAGAATCGTTTTAGTGATTCAAATACGCGTCAAGTGATTCAAATACGCTTCAAGTGATTCAAATGCGCTTCAAGTGATTCAGAAACGATTCTTGTGATTTTAAAACTCTTCTGGAGTGGGTGAGTGAGTCGCACAAGCTTTTCTGATTGCTAGAATCGTTTCTGAATCGTTTTTGAAGCGTATCTGATGCGTTTCAATTTTTTTGCAAGTTTCTGCAGCGTGTTAGAATGAAAGTATAATACATGTGCTGCTGCTGCATAGTATTTTAGTGTCTTCAGAACCGCCAACTATTTGTATTTTAGAGCAGTATGGAGAGGCGACAATGTTGCGATGGAGTATATTGCCATTAGACCCGTGAAACTGGGTGCAATGTTTCTTTACTTATCCCGCTTGACAATTTCACGTAATTTTTACGTAATAAACTCGCAACTCCCGCAACTAAAATACGAGCTGAAGAAAATGGTGGTTTGGTTTTGACATTTAAACATGTTTTTTACGCTGTTTCCTGTTTAATAAGTAAAAAACATTTATTTTTCATGGCAGAATGTAGACTTTTGAGAGATTTTGAAACAATTCTTTAACTTAGAAGAATTGCGATAAAAAAGTTTAAATTAAAAAAGTCTCACCTTAAAAGTACAAAAATCTTTATAGAATTGTCAAATCAACTTTAAAAATTTTGTATTTAATGCATTTTAAATAAAGGTGTAAAGACTTCTTGCCTTAGAAGCATTAAACATGTGAAAATTTTTGTTTATTTGTATAAGCGAATAAATGGGTCAGTAGATTCTTCTCGCAATGTGTTTGAATGAAAATATCATACCTTTTGTTGCCAAGGCGTGAAGATTATATTGCAAAGCCTAATAATATTATTTGTTTATTACAAAAACACCTTTGCAGTATAAAAGAAGATCAAAAATTAATGCTAGCTTTCGATAATATTATTGTGGCAGTTTTTATTTATTAACAACGCGTCAGATACGCTTCAGCAATAGCCGTAATCAAACGATTCAAGTGTGAGTCAAAAGCGATTCAGAAACGCCGCTAAAACGCGTCACCTGAATCGTTTTTGACGCATTTCCACAAAACGCTTCAAAGTGATTCAGAAACGCTTCAAACACGCGTCTTTTACGACGTGTACCGTGACATCTCGTCGGTTTTGAATCACACAGAATTACTTTCCCTCCAGTCCCCCAGTGCAACTCCAAAACGCTTCAAAAGCGATTCAAGTACGACGCAAACGCTTCATTTACGATTCTAGGCCACAGTCACGTTTTCATCGGGTATTTCCTGTCATGGATGCAGTGGGAATTATTATAAGGACCGGCAGCATGCCTTTGTGAACCTGCCGCTTGGCTTTGATCTGATTTTTATTAAAATCTCCGGTGCGCAAAGTTGTAAAAAAGGCTTTCTTGGATTACCAAAATTTTTATCAAATATCTTCACTGCCTCTCACCCACCTCACTTCCTCTCACCCACCTCACTCCATAGAACATCCACCATCCACCTCATTCCATAGAACATCCACCATCCACCTCACTCCATAGAACATCCACCATCCACCTCACTCCATAGAACATCCACCATCCACCTCACTCCATAGAACATCAACCATCCACCTCACTCCATAGAACATCCACCATCCACCTCACTCCATAGAACATCAACCATCCACCTCACTCCATAGAACATCAACCATCCACCTCACTCCATAGAACATCCACCATCCACCTCACTCCTTAGAACATCCACCTCCCTAATTGGAACACCACCTCACTCGGCACTCAAATTCTCAACAGCTAGCCTTGCATTAAATTCGCAAATAATTTGTTATTATTAATCTGAAAACTCCAGAAAAGGTCAATACGTATCGTTTAGACCTTCTGTTAGTCGCGCTCAGCGATTGTATCAGAAATACCTGGCTTTTCCTCTTCCTCTGTTTTGTGGCAATCAACAAGCAAAAGTTTTGCAAAACTTGGCAACAAAAAACTACTGCACAACAGTTGGAACTAATCTTCTTTCGCGTATTGATTGATGGAGCTGTGAAGTAAGCATTACCAAAGATACAAAGTAGACAGTTACAGTTTTTGCTTAGCACAGAAAAGTAGTGAGGAGCGCCCGTTTTTTATTCAGGTTGCGTTTGAACGTGCTCTCTCGACAAGACGAGTAGGGTCGAGGGTGGAACACGAACTAGACATGAAAAGCAACAATGCTTGTTGCCTACCCGCACAAATTGCATATTTTTAGCAGCTTAGTTATGAAATTGCAACACCGACTGCAGTTTTCATCAGCATCACTGGCGTCATCATCACTCTCGCGGTTCTATTTCAGGAACTGCAGGCTGATGAGATTCCCGGATCTCTTGTTGCACTTGGAAGTAGCTAAATTTTAATAACATACCGGTCACAGAGTGCCTGCTTGGTTAGGTCTGCCTGTCTGTCTGCCTGCCTGCCTGCCTGCCTGCCTGCCTGTCTGTCTGTCTGTCTGTCTGTCTGTCTGTCTGTCTGCCTGCCTGTCTGTCTGTCTGTCTGTCTGTCTGTCTGCACAGGCTCAGCTGTCCACTGCAGCCGGCCACCCATACAATGCCCCCCAGTCCCACCCAGCCGCTCAATCGGCCCAGCCAAGCCTGCAATCAGCGTCGAGGTTAATGAAGCAGAAAACTCACTTTCCTACATCCCATAAGCCCGAGTCGATCGTGTTTCTATGAATGGGTCGGGTCGGATCTCCGCAGATCTGTAGAATGCAGCCATCGGTAGACTGCACCGAATGACTTTTATTGACCACAACCGAAGTTCGCACACAAAAGCGGTTAATTAAGGCTGACGAACTTGCCTCCAAATAATAATATCAAATTGATCCAATATCGCTCAGACTGCTTTAATCGGGCATATACGGGTAAATTAAAGGAAAATACTAAATTATTATTTATCGCTTATTGTCATTTATATTCATAGTCTGAATAACTGTGTTATGAATTATGAATGTACTGTTTACTGTGATTGGTCCTGATCGACTTGCAGGGGTCCCTGGTCCGTAGCTTGCTCGCGTTCCGGCTTCTCCCGCCGAAATGGCGGCAATAATAATCGTGCGAGTTATTGAGATACATGTATTGACCTCGTCCTGCATGCTCACCTGTCTGGTTGTGCTGTGGAACTCGGAATGGAACTGGCAACTTCCGATCGAATATGATGAGTTCTGCCGGAGACTCTCCCACCCTGTCGTCGCTAGACGATCGATAGAACAGAAGAATGCGATTTGAGGGTCTCCTGGCTGAGCTACGAGCGTATTTTCCACATGGAGACTTGTAGCATCTGCGATTTCCCCAACAACAACAACAAAATACGTTGTCAGCCAGTCAAGCGAGTCAAGAGAGGCAAAGACAATGTCAGAGGGAGCGGTTCAGGGCCTGGGCGCGAACGTAGGCCTCATTGCCGGCAGTGTCCAGGGCGCCGGCATCAGCCTGTAGGCAGTCGACGAAAAGCCGAGTGCAGGGTGTCTGCAGAATCAGCAGCAGAATTATATGCCCTGCCAGCTTTAGTGCAGGGTGTCTGCAGAATCAGCAGCAGAATTATATGCCCTGCCAGCTTTAGTGCAGGGTGTCTGCAGAATCAGCAGCAGAATTATATGCCCTGTCAGCTTTAGTGCAGGGTGTCTGCAGAATCAGCAGCAGGATTATATGGCCTGCCAGCTATAAGTGCAGGGTGTCTGCAGAATCAGCAGCAGGATTATATGGCCTGCCAGCTATAGTGCAGGGTGTCTGCAGAATCAGCAGCAGGATTATATGGCCTGCCAGCTATAGTGCAGGGTGTCTGCAGAATCAGCAGCAGGATTATATGGCCTGCCAGCTATAGTGCAGGGTGTCTGCAGAATCAGCAGCAGGATTATATGTCCTGCCAGCTACAGTGTGTGACTGTAGAAAAATAACTGAAGAAATAACACTGGCCAGTGAATACGTTGACAATAACAACTTGAAAAACAAAGTTAAGATGAAAAGGCTCCTCCAGCAGTATATTTATTTGCGTGGTTGAGAGAGGGGGGGGTAGAGAATAGATAAGAAGAAAATGGGTAAGAAGGGCGAGGGCTAAAAAGCTCTAACGAGACCGAGGGGGGGGGCTGACTGAAAACTCACCGATCGATAATCGGAAAACAAGATAAGAGTGTACAGTACATAGAGCACGGTAGATAGAAGATGGACTAGGCACACAGGGAATGGAAGAAAATGAAAAGGGAGCAAGTGAATTCTATTAGCGCAAGCTGAAATTTCGCGACAGTGACCTTGCTTGAGAACAAAACAAAGCCTTCTTGATATAGAACACCTCCAAGAACATTTTGTGAAGCATCTAGCTCAAAAGGCAAAAGAGTTCAAAAGGCAGCTTGGGGTCGTATGATATGGTGTTCTCTATAAATTGATTGCTGTATCTTCATTCTCCTGGTATGCGCTTGTCTCTACTGGTCTCCATCGAGAATGCCACATCCTTCTGCTTCAGACGAACCAATGGCGCTGTCATGTCACAAAATTCTTGATAAAGCGGACTTCTTAGATGGTGGCATGCTCTTGTTGGTGGCGTTGGAGGTTCGTGTTGGTGGCATCCAACATGAACCTCAGGAATTTCACTCGCATCTTGAACTTGAACTTCAGCTTTTTCTTGTCCAGCCTCTGAAGAACATCTCTCTCGCGATCCAAGAGTATGTATGCTACTGAGGCGGTAATAGTCGGTTATATATGTAATTGCCGAAAGGCGTGCTCATCACTGCCACAACGCGCCACTGTAAAAACACCTCTTCAATTTTGGGTGTCGGATGCGAATTCTGCATCAGCTGAGGGTTTAGGATTGACTTCTTGTAGTGCACACAAAGTCTGATTCCACCAGATGGTTCCGCGGCAACCACAATGGGTTGACGCCTATTCGGAGAACCTGACTGATTCGGTAATGTTTTTAGGACTCTCAGTGTAAGGGTCATAGGAGTGACTTATCAATGGGTATGACTCTCAGTGTAAGGGTCATTGGAGTGCCTCATCAATGTGTATGACTCTCTTTTTATCGGTCATATGTGACTCATTGAATCAAATGACTCTCACAACTGCCAAAGGTGACTCATTAAACAATCGAGTTACTCTCAGAATTTGTTAAATTTGTAACTTTTTTAGTTACGACCCAATTAATGACAACAAAATAAATTTGCGAGGCAATATACCGGCTACTAATGCTTAATATTTAAATATATTTGCATATATGCAGCAGATCACAACAAAGCAAATTAGCAATATATGAACTAGAAGTCAATAGTAAATATTATAATAATTAAATCAAGCAGCAATTATAATACGTTTTACGCGTTAAACAACCTATTTTTAAAAGATTAATTGTATTTCTAATGAGCACAGTAAAACAAATTCTATTTAACGGCAACGCTTATAGCAGAGGACGAATTTTTAATTATATTGCTAATTTATCTAAATAAAAATTTATTGCAAAATAATTCAATTTAAACATTTGCTATATTAAAGCAGAAACGAAGAAAATTACATGGTTTAAAATGCACGATTTTATCTAGCTATTGCATCGTAGCTCCTAAGAGACCACGGAGTGCTATATTTGTTATTATGCAGTGAGATATGGAGTAGGAATGCAACTCAAACAAAATAAAAAGAATCGTTGATTTTTTTGCTTTTGAAAAGAACAAATAATTATAGAATAAAGAGAAAGCATGATTGAAAAGATGTTTAAAAATATAAAATTAACAAAATTAATAAAAGTTTCATTAACAAAGTTTCTATCGTTAATCTTGAAAACGAATTTGTCAAAACTTTACGCAAAACAAGTAAAAATTACATGCCGCCCTGTGCAAAGGATGTACATTTACTATGTTTCGTGCATATTTAGGTGCTAAAAAAGTGCATGGAATCAGCCTACAGAAGACAAAGATTTAGAACTAAAAAATTAAAACAAGCATTAAAATAAAATCTTTGCCGGAACAAAACTTTATCACAAAAGCGTCAAACTCATAATTATAGTATCAATGATGATTGATATATCCGTGGTGAAAATCTAATCGGAAAAAAGCTTTTGCTTGTTAATCTGCCATCAAAACAGATTAACAAAATAATTCAACTAGGGTGACGACTGTGGAGGGAGCATAAGCAAAAAAATGACTAGATTGATGACATAATAATTCTGATTGATACTAAATTAAAAATAAAACTAGATATTTTAATTTACTGTGTGTACACTTTTTGTTATAAATTGTAAAACAAAAAGAAATAAGAAAAATGCAGTCTTAATTTTTTGAAATTGATAGTTATACACTAAAAGGATAATTTAGCCAACGAATAATCAATACTTAGATCAGAATATGTACTCAAATTCGTTAAACTTTGAACATCCTAGGGGACGCATTGTAAAATGACAGAATTAATATGCAATGAGCCAAAATTTACAAAAAAACTTTGAATGAAGACCTTAAAAGGGTCGTACGCTCACTCGTACACTTTGGCTCGAAATGTCGATGCTGCAAGATAGAAATAATCTCGAGATTCTAGACAAAGGAAATCTTTACAGGCTACGCTAAAAATTTGAAAAAAATTGCACTTTTAAAAAATCAAACCTTTTGCTTCCAAATTGACATGGCTCAGAAATTGAAAAAAATTTTTTAACATTCACTAAACTACAATTAAAATTAGGAATATAAAACTGGAAAATTTCCGACCTCGCTCCAGAGGGGGGTTGTAGCCTAGTGGTTAAGAGCATCGGATTCACGACTGAAAGGTTGGGGTTCGAATCCCGATACCACTGGAAAAATTTGTGTCTTTGAGCAAGACATTTAACTCTGCGTTATTGCTTCAATTCACCCAACTGTAAAATGGGTGCCAGCATTAGCTGAGGTCAGGGGCGTCGCTATGGATTTTATGGTGGGGGGGGACAAAGCCATAAATGTACATGTGCATGTACATGACTGAATTCCTACATGTACATTATTTTCAGAATCGGTGTTGTAAGCGATCATTTTAGCGCCACAGGCACCATTTTAGCGCCACAGGCACCATTTTAGCGCCACAGGCACCATTTTAGCGCCGCAGGCACTCATTTTAGCGCCACAGGCACCATTTTAGCGCCACAGGCACCATATTAGCGCCGCAGGCACCATTTTAGCGCCACAGGCACCATTTTAGCGCCGCAGGCACCATTTTAGCGCCACAGGCACCATTTTAGCGCCGCAGGCACCATTTTAGCGCCACAGGCACCATTTTAGCGCCACAGGCACCATTTTAGCGCCACAGGCACCATTTTAGTGCCACAGGCACCATTTTAGCGCCACAGGCACTATTTTAGCGCCACAGGCACCATTTTAGCGCCACAGGCACCATTTTAGCGCCACAGGCACCATTTTAGCGACACAGGCACCATTTTAGCGCCACAGGCACCATTTTAGCGCCACAGGCACCATTTTAGCGCCACAGGCACCATTTTAGCGCCGCAGTCACCATTTTAGCGCCACAGGCACCATTTTAGCGCCGCAGGCACCATTTTAGCGCCACAGGCACCATTTTAGCGCCACAGGCACCATTTTAGCGCCACAGGCACCATTTTAGCGCCGCAGGCACCATTTTAGCGACACAGGCACCATTTTAGCGCCACAGGCACCATTTTAGCGCCACAGGCACCATTTTAGCGCCACAGGCACCATTTTAGCGCCGCAGGCACCATTTTAGCGCCACAGGCACCATTTTAGCGCCACAGGCACCATTTTAGCGCCACAGGCACCATTTTAGCGACACAGGCACCATTTTAGCGCCACAGGCACCATTTTAGCGCCACAGGCACCATTTTAGCGCCACAGGCACCATTTTAGCGCCACAGGCACTATGCTTTGTTACCCTGAAACAAATTTCTTGATTTCCGTAACAGGTCAACAAAGGCTGTATGTGGCGGCCCCCCAGTCCTTGGAATAGCTGCGGCTGTCGGTTGCACATCTGCCTATTAGGGCAGGTGTAATCAATTATCATTATTATCATTATCTCGCTAGCAAATTTTAAAGCAGAAGAAGAATAAGAAGAAGAGATGCCAAAGAGCCAAGTCTGTTTCCATGAAAGCGTCGCGCGGAACCGCCAGTGCTGCCGTACACGTCCACGTGATGCGGCCGGCCCGCTGTCCGGAACACGTGCACCCGCCGCCTGTCCGACATGCCCAGCGGGTTGCCGATCTGCACCTGCACCTCGTAGAAGGTGCCCGGCTTCAGCCGGTCCAGCCGGAGATGCCCATTAGACGAGGCGGCTCGAACCACGGACGGGTTCAGCGTGACCCAGCCGGTCAGCGGTGCCGACGCTCGAGGCCGGCCGTCTGGGCCGACGCTGCCGCGGACGCGCCGCAGGCGCACCCGATACCGATCGATGGGCAGGCCGCCATCGTTCAGCACGTTGAGCCGCAGCAGCAGGCCGTCGGGATCGTCGCTGAGAAAATCGGCATCCAGACGAAATTCGGCGGGCGGTGTCAAATCGCCGGTGGTGTAGTTGATCTCGGCGCGTCCGCCGCTGCCCACGAGATTGCGGGCCGCGATGTACACCTGGCCGTGCAGTTGAAAATATTCTTGTTGAAATTAAATCTTTACTTTGCTACTTTGGTTAGTAGGCTGTTGGAAATTTGTGTATTTTAATGGCATTATTCAATTTTTTTACCCTGGCACTCCTTCGTTAATCTTGTCAATCATCGATTATATTGAACCCTGGTACTGCTTCCTAAGCTTTGACACTCCTTCACTAACCTTAGCACTCCTTCATAAACCTCAGCACTCATAGATCTTGAACCTTTGCAGAACTTTGTTAACTAGGTTTGGCTCTTCTTTATAAACATCATCCCTACTCTTTGACTAACCTTGGCACTCCTTAGTTAACTAACCTTGGCACTCCTTAGTTAACTAACCTTGGCACTCCTTAGTTAACTAACCTTGGCACTCCTTAGTTAACTAACCTTGGCACTCCTTAGTTAACTAACCTTGGCACTCCTTAGTTAACTAACCTTGGAACTCCTTAGTTAACTAAGCTTGGAACTCCTTAGTTAACTAACCTTGGCACTCCTTAGTTAACTAACCTTGGCAATCCTTAGTTAACTAACCTTGGAACTCCTTAGTTAACTAACCTTGGCACTCCTTAGTTAACTAACCTTGGCACTACTTAGTTAACTAACCTTGGCACTACTTAGTTAACTAACCTTGGCATTCCTTAGTTAACTAACCTTGGCACTCTTCTATCAACCTTTCCACTCCCCAATTAACTACCAAACTTGAAAACGCGCAGAAAACACCTAAAGCTCACCTTATAGTTGGTCCTCGGCTGTAGATAATTCAACCGGATCTCTCTGTTCAAGGAGAACGCGGCAGGCCCAATTTCGGGTCCATTGTTCACCCGGTAGGCGATCTCGTAGCCCGACAGCGGCGCTCCGCCGGTGTCCACCGGTGGCACCACGCTGAATACCAGGCTAGTCGGGGAGCATCTGTCCGAATCGATGTCCACATCCGGCGTCCCAGGACGTCGCGCTTCGAATACGCCAATGGTAGGCGACCTGACAGACCCGATGCTGTTAGCAACTAGACAGGTGTAACTGCCATATCCAGTCGATACTGTTGGCGTGAAGCTGAGCTCGGCTATGAATATGTCATCCCCTGCATGATGTCGAGTATTCAGCCGGTAAGCGGGTTCGCCAGACTGTGTCGACAGAGGCGACCCGTTCAACTCCCAGGTGAATTCCGGCTGCGGTCGGCCGTCAGCCTTGCAGGTGAGAGTTGTGGAATGCTGGTGCCAGCTGTAGATTCGAACAGGTTGAGCCGGTTCCAGGATTGTCGGCGCGAACTGGACGTCGAGTTGGCCAAGGCGGGTGACGGAACCGGCGGCGGTGGCCGCCACGCAGGCAAATTGGCCGGCGTCCGAGCGGCGAAGGTCTGGGCATAGAGAATGTAATATGGGCTCCGAGTTGTGTAATATGGGCTCCGAGTTGTGTAATATGGGCTCCGAGTTGTGTAATATGGGCTCCGAGTTGTGTAATATGGGCTCCGAGTTGTGTAATATGGGCTCCGAGTTGTGTAATATGGGCTCCGAGTTGTGTAATATGGGCTCCGAGTTGTGTAATATGGGCTCCGAGTTGTGTAATATGGGCTCCGAGTTGTGTAATATGGGCTCCGAGTTGTGTAATATGGGCTCCGAGTTGTGTAATATGGGCTCCGAGTTGTGTAATATGGGCTCCGAGTTGTGTAATATGGGCTCCGAGTTGTGTAATATGGGCTCCGAGTTGTGTAATATGGGCTCTGAGTTGTGTAATATGGCCACCGAGTTGTGTAATATGGCCACCGAATTGTGTAATATGGCCACCGAGTTGTGCAATATGGGCTCCGAGTTGTGTAATATGGGCTCCGAGTTGTGTAATATGGGCTCCGACTTGTCTAATATGGGCACCGAATTGTGTAATATGGGCACCGAATTGTGTAATATTGGCTCCGAGTTGTGTAATATGGGCTCCGAGTTGTGTAATATGGGCTCCGAGTTGTGTAATATATAGTTTGTAAAGATTTTAAAGATCAAAGCAGATCAGTACAGGTCTACTGCATGCACACAAACTATTATGCTATATATTTAGACATTTTTCATGCATGTAGTTTCAAAAGTGGACTCAATCTTAGTTCCCAATCACATCGTTAAGCCACGCTAAGATATTGAATAAACACAATAGAAATTTACTCAATCAATCAATCATGCATAGAGCTAGGGAATCGGGATCGCTGTCAAGTAAAACTGCTCCCGATGACTGCAACTGTTCATCGACTTGATGATGGCTCTGGACCAAACTGACCTGACCCAATGATGAATCGGTCTGCAAACCGATTGCTTTCACTCTGCTTTCTATTGGATTGATTGATTGCTTGATTGGAGATGTGCGGCGGCATGGAGATTAAGGAAGAAGATTCAAGTAGGGTCAGAATATTGAATTTTTGTTGCTATTCGCATAAAATACTGTTCAATTTATGCCTATCCTTGTGTTCTATCCTGTCTATCATTGTGTTCTATCCTGTCTGTCATTGTGTTCTATCCTGTCTATCATTGTGTTCTATCCTGTCTATCATTGTGTTCTATCCTGTCTATCATTGTGTTCTATCCTGTCTATCATTGTGTTCTATCCTGTCTATCATTTTCTAACCCGCCTTCTAAAAGCTTCGAGGTGAAGTTAACAGGAGAAAAGTTTTTAGCACTTTTTTATCCTCAAACCTCAACCCGTCGCTCCTTCATTAAGCAGGCGGCGATAAACTGCAACTGCAGTCCCCAACCCAGCATCCCAGCTTCATCAATTCCCAAAAAACTCAGCCTTGCCTGCACACAACGTTTCGACGCGAGTAACACACCAATTAGGGAAATTAGCCTCGTGGGCTTTTTCCCGTCGTCTCACACTGGCTCGGGATCTGCTGCTAGTGGTGGGACATGAAGTTCTAAACATAGTGTCTGGAGTGGAATATATTTCATACCAGATCCTTTACGTTAAGGCATGAGACATGGATTTCTAGATAAAAGAAAATCTGGACTGGAAACTTTCATACCTGCATGGGTCATGGATTTCTAGATAAAATAAAATCTGGACTGGAAACTTTCATACCTGCATGGGTTATGGACTTCTAGATAGAGTAAGCTTTAATTGAGCAGGCAGAAATAGCCGGTTTCCCTCTCCAGATCTTTTAGATCAGCACTCCGTGCTTAAGAGACTGAGCTTACTAGTTAAAAACTTCCTACCTACACAGTGCAGGGAACTAGTTAGGAAGCAACTGTAACGGAAAAGTCGAAGCACTTCGAAGGCCCATCCTATTAACTCTAAATTCAGCTGCACTGGCTAATCCGCTGACTTCGGCTTGCATGTACCTTATTTACCTGCTCGCATACTTCCCAACCCCTGTTAATCCCACTTCGCTGTTCCCCCATCAATCGAATCTGTAGCCGACCCAGAGATGCAAATTAAGCAGACTCATATACATATATTGCAATATTATACAATCTCTTCTAGTAGAGAAGGTAAAAGGCTTTACACGTGCGTTTATTGCTCATTAGTGTACTTTTATTTGTTAGCTTTGGCCTACTTAGGAGTTTATTGTGGTATAGACCATTCTGACACCTTGGAATGATTGAAAATATGAGTTACTCCAGCTACAGAGGGGGCGCCAGCTACAGAGGGGGCGCCAGCTACAGAGGGGGCGCCAGCTACAGAGGGGGCGCCAGCTACAGAGGGGGCGCCAGATACAGATTGGCGCCAGCTACAGAAGGGGCGCCCAGCTACAGAGGGGGCTACAGAGGACCCTACTAGAAGCAGGCTGCAACCAGCTGGTTGGTTGAATATTAAGAATTAATAAATTGAATAAAAATGGGCTCTGAGGAAACAGAGGAACAAAACTGACAAAGAAAGTTCCGGTGTGTAGTGCAATCACGAAATGTCAGACTGCAACTCGGATTTGAATTTCAACTCACCAACCAAGTTCATTGTTAGTCGAGCAAAAGTCGGTCCCCGCTCCTCAGTCAGAGTGACTCTGCCAGACAGTCCATTGTTGCCCACTGCCAGACTGTCTCGCATGAAGCGGAGCTGGATTTCTGAAGGGTCCGGGCCGTCAGCTCGGCACACCATGGTGGCGCTGCCGCCCAGAACCCCGGTGGCGAACAGGTCCTGCTGCCAGCTGGGTGACATCTGCGGCTTGTACACCACGGTGGGCTCGAAGCTGGCAGGAGGGATTCGGGGTGGGTGCCGATTGGTGGGTGTGTGTGTACATTGATTGTGAAGAGGCTGCTGATTGGCTGGTGGTAGTGTGTACATTGATTGGGGTGGGTGGAGAGGCTACTGATTGGCGGGTGTGTGTGTACATTGATTGGGTTGGGTGGAGAGGCCGCTGATTGGTGGGTGTATGTGTGTACATTGATTGTGGAGAGGCTGCTGATTGGCTGGTGTGTGCGTGTACATTGATTGGGGTAGGTTGAGAGGCCGCTGATTGGCTGGTGTGTGTGTGTGTGTGTACATTGATTGTGGAGAGGCTGCTGATTGGCTGGTGTGTGCGTGTACATTGATTGGGGTAGGTTGAGAGGCCGCTGATTGGCTGGTGTGTGTGTGTGTGTGTGTGTGTACATTGATTGTGGAGAGGCTGCTGATTGGCTGGTGTGTGTGTGTACATTGATTGGGGTGGGTGGAGAGGCTGTTGAATGGCGGGTGTGTGTGTGTGTGTGTGTGTGTGTGTGTGTGTGTGTGTACATTGATTGGGTGGTTGGAGAGGCCGCTGATTGGCGGGTGTGTGTACACCGAATAATTTAAGCCAAGCAGGAGAAATTACTAATATTAATAAAATACATAAGTATATACGCATTGCCGCGCAAGCACACACGAGAGCAAGAAAGAGTTTTAGTGAACAGTAGGCATATTATAATATTTCTCTCCAGCTTGTGAAATCTGATACCCGATGGCTGCTCAGCAGGTCACAGGGATGGTTCAGCTCCAGGTGAGGGAGGCGACGATGACGGACAACAACTGAGCGAGGAGGGATCGATTTATTGGCAAGGAAGGGACAGGCGGCAGCATAGGGAGTTCAACCCTCTACTGTTTGGGGAGTGAAGAGCTGCATAGCATAGGGATTAAATTCTTCCGTGTCTGCAGGGCAGCATTAGAGCTTTTTGGCAAAAATGATTGTCAGAGCTGGAGGTGGGCGTTTCCCCAGCTCGAAATTTCCCAAGTAGACTAATTATTAGATTGGAATTGATTTGAGTAGACACAAGGAGTAGTGACATTAGTCTGGAGTAGACACTAGTAGTAGACTAAACTAGACACTAGGAGTAGACTAAAGTAGACACTAGGAGTAGACTAAACTAGACACTAGGAGTAGACTAAAGTATACACTAGTAGTAGACTAAACTAGACACTAGGAGTAGACTAAAGTAGACACTAGTAGTAGACAAAAATAGCCAATAGGTAGTAGATAAAAGTAGACACTAGTAGTAGACTAATGTCAACACTAGAAGTAGACTATAGAGTAGACACTAGAAGTAGACTATAGACTCACTATCTACACTGTCTACACTAGGAGTAGACTAAACTAGACACTATAAGTAGACTAAAGTAGACACTAGTAGTACGAGTAGATAAAAGTAGACACTAGTAGTACGAGTAGATAAAAGTAGACACTAGTAGTACGAGTAGATAAAAGTAGACACTAGTAGTACGAGTAAATAAAAGTAGACACTAGTAGTACGAGTAGATAAAAGTAGACACTAGACGCTACTTTGGTACTGACTAAAGTAGTTGTAGATTAAAGTGAACACTAGAAGTAGACTGCAGTAGATTGGAGTAGACACAAGGAGTAGACAAATTAAAAATCATTTATGAACTCAATATAGCCGCCCATGCCTTCAGCCCAATCCCGAGACTCTGACCCAGTCTCCTGACAATCCCATCATCATGTCTTGTAGCCTATGCTCAAGATATAAAGAAACAAATAATAGCCAATACGATAAAGGCCTGTATCTGACACGCCTTTTCATTGCATTTCCTCGTGAGAACTGATGGAGCCCGATCTAGAAGAGGATAAACTCAGCTCATTGAACAGAGAAAAGAGAAGGGCAGAGAACCGCTTCCTTTGATGGGATGAAGATTATTTTGGGCATTGGCGAAAGAATACAGCAATGCATTGGCAAAATATTAAGTAGTCAAGTCTTCCCCATTGAGTCTGATGAAGAGAGCAGAGTGGAGTGGGCGCCTTGCTAAAGTACAAACTCATCCTTCCTTTCTATCCCCGTGTGTCCTCGCCTCACACTGGCAATCTGTGTGTGCGTGTTGACCTCGGAGAAGAAGTGTTGAACACACTTAAAGCTTCAATGTTAAGGACAAGAGTGCCGAGTGTCGGTAGGAACAGACCCCAATTCTAAACATGAAAATTGAGTAGAGTAGGTATATGAGATTCTTGACATGGATAGACAACGGAGTAGCTAATGAAGAGTAGATACAAAGAATAGACATGTGTCTTACTACTAGGTAGAACTAGACACAAGCAGTAGGCACAGACAGACAGACAGACAGACAGACAGACAGACAGACAGACAGACAGACAGACAGACAGACAGACACTAAGACAGACACTAAGACAGACAGACAGACAGACAGACAGACAGACAGACAGACAGACAGACAGACAGACAGACAGACAGACAGACAGACAGACAGACAGACAGACAGACAGACAGACAGACAGACAGACAGACAGACAGACAGACAGACAGACAGACAGACAGACAGACAGACAGACAGACAGACAGACAGACAGACAGACAGACAGACAGACAGACAGACAGACAGACAGACGACAGACACACAGACAGACACAGACAGACAGACAGACAGACAGACAGACAGACAGACAGACAGACAGACAGACAGACAGACAGACAGACAGACAGACGATTAAGCACAAGACTCCATGGGCAATAGAGGAAACAGCAGAGCAAAACAGAAGCAGAAAAGTGAAGACGGAGAATTGAATGCAGCAGCAGCAGACGCAGAGCCACTTTGAACCAGGGAAGAAATGATGCAGGGGAGTCTGGGCAACAAGAAATTGGCTGTCGCAAATTCAAGTCCAGCGGACAGTGTTTTGGGAAGTCCGGCCTCACTTCTCTTCACCTCATCTCTCCTCTCTCTTTTCCGAACTTTTTCCCAATCATGGGGCATCTCGATACTCTCTCTTCCCATTTCTCTCGCAACATTCACTTGAATCACTTCCTTATAGGCAGAAGCGGGAATTGCCCTGGGAATCGATACAGATGGACAAGTGCCTCCCGCTGGAGACTGCTCCGCCCGCTCTGCAATCCTGTCTTCTATGCACATCTCTTTTTAGTGTTTATTAATTATTAATTTAAAAATCCATAGATAAGTTTGTAGCTAAAATGTACTTAATGATTTTTGTACTTTTTGGGGCTCAATTCATATTACCCGTAAACCCTACCTGACCTTTAGCTGTCATTCCACTGACCTTTACCAGTGAAATACTGACCCATAGCTGTGAATCACTGACCTTTACCTGTGAATCACTGACCCTACCTGTGAATCACTGACCCATACCTGTGAATCACTGACCCTACCTGTGAATCACTGACCCTACCTGTGAATCACTGACCCTACCTGTGAATCACTGACTCTACCTGTGAATCACTGACCCTACCTGTGAATCACTGACCCTACCTGCGAATCACTGACCCTACCTGCGAATCACTGACCCTACCTGTGAATTACTGACCCATACCTGTGAATCACTGACCCTACCTGTGAATCACTGACCCATACCTGTGAATCACTGACCCTAACTGTGAATTACTGACTCTAACTGTGGATCACTGACCCTACCTGCGAATCACTGACCCATACCTGTGAATTACTGACCCATACCTGTGAATTACTGACCCATACCTGTGAATCACTGACCCTACCTGTGAATCACTGACCCTACCTGTGAATCACTGACCCTACAAGTAAATCACCTACGGAATCACCCGAATCATGAAGTCACAATACTGACCTCTTCCTCGTCGTCTCGATGGCCACACCTGGCACAGACAGCACCGCCTCGCAGGTGAACGTCGGCACCTGTCGCCACCTGTCGCTTGGCATTCCTTCAGCCTCGCCTTCGCCGCCCATAAAATCCAATACCTTCAATAGCGAGCGCATTCGGATCGGGGGACTGGTGTTGCTGCCACCCTCCGCCTCCTGACGGCTCCAGAGCCTTCTGGCTCCCAACCGAGCCGCCGCCGTGTCTGGGTCGTTCGCGTCGATGCTGCGATTATCGACCAGCCAGTAGATCTGTGGCGCCGGAAATCCTTCAACTAGACATTCGAACTCGACAGTTCGGCCTTGCAAAGCTTTCGAATTGTCGACAGTTGACGGGCCGCGTACAATCACTGGCGGCTGGTAGACTCGAACTTCCACTACAGACACGTCGATGCTGCCTCCGACGCTATTGGAAGTCGACTGCAGCTCGCCTTTGCAAGCGTAGGCGCCTGCGTCGCTAGGGCGAACTCTGGCGAGTAGAATGTCGCCGTTCGATCCGCTGTCGCCTTGAGGTTTGATTGAAGGGGATCTTTAGGTGCCTGGATTCTCTGATCTTCAAATCTGAGATAATTATACGCGGATCTCGAATAGCGAATTTCTAACATCCTCAAGTCTCCCCAAACCGGTAAACCCCATCTACTGAAATCTCCCCTTTTAATTTGTTTCCAACTTTTCATTTTCCCAAATCTCTATCTTCCGAATCTCCATCTTCCATAATCCCTATCTTCCCAAATCCCCATCTTCTTAAGTCCGCATCTTCCCAAACCCTTATCTTCTCAAATCTTCCTCTTCCCAATTCAACTTTTCCAAATCAGCATTTTCCCAAATTCCTTTTCTCAAAATCCCAATTTTCCCGTGTTCCCATCCCTAAATCCCATCTTCCCAAATCCCCATCTTCCCAAATCCCCATCTTCCCAAATCTCACCTCCGATCGCAGGCGCTGCCGGCCCGGTACCAGGCCAGGCTGGCCCCGGACACACTGGCCGAGCACTGCAGCCGGCCGGCGAGCCGGCTCGAAGCCACTGCAACGGCGGAGCTTCCAGCTGCAGCCGGTCGCGCACGACAACCCGCACAGAGGCGGCCGAAGCCGCCGACATCGACGGCGAGTCGGCGTCCCGACAGACAAACTCGCCGTCGTGCTGTCGACGATCGACGCTGGTCACCACCAGCACAGCCGACTGCAGAGAGCCGTCAGTCTCCGACAGGATGAAGGCCGTCTGCTGGGAGCATTGTTCCCAGGTAGCCGACTCGAACCCCGGTCGGTGTGAACCAGGCCACTCCGCTTGTCGTTGGCGACGAGGACGATCGACGTAACAGGCAGCAGCGAAGGATCAGACGATCCGACGAACAGATGACGCACCTGACCGGAATTGAGGATGCCAGGTCTGCCAGGCTGGGGGCAACCTGCCATTGAAGGATCTCCAGATGATGTAGCGCAGATCACAGATGTTGCCAACACAAATAAAAGATACAACAGCAGTGGAGTTGGTAGAGGCAGCCACATGATCAGTAAAAATGTGGACTGAAATTTTAAGAGACTAATGACATGATTTGTATTCTAGAAAGGTATCAAATTTTTCATTTTTAAAAAGTTTCTGTAAAAAATAAAAGAAGTTCGCTTTTAACAGCTTTTAAGATTATCATTCTATTATTCAATATAACATTTTTAATATTTAATTAAATGTCAATAGAATATGGTAATTTTGGGACACTATGCAATACATATATTAAATTTTTTTAACTATCCAAATTTTACATAATTATACCTTTTTAATGGTAGGACCAAATCTAGCCATCAGATTTTAAATCTAAGTCAGTGACAGTTTGCTAATTTTTATATTTGCATAAATTTTGTTATTGAAAAATAAAACATTTTTCGGGGCTAAAAGATATAGCAAAAATGGCAAAGCGATCGCAATTGTATCATGATGGGTTTTTTGTTTTTATTAATTGTTTAATGTGAAAAATCTGAGAGCAAAGTAACTATTGATAGTAACTACTAAGAAAAATAAGATTTCAAAAGAGATTGTGTTCCTAATCCATTAATCCAGTTATTAGGGCCTAGGATTAACAAAACTTACATAAATTAGCTATGGATATATTATGTAGTTCACCATTATTCTATGATATATGAAAGTATGTACTTTACGTATGGCCAAGGTAAATTTACAATTTGCTTTTCAAGTATGCATTCTATATATTTTTCTTTCTGCATTGCTAGCCAGACGAGATATTTTTAGAGCAAAAAGTGTTATGCTGCTTTGTGTCTTGGACTCTTGGTTTTCATTAAGTTCACGTGCAATAATAAAATGTAAGCACAAAGTAAAGTTCAAAGTTATAATACACAATCGCGATAATAAAAATAGGACGGTATACTTCACAATAATTGTTTTTAATTTTGCCGTAAAATTAAAAAGATAACATCTAAAACTTAACAGTGTACGAAAGGTATCTGTAATTTTCTAATAAACAGTACTTGTTCCAACGTTTGTTAAAACGATCACTTTCCGCCACGTTCGATGTTTGCAGATGATCAGAGCTACCGGCCGCTTTGCGTTAACAGTGGCAGGGAATGCACCCTTCAGCTAGGGGCGAAAAAATTGCCACATATATTTGCCGTGTTTTGACGACTTTTTTGTCTATTATCCTATACTTTTTACGGCCTTTAATTTGCCCCCTAACAAAGTTTTTTTCTGGATCCACGCCCCTGCTTTACGTTACTAACTGCGACCACGGCCAAGTTATTAAGCTTAACTTGCAGTTTCTGACAATAATTGCACTGGTCATGAGGGCCTTTTCAAAATAAGTTTATGAGTCTTAGTACACTAATATATTTCACTACAATGCTTTACTTCAACGAGTTATTAATTTCTTCTGTAAAAAGCTCTTTTCAAATAATCGTTGACAGAGGATTACTTTTATCGATAATATTTTTAACACCTGCATAACACTGGAGAAAATGAAACATCATTTTTAACATTAATTATCTAAACTTTTCAAAGAAATTTATAATCTTCACTTCAAAAACTTTTTAAATACGAGCTATTGTTGTGAGCCAGTTCCTCAGGAGCGCTTGTCTCAGAAATAAGACTATATAATTGTTACATATAATATAAATGTAACTGTGAAAGTTTGCCGCTTCGTTCGGCTACAGGGCCGGTGAATATTAGAGTACTATATTCCTACGTATATGATTCGTATGATTTTCTGCTTCCGCTGATAATTTGGCAGATTTTGTCTTACATGTGAATGTGCCTTCGCGAGCCTGTGCCCAGAGATCACAGGTACTGGTGCATCCAAACTACGCAATTCAATTGTCGCAAATAGCCTCTGCCACAACCGTGCTTGCACGCTGATTTGAAAGCGCCACGGCAGCTGGCCACTTAGTGAACGAGCTTTGAATGATCAGAACGAACCTAGATCAATTAATTCCTCGATTTCAGCGATGGTCTAATTAATGATGCTCTTGACACAATGGGGTGCAGCGGAGCTCGATCTACCTGGCCTGGTTTTTACCGCGCACAGTGCACACAGCTCCTGCAGTACTCCTCCTGCAATCTTTCTTGAAATTCCAGGCCACCAGAACCTGGCCTTCAACTTCTTCTGGGTCTTTTCGATCCATAGGTGACCACCTGCGACTCCGTCATGCAGCTCACAGACCTTCTGAAACAAGCTGGGTGGCCAGATAATTTTTGGAACTTCAGACCCTGGACATCGAAAGACCAGAACCTACGCTTCGAGCCTGATCAGGACACCTCTCCTGACTCTGCTGCCAGGGCATGACCTGCGGTGGGGTTGACAATTTGACAACCTCCGTTAAGAAACTATTTATGATATACGCTGGTAATATTGCATTGCAATATTTAAAATTGCGCTGCAGAAATAAAAAATTTGCTCAAGAAGCAGAGTTTCGAGTTTCGATATTTTCGAGACAAAGAGTCAGTGTGGCCATGGTTTTTTGCCATCTCAGACTCAGCTTCATCGATGCGAGAGTCTGGCGCACTGGCTGGAAAGCGTAGTCAAGGACCACTGTAGCAGCCAGTACTACGAGTACAGTGGTCCTTGAGCGCGTAGTGCGGGGTAAACTGTTGCATCCACAAAGCAAAATCTTGAGTCGGCACGTACTTGCTTTTTAGACGTGAAACAAGCAGACCTATGTTCAACTGCTCCTGGATTCTTGCTGTCAAAGCACCGATAAGATCTTCTAAATTGGCTATAAGCGCTTAACAAATTCACAAATTCACAAATTCAATAGTTAACTAATTCACTAGGTAACTAATTCACTAATTCAATAATTTACTAGTTAACTAATTCACTTATTCAATAATTTACTAGTTAACTAATTCACTAGTTAACCAATTCACTAATTCACTAATTCACTAATTCAGTAGTTAACTAATTCACTAATTCACTAATTCACTAATTCGATCACTAATTCACTAATTCACTAGTTAACTAATTCACTAATTCACTAATTCACTAATTCACTAATTCACTAATTCACTTATTCACTAATTCACTAATTCACTAATTCACTAATTTACTAATTCGATCGCTAATTCACTAGTTAACTAATTCACTAATTCACTAATTCACTAATTCACCAGTTCACTAATTCACTAATTCACCAATTCACTAGTTAACTAATTCACTAATTCACTAATTCACCAGTTCACTAACTCACTAATTCACTAATTCACTAATTCACTAGTTCACTAGTTCACTAATTCACTACTCCAGAAATCTGGAATTCTGGTCACTGGCACCAGTTGTTGTGCGCCCATCCACAGGACCGCTCGCCTGCAGCCTGACCTGTCGAAGGGAGAAGCAGGGAAAAGCAGGAAACTAACAAATTGGGCACAATCAGGTTACCGCGGGCAGCGCATTTGTTAAGGTAGAGAGTTCGAAATTAGCCAACTACCGTTCGGGGGGGAGGGGGGATGCCTCATAATTCAATGCGTGCCTCATTAAAGTGAAAATGTACGCCCTGGGTGAGGTGGGAGGTAGGTGTGATCAATGTACGCACGTTTATAGACAACTGGAGGACTGGGGCAGACTAAGATGCTTGGGGTATGGCGAGAGAGAAAAAGGGCACGATTTTCACAACAAAATGAAAAGTAAAGCTTCATCACTATACAGAGAGAAAGCCTTGGAGAGAACCCTGGGCACAAAGCAGCAGAAAGGAGCAGAAAATGCAGAACGACAGCCACGTGAGTAAAACAAATATTCATTAACAATCGGATCTGAAGTTTTTTTAGATTTTGATGGTGATGAAGTTACGTATTATGAAAAATACGAAGAATTACAGATTGACGCAACGCACTGATTACAAACCAGAGAGCTGCTCACAGGATTTAAAGGGATGCTTTTTCGTTTTGATTAGAGTCGCAGTTTTATCGGAGTGGAGGCGTCATTTTATTTTTGAGAGGCGCTAGCACCAGAGGCGCTAGCATCAGAGGCGCCAGCACCAGAGGCGCCAGCACCAGAGGTGCCAGCACCAGAGGTGCCAGCACCAGAGGCGCCAGCACCAGAGGCGCCAGCACCAGAGGCGCCAGCACCAGAGGCGCCAGCACCAGAGGCGCCAGCACCAGAGGCGCCAGCACCAGAGGCGCCAGCACCAGAGGCGCCAGCACCAGAGGCGCCAGCACCAGAAGCGCCAGAACCAGAGCCCCCTTGCTCCCTCCCCTTCGCCCCTAGTCAATTGCTATAAGCAGCTACTCAAACTGAAAGCATTCGCTGAAACCAACTCATCCAACGCGCACCGCAGGACCCAGAACGGCGTCCGCTCGTACTCGTAAATCCGTCTGACAGCCCCGATGAGCAGCAGGAGGCGATAGAAGAACCCAACAACGTGGCCCAAAGAAGCCCAGTGACAGTTCTCGCCCAGCACCCCTCACCGCTGTACAAGCTGCTGGGCTACTTTACCATCCTATTCACATTTGCTTTGTCTGTCATCGCATCGTTGAACCAGGCCCAAGAAGATTCCAGCAAGCACGAAGACGCCTCCGAGAAGTCGGACAATTCTAGTCACCACGGATCGTTGAGTACAGCTGAGATGTTCAGCCTGTGGATGGAGAGTCTTCTGTTACTCGGCGGAATCGGCGCCTTCATCTACCTGACGTTCCGAGTTATACTGGACAAGACAATTGATCGAGCGGAACTGGTGAATCCCTATGACCCCAACAACAGGTTGCCGGAAATCGGAGCAGTTCACTGGTGTCTGAAGATGCCGCATCATTTGGCCAATTATCCTACGACATTTTTGGAATTAATACTCATTGTATTTTCGTTTCTGGGATTGATCGGCGTTTTATTGGAGTTTGTCGAACATCTGATTGGTGGACACGCGTCGGGAGCGGCTCTGGCCGCTTTAACCGTTAAATGCATCCTACTAATGGCATTCGTACCGATCCAGGTGCGCTTCTTTGTCGTTCACAGCAAAGTCTGTCTGCTCTGGAAGCTGAAGCAGACTTTTCTAGCTTTCAGTTTGATCATTTCGGCCAATATATCTTGCTGGTGCTTTCACACCAAATCCGAAATCGGCGAGGTGTTCGTTTTGAAGCGTTCCGACTGGTGCCCAGACTCGAAAATACACCGGGCATCGGTCAAGGATGTAATAAAATCGCTGGTGGAGAGTCTTGGCCCGTTTCTCTCTGAATTCTTCCTCATGGGAGCGATTTTGTCCTGCTCTGTGATGTCAAACGCCGGCCGTTGGGTTAAAGTTTTTCTAAGAAAGCAGCTCTCCGGAAGGCCGGTTGACGAGATAAAACGCAGCATCAGCGAAGACTACCAAGTAAATGGACATTTTTTAAAGCAAATTCGAAGATACAGCTGCAAACTGGTCCTGATGTTTGCGTTTCTAATTAGCGTCACTGTAGGCACTCTGATATTCAAATTTTTTATGGTCTGCACAAAAAGCATTGAAGATTGGAATGCGTCAGTGAATCGAATACAAGTCCCGTTCTATTCTATTGGCATTATAGTATGCCTATTTCTGTTGGCTGTCAATCGATGCTGCTCCGTGCAGGTTCAGAGGGCTGACAGAGGGCCTGAAGTCCGACACACTGCGGATAGCGTCATGCTCTGGTGCGGTCTGTCCGGTGTGGTGCTGTACAGAATTCAGCGCCTCTGGAGAGCCTTCGTCGTAGGTGGGGGCCAGTTCAGAGTGCCATATATCGAAGGCGGTACTTCACTGCTGAATATTTTACAGAGTGTGTTGCAGGTGAGTCAGTCTCGGATGGCGTGCAAGCATTTTCCTAACTCACTTTAGACATTGGCGCCTCTGCATGGTGCTTGGCTCCGTTTTAGCGCCGCAGGTCAACACATGAATCTCCATTTTTTACCATGAAACAACTGACCCTCTTTGTGACCTCCCTCAGGAGGAGGTCTCAGTGCCAGGAGGCAGCTGCCCTCCCTATGACCTTATAAGTTTCTTTAGTCGGCCGCAAACGTACATATAAATATTAATAACTACTCTCTCAGCTTTCCGCTGGTCAACATTTTTACTAAGGCAAATGCATTCGCGAGTAAATATTGAATAAATGAGTATAGTAATCTGGTAGCTTTAAATATATATTTTGTTGTTCATCTTCATGCATGATATAAGCATTATTTCAGCGAGCTTCAAGCACATAGGATAAGTCTGAGGCACTATCATTCAACTAATAACTAATGCTAATTCAATTCTATTATTATCAACTATTGCATCCTAGCTTATAAATAGTTAACCTAATTTTAGGTTGAAGACATCAATAAGTAATGGTAGTGTTCAGTCTTTTGATCCACGCGGGTCAGCGGAAGCGATAAGCACGCGCAGGTTGGTAACAATTTAAGATAACAGCAAGCAGGTAATTTGGATAGAGAAGGGAGTGAAAAAAATATGTTAAACTGTCGCGCTATTTATAATAAGTTTTCCCCCACGCAACCCCTTTAAATGTTCCCATCGAAAGATAATGCGCCGCTCACAGACTCGCAATTCTGGCCGATTCCCACGGACCTTCCTGCTCGTGCGTCATCTGAAATATCTTAGTATTGGATGCAGTTGAAACTCCGGCCGACATAAAAGACACAATTGACCCCTTAAAGTGGAAACAGACTTTTAGGGCGGCCTGCACTCGCCCTTTACAATGCCGTCATCAAGCTTGTGTCTTTTTGTAGGAGTGCAACTGTCCACAACTGCAACACTCCACCACGCTCTGATAACATTGCACGTTCTTAATTTCCTAACTTAACCAAACCTAAATCCTAATCTTAATAGTCCCTAAAATTGTCCCTAAATAATATTGGATTAAATTTGATTCTCATAGCCCTCTGTCTTAATTCGAAACAGTCTTGATCGAACATGTTCACCGATTCGTTAATCGCCTTCAAAACCAGGCTCCGAGCACCGCTAGAAGTTCTACGAGTATTTGCAACGTTTCTTTCTTGCAGTGAGTGTAGAATTATCAAGAATTATCTGCCAGAATTAGGATATGATGGGATAAATTGGGGTCTTATGTCAACTTAAAGCCCCATAATGAAAGCGATGTGTCAGAGCAGCACTTATCGGGGGATTTCGCCGGATCTGATGGTACAAACGCCACTCTCTGATGCATCGCTTTCACTTTGGGACTAAGTTGAAATCTCATTTGCAGCGTCCCTCTAGCTGCTTTAGTTTTCTATGACTATAACACAGGTGTCGTTAGTTGATCGAATCCTGGCCGGCCGAATTCGCAATCTTCATCCGCGGCTGGCCGACATCGGCGCGTGGCTTTTGATAATTTGCAACGCGGCCGAGTGGTTCATCTACGGTAGCGCTTTCAGCCTCATCCTTGGCTACAGAAACGACGATCCAGTGAACTTGTCTCTGGCCATTGTCACTCTACCGCTGCACGTGTTCTTCTATTTTCACTCAATCGGCTGCCTGTACGATTTCAAGGAGTACATGCACCGGCCGAGAAACCACTGATTGACTGGAGGAGGAATGTGTTCTGTCGTCAATGACAACTCGACATTTAAAGTGATACCGCGTGAGATCGACGGTAACCGCGTTTCTACAATTAAGTTGCTGCTACGCAAGAAAATTTCGGCTTGATTTGATGAAGCTTAAAGAAATTCCAAGATAAATTTCACGTTTTGATTCTCAATAGTGCAACAGGAGTAAAAAATCTGACGATTAGTTCTGTTATTCGTTCGACTGACTTCTACTTAACTTCGAATTAAATTACGAACTTTCTTAGACCCTTGAATGCACTGTGCTGAAGATGCATACATAAAGATGTATAAGTATATCTAAACTATACCTATCCTGCTGCACCCGCTGGCCAAATCATCAAGCCAACAGCCATAGCGCAGGAGGCGCTGCTTTGGCGCTGCTGGAACCATCCTTATATAGCGAGAATTTGGCGAGTTAGAGTGAATTCCGTGTTGTATTCCGTATTTCGCCGACTGCCTGCTCGCAAACGCGGGGTGCCCCGAGTTTGCTCTTTTTTGCATCCAAGCCTTGATGTGCGCTCTCTTAGTTTGCACTTTTTAGACAGCGCAAAAACAATGTTTTTTGTTGTTGTAAAATATTGTTGATTGTTGATAGTTTCGAAATTCCTTTAAAACTATTATAGCTATTACAACATTATACAAAAGCCTGTGATACTAGGTGCATCGATTCCGATTTTTGGAAGTCTTTTAAATACTAAGCAAATTTTGCGCAACCTCAAGCGATAGCTAGGCTTTCTTGGAATGACCATGTACATGTATTTTTTAAGCTATTGCATCCTTTTGAAAATGCAGACAAGCTGCGGTTCGCGTACTATCGTCTGTGAATTGTTTTGGCTAAGCACAGAGGGAGGGCAATGCAAAACATCTAACGATAATTGTAAATATTCTATTTATTGCATTTATCAAGCTAAAAACTCAAATTATTATAACAAAAAATAGAAAATATTTTCGATACGAAAGAAATTATTGCTGTGAAAACTTTGGCTTATGAGAAAAATGAACATGTTGAATGAAAAGCTGAATAAAAATACAAAACAACTCAGTAAAAAAATAAAGTTCAAATAGCAATGTTTTATCACGGCTGCGAATATATTAGGTAGGTACACCTCACACTGCACCACCACCACAATTGCCTCAACACTCTCCTGCTTGTATCCACTGGCCGACTTACCTTACAGTCTATAGGTACTTACTGTGCAGTACAGATTCGACATTATTTTTTACTCTTCGACTCTTAACATGGACTCTGAAACGGTGAACAAGCTTAAAGTTATGGCCAATAGGCTACGCATTCATAGTGTCAATGCAACCAATGCTTCTAATAGTGGGTGAGTGATATATATTGATTTATGTCTATGAATATAATAAAAATGTTCTGCTACGAATTGTAATGCTTAAAAATAGCTTTGATTTAACAAACTAAATATTGATCTTGTTAAGTTGATAACATGTTTTTTATAAGTTTTCTATTTGACAATTGATTAAAATACATTGCTACTAATATTATATAGCTTTGTATAAAGGTTGTGTATCAATAAATAGAGCATATTTATTTAAAGGTTAATAGGTTAATAATAAAGTCTATTAACAATATGAATTCTGGTTGTTTTGCCCCCAAACTGTTTCAGCCATGGACATTTCCCCCTGAGACCATTTTGCCCATAACCCGTTTCGCCCATAAACCAGTTTGGCAATGGGCTTTTTGGCCAAAATGGTCATTATGTATTTAGAGATACAGAAATACATATATCTTTATTTTCTTTTTTTCAATGCTAATTTTTTGTTTTAATTTGTAATAAAATATGATCTAAATTGTTGCCGCAACAATTGTGTTATTGCATTATTGCAATTTTGTTTATTACGATTTTGAATTATTACAAGATTTTTTAAAGTCATTCCTTTCAAATGTGCAACAATTAAAGCCAATTTGTATAATCAGAGAATGAGAAAGGGTTTCTTGGTTTCAATTAAAGCACAAAATATAAAACTGGGATAAAGTATAAAAGTAAAAAATGCTATATAAAAGTCATTTCAATCAAGAAGGAGCTGAAAAGGTTTTGGTTACAAGGCAGGGTAAGGCCAAAAATACTAAAAGAATAATTAAGATTTGTCATCAAAATTGATAATCAAAGCACAAAGTGTAAAACTGTGATCAAGTAAAGTAAAAAAACTACTGTACATGTAAGTCATTTCAATCTTTGGCTTCATTTATGCAAGAGAAGCAAGGTAAATTACCAGAAAAAATAAAAGGATAAAATTAAAACTATAAAAAATGTTGTACAAAAGTACAGAGAAACCTTAGGCAAGCTGAGTCCATGTCGGAGCAGATGTTAATGCAAAAACAAACCAGTTACTTAGCAAAAGTAATGGTAGAAGCACCGGACAGAAATGTCAAGACCGAGGAACTTGTGATACTAGTGGAGTGCATATGCTCATGGTCTGCGGCTCATGCTCTTTGCAGATCTCTGCTCTATCATGATTTTAGTATATATTTAGTATAGGTCAGATTGTTGGTGTTTTAGCCCTGAAAGTGGGAATGGTTACTATTGAACCTTGCTTATAATAAATTGTATCATTGGTTGTCAATGCTCTTTGGCACTTTCGTCTCATCTCGCATACTCTCAGCTCATGACTTTGTTCATTTCAACTCTGCATAGTCTGAATTGGAGACAAAATGGTCCATGGCCAAAACGGTCTGTGGACAAAATGGTCTGTGGGCGAAATGATCTGGGGGCAAAATGTCCATGGCCAAAATGGTTTATGGGTGAAATGACCAGTTACCAACAATATTAGTTTTTACATTGGTCTGCTGGCCTATGCCCTTATGACTTATAAGTATAGCATGAGGTGAAAGGCCTTTTATTTCAATAGATGGAATGGCAGTGAAGAGTTTGTGCTGCTTTGTGGGTATATTTATATTTATACAATAGCGTGAGATTGAAGGGCCTAGGGAAGTGCAAAAAGGTGGTGTGGCATGATAGGCTATGCCAACCCCCCCCCCAGCTTAGTGAGCTGGCTAGCTTGGTGCGCAGCCACCCCACCTCAGCTAGATAGAGGTTGGGGGATTTTCTGGTGTGGCTGCATTAGTGCTGCTGGTTGCATACAGTCTAGCCACCACAAGCATAAATAATTTTTTTTAAATTTTTAATTATAAAATTAAAAACTAGCAAGGCCTATTAATAATCATTAAATGATACTAATTGCTTTAAAGTAGAGTTTTTTTAGTATTATAACCATACACGCGCAACAGTCGGCCGAGTCGGCCGATCCGGCCGACTGATTTGGTGGCCAACAAAGGAAGTCGCGAAAAGGCCCACCTGAAAAAATACCCAAGTAGTTGTACTAAGTAGCTGACGAGGCATTTTGGCTTAAAAGGACAGTCATAGTTACTCCTGCCGTTTACCCAAAGTTGCGTTAATTTTGCTTTAGGGTTTTTTACATGTAAGTCGCATTTTTGGCCAAAAACTACGTCGCATTTTTGTTAAAACTAAGTCGCACGGCCGACCGAATTTTGGAGGTTGCTCATGTATGATTATAACCAATTTTTCTTTTAGTATTAGTAGTTATCTATTTTTTTCTTATAGACTTTTACCTATTTTCTATAGACTATAGGCTTAATAAAAAAAGTTCCATAGTTTAGTAGTACTAGGCCTATTATTAGTCTTTGAAAAATCTATATACTAATTATACACTTTAAGCTATTTTTATTTTTATTTTGTATATAACCAATAAAAACTATTTAAAATAGATATAGAAATTAAATTAAACATTTGAAAATTCAAGTTAGAATAATAAATGAGCAGTTGTTATTTGACCAATGACTAGACAAATAGCCATTTTGCTATTTGTCTGGTTAAATTGCTAACACAAGTATCTATTTGTTTAGTTATGAATATTCTAGATTTTTAAGACCTTTTCTTATACACTGATTATTATTTTATTATATGTTAGTATAAGCAAAGCAGTGTATGCAATTTAGTATAATTTGGTAATATAAGACATACACTAGTATAACATAGTCATACTTAAACAAAAACTTATTAATAGTTAGTAATTTAGGATAGAGCTAAAAATAAAATAGAGTACATTCATGTAAAATTAGGATTTATGGCAAATATTGAAATTATTAGCTGGGGTGCTGCCCAGAATGTCAAGCAAACTCTGGCCTCTACCTCTGCTTCTCCCTATGTCCCTTGTATCCTTTGAAACTTCTATCTTCTCTTCTGTTTCCTATCTTCTCTCTCGTCTCTCACCTCTCCTCTCTCCTCTCTCCCCTCTTCTCTCATCTCTTCCCTCTCCCCTCTATTATTTTCTCTCTCCTCCTCTCTTCTTTCTGGTCTTTGATCTCAAAAATCTCCTTTCTCCTCTTTTATCTATTCTCATTTCTTTCTGCTCTCTACTCTCTCTTCTCTGCTCTCTCTTCTCTCTGCTCTCTACTCTCTGTTCCCTCTCCCCTCTTCTCACTCTTTACTGTACTCTCTCTCAACACTTCCCTCATCTCTCCTCTCTCCTTTTTCCTCTCTTCTCTCAACTCTCTCCTCTCCTCTGTCCACTCTCTCCTCTCATCTCTTCTATCGTCTCTTGCCTCACCTCTCAGTTTTCTCTTCTTTCCTCTCTTATCTCTCATTTCTTTTCTTTTATCTTCTCTGTCTTCTCTTTTCTCATTTCTATCTGCTCTCTCTCCTCTCCCCCTTTCTCTCTCTCCTCTCATCTCTCTTCTCTCTAATCTCTCCCCTCTTTCCTCTCCTATCTTCTCCTTTACACCAATTTCCCCTGGCCTCTCGATTCTCTCCCCTCCCATCCTCTCTCCTCACTCAGATTCTCTCCCCTCCCATCCTCTCTCCTCACTCAGATTCTCTCCCCTCCCCTCCTCTCTCCTCACTCAGATTCTCTCCCCTCCCCTCCTCTCTCCTCACTCACTTCTCATCTCTCCCTTGTCTCCACCTCTCATCGCTTATTTCTTATCTCTCCTCTTTTCTCTCTACTCTCTCATCTCTCGTCTGTTGACTCTCGTTTCCGCTATCTCATCTCCCTTCTGTCATCTGTCGTTTTTACTCTCATATGTTCTCTCACCTCTCTCCTCTTGTATTCTTCTCTTTCCCATCTTTTGACTCAGGACTCTCTTTCCTTTCTTCTTTCTTCTCGCCTCTTCTCTTCCCTCTTCTATACTCTCTCCCTCTCTTGTCTTCTCTCTTCTCTCTCCATTCTCCTCTCTCCTCTCATATATCCTTTGTTCACACTCATCTTTGCTCTCTCATTCCCCTCTCTCTTCTATCGTCTCTACTCTCCTATCTCCTGTGTACTCTTTCTTTCTCCTCTTCTGACTCCTCTCTTTCCTACTCCTCTCTTCTCTTCCCTCTTGTATACTCTCTCCCCTCTATTCTCTTCTCTTGTCTCTCTGTATTCTGCTCTCTCTTCCTTCATCTCCCATCTCTACTCTCTCATCTTTCCTTTCATCTCCCTCATCTCTGCAATATAATCTCTTTCCTCTCTCCTCCTCTTCCTTTTACTCTATCATCTCTCCTTTCTCCTGTCTTCTTTTTCAACTCTCTCATCTCTTATCTCCTCTCTCCATTCTTCTCTCTCCCTCTTCTCACCTCTACTCTTTCCTCTCCCTCCTCTCTCCCCTTCTCTCGCTTCTTCCTCCCATATTCTCTGCTCTCTCCTCACCCCCTCGTCTCTCCTGATATCTTCTATCTTTTCTCTTATCCCCCTCTCGCCCCTCCTCCCTTTCTAATAGTCTATTCCTTTTCCTTTTCACTCTCATCTGGCCCACAGCCATGAGCTGGATTCTTTATCTGGCCCGTTCAGGTAAAAATCTGCCGATCCCTGCTTTGAAAGCCAGTTTGTGGGACATAGTACTATCATTGTTATCATTTCTCATGCTTTAATCACGGCATCTTTCTGGCCAATTAGCAGCCCTGAGAGGAATTTGTGTAACTCCAGCTCCACCACCACAGCTGGAACTCTACAGCAGTCTAACAACCAAGGAAATACGCATTTCTTAGGAGCCATTTAAATTTTAAAGTTACCTTATGCGAATCTTAATGTTAAAAGCTTCATGGTGTAACTAACTAATTTAGTAGGATTGCATTGTAAACAGTTATTCATTAGTTTTTCGCTATTTTTACAAACCATCCCACATTGTCTTGACTCTTGATTTGCAATCCACTGTTAAACTGCTGCAGACTGTCTATGTCCATACAGTACAGAGGACAGTGGTTTGAATCTCTCGCTAAACTGTCTCTCCTCTCCACGCCTCTCCGGGGGTACAGAGAGGGCTATTAAAAAGCTATTCCAAAACACTGTACACTCGCTATGTACATTGAGCCCTATCGCCTGACCCTTCGTCTGGCTCTGGGGGAATGAGTGAGTGAGTGGCACAAACAACAGAAAAAGCAGACAAACTTTACATGTTTACAGTTTCTGTTCTGTTGAGTTAGAGAGTTGAAACTTTACATTTAGACAGAGAATAAGTCAATGAAGAATTGTGTCAAGTTTGAAGTCAATCGCTTTATTTGGAGCAAACTTATGGCAGCTGAAAGTTAGTCAATTTTGAAACCCTTTTACACATCTGGGCCCAGATCGGGAAAGAGAGGCAGGCGGGCGGAGGTTGGGGTGGCTGCCTCGCTGAAAAAAACAGCCAAACTTTAAAAGTGCACAGCGCCGTTCAGGATTAACTTTCAGACTCGAAATTTTACATGATTGTGCCAAAATAGTTGAAAATTGTCTGTGTCAAATTTGAAGAGAATCGGTAGAAGTGGAGCGGCGCTATGGAGGATTTAGTGAAAAAATTGCGCATTTTGAGCAGTTTTTTGCACTTTTAGGTAGGAAGACTCAAATTTAGGAAATTAAAAGGTAGCCTAAGACATTCTCCGTAGCAAGTTTAGGGTGGGTGTAAAGTTTGGTGTAATTTGGTTGAGCGGTTTGGGAGTCCATAGCGATCAAAATTGTCCACACACAGACACACACACAGACACACAGAGTTTTGATTTTTATAGTTAGAGATAGTAGCAACAAACTTTGTTGCTTGAGTTTCCAACTGTAGGAATTCCCTGACAAAGCTTTGTAAATAGCAATATTCATTTATTTTTTATTCCACCTATGAAATTAAGAGCTCAAATGATCTTCTGTCTTTTAAGACTTAGATATAAATTGGCTAATATTACTATATATATGAAATATTTGTTCCCATTACCATATCTACTCATAATTTCATGCAGCTACAGCTACAGTAGAACTCTAACAAAATAGTACTTTCAATAATAAGAAGTAATGGATCACTGATTTAAAAATCCTATATTTTTTAACAGAATGTTAAAGAGTTTTTAAATAGTATTTTGCACCACTGCTTGAATATTATTCGTTATTATAACTGTTTTTATTTTATTTACTTTCTATTTTATGATTATTCCTATTTTCAGACACCCAACATCATGCGCTTCAATGGCAGAGATTATGTCTGTACTGTTCTTCCACACCATGAAGTATTCTGTGAAGGAGCCAAAACTCTATACTAATGATCGGTTTATTCTGTCCAAGGTAGGTTTAGTACATAAGTGTCATTACTTAGGCTTGTCCCATTAGACTAAAAAGTGTTGACCATATTTTTGTGCATTTGTCTGCCACACAATCCAGGGCCATGCTGCTCCAATCCTCTATGCTGCCTGGGCAGAAGCTGGCCTGTTCCCAGCTAGCGAGCTGTTAAACCTGCGCAAGATTAGCAGCGATTTGGAGGGTCATCCAACTCCGAGACTGAGCTTTGTTGATGTGGCCACTGGATCGCTTGGTCAGGTGGGTGGTTTAATCTTCGATTTAATCTTTCGACATTATCGAATCATCGATTAGCCAGTGTTTCATTATCAATAATGCATATCCACAAGTATCAGCTATTATCGCTAATCGATATCCATCAGTATTGTCCATTATTGCTTATCGATATACATCAGTATAAAAAATTACTGCAAATCGATACCCGTCATTATTTCCCATTATCGCTAATCGATATTCATCAGTATCGGCCATTATCGCTAATCGATATTCATCAGTATCGGCCATTATCGCTAATCGATATCCATCAGTATCGCTCATTAACGCTAATCGATATCGATATCCATCAGTATCGCTCATTATCGCTAATCGATATCCATCAGTATCGCTCATTATCGCTAATCGATATCCATCAGTATCCCCCATTATCGCTAATCGATATCCATCAGTATCGGCCATTATCGCTAATCAATATCCATCAATATCGCTCATTATCGCTAATCGATATCCATCAGTATCGCCCATTTCGCTAATCGATATCCATCAGTATCGCTCATTATCGCTAATCGATATCCATCAGTATCGCCCATTATCGCTAATCGATATCCGGCATCCCGCAGGGCCTGAGCTTCGCGGCGGGCATGGCCCACGCCGGCAAGCACATGGACAAGCTCAGCTACCGGGTCTTCTGCGTCATTGGCGACGGTGAATCAGCCGAGGGCAGCATCTGGGAGGCGGCCGCCTTCGCCGCGCACTACCGCCTGGACAACCTGGTCGCCATCCTGGACGTGAACCGGCTGGGCCAGTCGGACCCGACGCCGCTGCAGCACTCCGCCGAGGTGTACAAAGCCCGCATGGAGGCCTTCGGCTGGCACGCCATCGTGCTTGACGGGCACAACGTTGAGCAGCTGGTGGCTGGCTTTGATGAGGCTTCCAGGGTTAAGGACAAGCCCAGCTGCATTGTGGCTGTGACCTTCAAGGTATGCGGCAGGTATATTCCGCCTGAATCGCACCTGAATCCCACTTGAATCCCATCCATAAATATCCCACTTGAATCCCACCAATAAATTTCCCACTTGAATCCCACCCCAGGGTAAGGGCTTCATCGGAGTCGAGGACCAGCTGGACTACCACGGCAAGCCGCTGGGCGCCAAGACGGACTCCGCCCTCGCCAACATCCGGGACGCGCTGTCCGGCCCGGCCCCTGGCCTCTGTCCGGCGATGCCCACCGAGTCCGCCCCCGCCCCGCTGGACGCCGGCGGCGAGGAAGCCGCGCTGCGGCTGTCGCGGCCTCCCGGCTACAAGCTGGGCGAGCAGGTGGCGACCCGCCTGGCCTACGGCAACGCGCTGGTGAAGCTGGGGGAGGCGAGCCGGCGGGTGGTGGCTCTGGACGGCGACACCAAGAATTCCACCTTCAGCTTGAAGTTCGCCCAGGTGAGCTGGGGCGGCATTAGGGAGACTGAAGACTCTGCTGATGGGATTTGGGAGACTGAAGCCTCACTTTTGGGATATGGGAGACTGAAAGCCTCACTGATGGGATTTGGGAGACTGAAGCCTCACTGATGGGATTTGGGAGACTGAAGCCTCACTGATGGGATTTGGGAGCTCACTGATGGGATTTGAAGACTGAAGCCTCAGCTGATGGGATTTGGGAGACTGAAGCCTCACTGATGGGATTTGGGAGCTCACTGATGGGATTTGAAGACTGAAGCCTCAGCTGATGGGATTTGGGAGACTGAAGCCTCAGTTAATGGGATTTGGGAGACTGAAGCCTCACTGATGGGGTTTGGGAGACTGAAGCCTCACTGATGGGATTTGGGAGACTGAAACCTCAGCTGATGGGATTTGGGAGACTGAAGCCTCTGCTGATGGGATTTGGGAGACTGAAACCTCAGCTGATGGGATTTAGGAGACTGAAGCCTCTGCTGATGGGATTTGGGAGACTGAAGCCTCACTGATTGGATTGGGAGACTGAAGCTTCAGCTGATGGGATTCGGGAGACTGAAGCCTCACTTTTGGGATTTGGGAGACTGAAGCCTCACTGATGGGATTTGATAGACTGAAAACTCAGCTGATGGGATTTGGGAGACTGAAGCCTCACTTTTGGGATTTGGGAGACTGAAGCCTCACTGATGGGATTTGATAGACTGAAAACTCAGCTGATGGGATTTGGGAGACTGAAGCCTCACTAATAGAACTCGCAGTCTTAGGGATAAAAATCCCCAGATCATGCTGATCCCCACCTCAAAAACCGCAGGCCTTCCCCGACCGCTTCATCGAGTGCTTCATCGCCGAGCAGAACATGGTCGGTGTCGCCGTCGGCATAGCCGCTCGCCGTCGCCGGGTCGTCTTCGTCTCGACCTTCGCCGCCTTCCTGACGCGCACCTTCGACCAGCTGCGCATGGCGGCCATCAGCCAGACCGACGCGAACTTCGCTGGCAGCCACGCCGGCGTCAGCATCGGCGAGGACGGGCCGAGCCAGATGGCCCTGGAGGACCTCGCCATGTTCCGCTCTCTGCCCGGCTCCACCGTCTTCTACCCGTCTGATGCTGTCAGCGCCGAGCGGGCCGTGGAGCTGGCGGCCAACACCAGCGGCATCTGCTTCATCCGCACCGGCAGGCCGAACCAGCCCGTCCTGTACGGAGATGACACCGCCTTTGCCGTGGGCAAGGGGCATCTGGTGCGCCAGTCCGAGGCGGATAAGGTCTGCGGGGCTGCTGAGCTGGTGACGGACAGACAGACAGACAGGCAGGCAGGCAGACACTAAGACAGACAGACAGACACACAGACACAGACAGACACACCGACACAGACAGACAGAGAGACAGACAGACAGTCAGACAGACAGACACACAGACAGACAGACACACAGACAGACAGACAGACAGACAGACAGACAGAAAGGCAGACAGACAGACACTAAAACAGACACTAAGACAGACAGACACAGACAGACAGACAGACAGACAGACAGACACACAGACAGATAGACAGACAGACAGACAGACAGACAGACAGACAGACAGACAGACAGACACAGACAGACACACAGACAGACAGACAGACAGACAGACAGACAGACAGACAGACACACAGACAGATAGACAGACAGACAGACAGACAGACAGACAGACAGACAGACAGACACAGACAGACACACAGACAGACACAGACAGACAGACAGACAGACAGACAGACAGACACACAGACAGATAGACAGACAGACAGACAGACAGACAGACAGACAGACAGACACAGACAGACACACAGACAGACAGACAGACACAGACAGATAGACAGACAGACAGAAAGGCAGACAGACAGACACTAAAACAGACACTAAGACAGACAGACACAGACAGACAGACAGACAGACATACAGACAGATAGACAGACAGAGAGACAGACAGACAGTCAGACAGACAGACAGACAGACAGACAGACAGACAGACAGACAGACAGACAGACAGACAGACAGACACACAGACAGACAGACAGACACAGACAGATAGACAGACAGACAGAAAGGCAGACAGACAGACACTAAAACAGACACTAAGACAGACAGACACAGACAGACAGACAGACAGACAGACACAGACAGACAGAGAGACTAACAGACACACAGACAGACAGACAGACAGACAGACAGACACACAGACACAGACAGACACACAGACACAGACAGACAGAGAGACAGACAGGCAGTCAGACAGACAGACAGACAGACACACAGACAGACAGACAGACAGACAGACAGACAGACAGACAGACAGACAGACAGACAGACAGACAGACGGACAGACAGACAGACAGACACGCAGAGCCAACCATCTCCCTCCTCCTTCAGCTCACCATCGTTGGCGCGGGCGTCACCATCACGGAGGCGCTGGCCGCAGCCGACCAGCTCGCCAAGAGGGGCATCGCAGTCCGAGTCGTCGACCCGTTCACCGTCAAGCCCATCGACGCCGAGCTGCTCCGCCAGAGCGCCGCCGCCACCGGCAACCGGGTGCTGACCGTGGAGGACCACTACCCCGAGGGCGGCCTGGGCGAGGCGGTGGCGGCCTCTCTGCCCGGAGTTCCCGTCCGCCGCCTGGCCGTGGGCGCGGTGCCTCGCAGCGGCAAGTCGCAGGAGCTGCTGGCGATGTTCGGCATCGACTCGGAGGCCATCGTGCGGGCGGCGCTGGAGATGCTGGCCTGAGCTGGGGTGTCACTGACTGAGCTGGGGTGTCACTGACTGAACTGGGGGTGTCACTGACTGAGCTGGGGTGTCACTGACTGAGCTGGGGTGTCACTGACTGAGCTGGGGTGTCACTGGCTGAGCTGGGGTGTCACTGACTGAGCTGGGGTGTCACTGACTGAGCTGGGGTGTCACTGACCGAGCTGGGGTGTCACTGGCTGAGCGGGGTGTCACTGACTGAGCTGGGGTGTCACTGACCGAGCTGGGGTGTCACTGACTGAGCTGGGGTGTCACTCATTGAGCTGGGGTGTCACTGACTGAGCTGGGGTGTCACTGACCGAGCTGGGGTGTCACTGACTGAGCTGGGGTGTCACTGATTGAGCTGGGGTGTCACTGACTGAGCTGGGGTGTCATTGACGGAGCTGGGGTGTCACTGACTGAGCTGGAGTGTCACTGACTGAGCTGGGGTGTCACTGACTGAGCTGGAGTGTCACTGAGGTTGGTGGATATTTTTTATTTTCTGCAGTTCTGAATAAAACTATTTATGCAGTAGTGAAATTAGACAGCATATTAATCAAGTAGTTTTATTAGTTAGAACGAATTAATTAAACAATTGATCCGTATCACCTGAGCGCCATTTCGAATTTCATCGAATATTTAAGCTTTCAGACTGAGGACTCAAAACTGTCATTATTTCAATTCTCCAAATTCCAAACCATGAAAACTGATCGGTGATTTGTCAGCTGCTCTCCAATTAATGTTAATTATCAATCATTTAAATTTGACATCTTTATGGTTTATTTTGCACCTTGCTGTTTAAGTTTTTGTTGTTTACTAAAAGTTTAACAAAAAATAAAAAAATTAAGGCTTGAACAGCTTTTGGTTAATTGAAATTTGTTTATAAACACTGAGATGGCTTCAATATCCACTTTTATTGATGTGCCGTCACGGAGACAAATGTGACAAGTGAAATGTTTTAAGCATACAAGGCAGCAATGTTGACAGCAGTGAGTCAGCATTGAGGTGTTTTAAGCATACAAGGCAGCAATGTTGACAGCAGTGAGTCAGCATTGAGGTGTTTTAAGCATACAAGGCAGCAATGTTGACAGCAGTGAGTCAGCATTGAGGTGTTTTAAGCATACAAGGCAGCAGTGTTGGCAGCATTGAGGTGTGCAGGCTATGGGTACGGATAGAATTCTCAGCAAATACACAGCAGGCCTTGACAACGGTCTCCAGGGACAATAAAGTCGGTTGCCATGCGGAGCAAAATGAGCAAAACTGAGGGGCATCGCAGGCAGAGAAGTCTCAGAGAGAAGTTAAAAGTACAAATTCAACAGTTGTCACCAGCCGTGGCTCACGGCAGAGAAAAGGTCAATTGGCTCACAGAATTCACAAGGAGCTCGGACTGCAGCTCTGCGTGATGGAAACTCCAGCTTAACAGCATTGTCAGATGGGTCAGGGACAGCTGACAGCATTGTCAGGGACAGCTGACAGCCTTGTCAGGAGGGTCAGGGACAGCTGACAGCATTGTCAGGGGGGTCAGGGACAGCTGACAGCCTTGTCAGGAGGGTCAGGGACAGCTGACAGCATTGTCAGGAGGGTCAGGAACAGCTGACAGCTTTGTCAGGAGGGAGGGTCAGGGAGAACACAGGGATCAGGGAGAACACGGCAATCAGGGAGATTTCAGGGATCAGGGAGAACACAGGGATCAGGGAGATTTCAGGGATCCGGGAGAACACGGGGATCAGGGATATCACAGGGATCAAGGATATCACAGGGATTAGGGAGAACACAGGGATCAGGGATATCACAGGGATCAGGGAGAACACAGCAGGAATCAGGGAGAACACAGGGATCAGGGAGAACACAGGGATCAGGGAGATCACAGGGATCAGGGATATCACAGGGATCAGGGAGAACACAGCAGGAATCAGGGAGAACACAGGGATCAGGGAGAACACAGGGATCAGGGAGAACACAGGGATCAGGGATATCACAGGGATCAGGGATATCACAGGGATTAGGGAGAACACAGGGATCAGGGATATCACAGGGATCAGGGAGAACACAGGGATCAGGGAAAACACAGGGATCAGGGAGAACACAGGGATCAGGGATATCACAGGGATCAGGGAGAACACAGGGATCAGGGAGAACACAGGGATCAGGGAGAACACAGGGATCAGGGAGATCACAGGGATCAGGGAGAACACAGGGATTAGGGAGAACACAGGGATCAGGGAGAACACAGGGATCAGGGAGAACACAGGGATATCACAGGGATCAGGGAGAACACAGGGATATCACAGGGATCAGGGAGAACACAGGGATATCACAGGGATCAGGGAGAACACAGGGATCAGGGAGAACACAGGGATCAGGGAGATCACAGGGATCAGGGAGAACACAAGGATCAGGGAGAACACAGGGATCAGGGATATCACAGGGATCAGGGAGAACACAGGGATCAGGGAGAACACAGGGATCAGGGATATCACAGGGATCAGGGGGAACACAGGGATCAGGGAGATCACAGGGATCAGGGAGAACACAGGGATTAGGGAGAACACAGGGATTAGGGAGCTGAACACGGGGATCAGGGAGATCACAGGGATCAGGGAGAACACAGGGATTAGGGAGAACACAGGGATCAGGGAGAACACAGGGATTAGGGAGAACACAGGGATTAGGGAGAACACAGGGATCAGGGATATCACAGGGATCCGGGAGAACACGGGGATCAGGGATATCACAGGGATCAAGGATATCACAGGGATTAGGGAGAACACAGGGATCAGGGATATCACAGGGATCAGGGAGAACACAGGGATCAGGGAGATCACAGGGATCAGGGAGAACACAGCAGGAATCAGGGAGAACACAGGGATCAGGGAGAACACAGGGATCAGGGAGAACACAGGGATCAGGGAGATCACAGGGATCAGGGAGAACACAGCAGGAATCAGGGAGAACACAGGGATCAGGGAGAACACAGGGATCAGGGAGAACACAGGGATCAGGGATATCACAGGGATCAGGGATATCACAGGGATTAGGGAGAACACAGGGATCAGGGATATCACAGGGATCAGGGAAAACACAGGGATCAGGGAGAACACAGGGATCAGGGATATCACAGGGATCAGGGAGAACACAGGGATCAGGGAGAACACAGGGATCAGGGAGAACACAGGGATCAGGGAGATCACAGGGATCAGGGAGAACACAGGGATTAGGGAGAACACAGGGATCAGGGAGAACACAGGGATCAGGGAGAACACAGGGATATCACAGGGATCAGGGAGAACACAGGGATATCACAGGGATCAGGGAGAACACAGGGATATCACAGGGATCAGGGAGAACACAGGGATCAGGGAGAACACAGGGATCAGGGAGAACACAGGGATCAGGGAGATCACAGGGATCAGGGAGAACACAGCAGGAATCAGGGAGAACACAGGGATCAGGGATATCACAGGGATCAGGGAGAACACAGGGATCAGGGAGATCACAGGGATCAGGGAGAACACAGGGATCAGGGGGAACACAGGGATCAGGGAGATCACAGGGATCAGGGAGAACACAGGGATTAGGGAGAACACAGGGATTAGGGAGCTGAACACGGGGATCAGGGAGATCACAGGGATCAGGGAGAACACAGGGATTAGGGAGAACACAGGGATCAGGGAGAACACAGGGATTAGGGAGAACACAGGGATTAGGGAGAACACAGGGATCAGGGATATCACAGGGATCAGGGAGAACACGGGGATCAGGGAGATCACAGGGATCAGGGAGATCACAGGGATCAGGGAGAACACAGGGATCAGGGATATCACAGGGATCAGGGAGAACACAGGGATCAGGGAGATCACAGGGATCAGGGAGATCACAGGGATCAGGGAGAACACAGGGATTAGGGAGATCACAGGGATCAGGGAGAACACAGGGATCTGGGAGAACACAGGGATTAGGGAGCTGAACACGGGGATCAGGGATCAGGGAGAACACAGGGATAAGGGAGAACACAGGGATTAGGGAGCTGAACACGGGGATCAGGGAGATCACAGGGATCAGGGAGAACACCACAGAAACCAAAGAGACAGACGTTGGGAAGAATCGCGAGGACCCCAGTGGATTGCACCAGCCCTGAGGATCTGGGGAGATCCCAGCCTGAGTCCCAGCTGCTCAGCAATAAACAATGAAATGCTGACAGCCGTGGCCTGAGGTCAGTTGAGATGCCTGAGCCATTAGAGCACAGAATCAGCCTGCTCTACTTTGAGTAGCAATGGGAGTGGCAGAGCCTGACACAGCATTTTAACAAATTTGAAATGGACATTTAAACAAACACTGAAACAAGTAAAACAAAACAGTTAAAAACGGCGGCACATGAGAGAACAGGAAGAATTTGAGCACAGCTCAAAAAAGCAGCAATTTGCAGCACGGAAGCAACTGACAGGAAAATCAAGTCAGCAAAAGCAGAACTGACCAAAATAAAGTCTGAGAGCTGCTGAGCCAGCATTACAGAAGGCATGAGTAGCGTCAGCACTGAAGCTGAGATTTCAACTGACTGCTTCTGGGATATGGGATCTGGGATTTGCGATCTGGGATTTGTGATCTGGGATGCGGGATCTGGGATTTGGAATCTGGGATTTGGAGTCTGGGATATGGGATCTGGGATTTGGGATCTGGGATTAGGAATCTGGGATTTGGAATCTAGGATTTGGGATCTGGGATTTGGGATGTGGGATTTGGAATCTGGGATTTGGAATCTGCCTTCACAAGACAGACATGGAGGCGGAATGGCAGCTGCAGCAAGTGGTGAGGCTCACAAAATCTTATCGCTGAGCCATGGCACACTGCATTTTGCACTGCATTTCAGCTTAGCGGTACTGCAGCTGCCCCACTGAGGCTTAAAGCTGCAATGCAGTACGTTCCTGTGCGGGGTCAGTCAGCTGAGGCCAGTCAGCTGGGGTCAGTCAGCTGGGGGTCAGTCAGCTGAGGTCAGTCAGCTGGGGGTCAGTCGGCTGAGGTCAGTCAGCTGGGGGTCAGTCAGCTGAGGTCAGTCAGCTGGGGTCAGTCAGCTGGGGTCAGTCAGCTGGGGGTCAGTCAGCTGGGGGTCAGTCAGCTGGGGGTCAGTCAGCTGAGGGTCAGTCAGTTTGGGGTCAGTCAGCTGGGGGTCAGTCAGCTGAGGGTCAGTCAGCTGGGGGTCAGTCAGCTGAGGGTCAGTCAGCTGAGGGTCAGTCAGCTCGGCAAAACGGGCAAAAGACGCGGCGCACAAAAGTCGATGAAAATTCTGCAAAGCCGGACATCCTTGAGCTGCGGTGCGGCTGGGCCTGCAATGGGAAATGGGGAGGCTGAAAAATTTGCTTCATTCACTCATCTGTCAATCATCAGCCTCAGTCTCTCACCTGTCACTTATCAGCCTCAGTCACTCACCTGTTAGTCATCAGCCTCAGTCACTCACCTGTCAGTCATCAGCCTCAGTCACTCACCTGTCACTCACCAGCCTCAGTCACTCACCAGCCTCAGTCACTCACCTGTCAATCATCAGCCTCAGTCACTCACCTGTCAATCATCAGCCTCAGTCACTCACCTGTCAATTATCAGCCTCAGTCACTCACCTGTCAATCATCAGCCTCAGTCACTCACCTGTCAATCATCAGCCTCAGTCACTCACCTGTCAATCATCAGCCTCAGTCACTCACCTGTCAGTCATCAGCCTCAGTCACTCACCAGCCTCAGTCACTCACCAGCCTCAGTCACTCACCAGCCTCAGTCACTCACCTGTCAATCATCAGCCTCAGTCACTCACCTGTCAATCATCAGCCTCAGTCCCTCACCTGTCAATCATCAGCCTCAGTCACTCACCTGTCAATCATCAGACTCGATCCCCTCCTTCTCCCACAGGAAATGCCTCGCTCTCCACATCCTCAGCTCCACCCGCAGCCGCTCCTCGGCCGATGAGAGCTCTCTCTGGCTGCTCAGCTCCTCCACCTTCGCCCAAGTCGCTCGAACGCATCGCTGGCGCAGTGCCGGCTGCAATTTCGATTTTCACATCGGCTTCTCAGCGCAAGACGAAATTCGAGAAAGTCAAGCAGGACAGAAATCGCGAGAACTCACCCTCTCATCCAGGATCCTCAGCACGGGCCCAGCCAGTCCAGTGTCCACAATCATCTGTCTGTTGCTGTGAATGATCTCAACCAGCTTCGCCTCATCGCTGCAGTAATGCAGCATCATCAGCAGCTCCTGAGTGTCCAGTCTGGTGGAACCAAAGTCTCCTAGCAACGTGTTGACTCCTTCATCATCTCCGCTCAGCTTCCTCGCCTCGAGTTGGAGCGCCTTGTACAGAGCGTGAAAGTTGATGAAGACACAGTCGCAGCTCCTGTAGGGCACCCGCCACGGGAATGCCAGTTTAATGTGTCTCATGTGGTCGGGCAGGAATGGGAAATTCAGCTTTCGGTCGGGATCGAACATGAACTTCCATGCTGAGTCCGACTCCAGCAGACTCTTCCACACGAAGTCACGCCTCGCTGTGAGGTATTCTGCACTGCCTTCTTCAACGCTAAAGTGGAACATGGAATCAGCCTCACTTTGCGGACAAGCGATTCCGCTGCTCACATCGGTGGAACTCGCAGCATCAACAACTGAGCCTATCGGTTTTCCTTCTCTGAGCCCCATCAGAGCTCTCAGACTCTCTCTGGCAGTTCTGGCGCAGTCTGGAATCCGATTGAGCAGCGAGCCGAGCTGCTGCACGTGACTCGCTTCATCACTGCTCGAAATCTCTTTGCTCAGCATCTCTAAAGCTCTCTTCACTGCATCATAGATCTGGTGATACTCGAACTCTGTGTCTGATTCAGGAATGCTGAGCTCATCAGTTAACGGCATAATGAGAAACGGGTGAAATTCGATCACACTCGGTGAGTTCTTCATCAATGTCTGCTCAAACTCCGACATCAGATGCGGCAGCTCCTCCATCACTTGACTCACAACTTCTTTGATCTTCGTCTTTCCCTCGTGGTCCTTGCGCAAGTAGATGGCGGCGTCTCTCATGAAGAAGTGCTGCATGCACTGCTGCTCACTGCTGTTTGAGTCAGTGAGAGAGTCGAGCAGCAGCTGCAGCGACTGTCTCACCAGCTTGATCAGATTGTGCGGTCGCCACTCGTCATCCGGTGTCCTGTCCAGCATGTAGAGGAGCAAGTTCTTTGCGTGGTAGGTCTTCAGACCCTTGACTCGCTTCACAATCACTCGTTTGATGATGTACTTGAGCATGACGAAGAGCTGACCTTGAAGTGTAGTGAGACTGTGCATGAGCGCCCTCTCCATGAGTGTAGTGCTAAATCGCATGCACTGGCCCTCGAGACCTGGAGGAGCTGCCGCGACCGCGTGGCACTGGGTGTCAGATCGAATGGCCGATAAAATGTCCTCGGGAATGCACGACTTGTAGCCGGGTCGGAAAATTTCGAATTCAGGATAAAAGCAGCAGGGGATGGCTCTCACAATGTCGACTGAAGGCCTCAAAGTCATGCCAGAGGTGGCGACGTTCGGCTTGGAGGCTGCAGTTGAATGAGTTGGATGGGAGTGGCATGCAAACTTTTAAATCAACAACTTAACATAAGTTGTACCTTTTTATGAAGTCAGACAAGAACTCACAGTCTATTTGGTGCTTGATGTGACCGTCACTGAACTCGACTTCTTTGCACGTTACTTTTCTCTCCATTTCGTCGTGTACTCCACTTCCCGCAATGTGCAGCTGCAATCCCGTCTGAAACTCAGTGACATCCATGTCGGAGTCCGCATCAGTCCGACCGCAGATTCCTGTGAGGCAGTTGCCCCAGCCATCGGCGAAGCTGCCGACCAAAAAGCATTGGCTGCCCAGACTCTGTCTCAGAATCTTTTCCAAGGCAGCCGCAGTGCCGCTCTGAACAGCCGCGTTGATGCGGGTGAATCCTGAGCTGCTGAGGGACTCGTGGAGCCGCTTTGAGAACTCGGACTCGCTGTGGGAATGAAGTTGACTGACTGTATCTATCTATCTATCTATCTATCTATCTATCTATCTATCTATCTATCTATCTATCTATCTATCTATCTATCTATCTATCTATCTATCCTAAGTTTGGAGTAGGTTACTAAACTTACTTGAAGTCTAAAACAGGCACGCGAATTGGATCGCGAATTCCGACCATTTTGCTGCAGAGGCCTTGCACGAACTCTGCATTTCCAAAGCAGCAAACCAGGTGAATGTGCGTCAGTAACTGCTGAGAAGCCACATTCAGCAATGATACAGGTTCAGACGGTTTCTCATCATTTGATAAGTCGCAAAATACCGAATAAAGCTCAGGTGAGCCACGAATTGCAGCAATGTCTGCCGCTGTTAAGCCATCTTCATCACGGAGTTCTGCATCAGCTCTGGAACGCAACAGCTGCTTCGCAATATAAGCAAGATTGCACAGGCAAGAAACATGCAGTGGGGTCACACGACTTAGTTTATTCACGTTCTTATAATTATTAATTAAACATTGGAGAACATCAGGATGGTCGAATTCCGCGGCGAGGTGCACTGGATTGTTCACCGAGAGAGCTGCTTCAGCTGAAGCATCAGGAAAACACAAATCATTCTTAGACTCGGGCATGAACTCGCCAGAACTGTCAATTTCCAGACCAATGCCTGCACCACTTTCAACTAAAATGGTCACCACTTTCAAGTGTCCTTCTTGCACCGCATTGTGTAGTGGTGCGAATCCAAAATTATCCTGCAAATGCATATTTGCTCCACAGCAAATAAGCTTATTGGCAACATCAAAATGTCCCTTCTGGGCCGCCGCATTAAGTGGTGAGTTGCCATTATTGTTCTGCAGATCGATGCTTGCTCCACAGTCGATCAGCTTGGCCACAACTTGCAAGTGACCTCTTACTACGGCACTGTACAGTGGTGACCAGCCTTCATTGTTCTGTAGATCGATGCTTGCTCCACAGTCGATCAGCTTGGCCACAACTTGCAAGTGGCCATTCTGTGCGGCAATGTTCAGTGGTGACCAGCCATACTTGTTCTGCAGATCGATGCTTGCTCCACAGTCGATCAGCTTGGCCACGACTTGCAAGTGACCATTCTGTGCGGCAATGTTCAGTGGTGACCAGCCATCATTTTGCTGCAGATCGATGCTTGCTCCACAGTCGATCAGCTTGGCCACTACTTGCAAGTGGCCATTCTGTGCGGCAACATTCAGTGGTGACCAGCCATCATTGTTCTGCAGATCGATGCTTGCTCCACAGTCGATCAGCTTGGCCACTAATTGCAAGTGGCCTTTGTCTGCGGCACTGTTCAGTGGTGACCAGCCATTATTGTTCTGCAGATCGATGCTTGCTCCACAGTCGATCAGCTTGGCCACTACTTGCAAGTGGCCTTTGTCTGCGGCACTGTTCAGTGGTGACCAGCCATTATTGTTCTGCAGATCGATGCTTGCTCCACAGTCGATCAGCTTGGCCACTACTAGCAAGTGGTTATTTAATGCGGCACTGTTAAGTGGTGACCAGCCAGCATTGTTCTGCAGATCGGTACTCGCTTCACATTCGATCAGCTTGGCCACTACTTCCAAGTGGCCATTCTGTGCGGCAATGTTCAGTGGTGAATAGCCATTCTTCTTCTGCAGATTGATGCTTGCTTCACAGTCGATCAGCTTGGCCACTACTTCCAAGTGGCCATTCTGTGCGGCAACATTCAGTGGTGACACGCCATCATTTTGCTGCAGATCGATGCTTGCTCCACAGTCGATCAGCTTGGACACTACTTCCAAGTGGCCATTCTGTGCGGCAATGTACAGTGGTGACCCGCCATCATTTTGCTGCAGATCGATGCTTGCTCCACAGTCGATCAGCTTGGACACTACTTCCAAGTGGCCATTCTGTGCGGCAATGTTCAGTGGTGACCAGCCATACTTGCTCTGCAGATCGATGCTTGCTCCACAGTCGATCAGCTTGGCCACTACTTGCAAGTGACCATTGAATGCGGAAATGTACAGTGGTGAGTCGCCATTTTTGTTCTGCAGATCAATGCTTGCTCCACAGTCGATCAGCTTGGCCACTACTTCCAAGTGGCCATTCTGTGCGGAAACATTCAGTGGTGACCCGCCATCATTTTGCTGCAGATCGATGCTTGCTCCACAGTCGATCAGCTTGGCCACTACTTGCAAGTGGCCTTTGTCTGCGGCACTGTTCAGTGGTGACCAGCCATTATTGTTCTGCAGATTGATGCTTGCTCCACAGTCGATCAGCTTGGCCACTACTTGTATGTGCCCTTGGAATGCTGCAATATTCAGCGGTGAGTCGCCATTCTTGTTCTGCAGATCGATGCTTGCTCCACAGTCGATCAGCTTGGCCACTAATTGCAAGTGGTCTTTCTCTGCGGCACTGTACAGTGGTGACCAGCCATCATTGTCCTGCAGATCGATTCTTGCTCCACAGTCGATCAGCTTGGCCACAACTTGCAAGTGGCCATTGAATGTGGCACTGTACAGTGGTGACCGGGCATCATTTTGCTGCAGATCGATTCTTGCTCCACAGTCGATCAGCTTGGACACTACTTCCAAGTGACCTTGAAAGGATGCAACGAGCAGTGGTGACACGCCATTCTTCTTCTGCAGATTGATGCTTGCTTCACAGTCGATCAGCTTGGCCACTACTTCCAAGTGGCCATTCTGTGCGGCAACATTCAGTGGTGACACGCCATCATTTTGCTGCAGATCGATGCTTGCTCCACAGTCGATCAGCTTGGACACTACTTCCAAGTGGCCATTCTGTGCGGCAATGTACAGTGGTGACCCGCCATCATTTTGCTGCAGATCGATGCTTGCTCCACAGTCGATCAGCTTGGACACTACTTCCAAGTGGCCATTCTGTGCGGCAATGTTCAGTGGTGACCAGCCATACTTGCTCTGCAGATCGATGCTTGCTCCACAGTCGATCAGCTTGGCCACTACTTGCAAGTGACCATTGAATGCGGAAATGTACAGTGGTGAGTCGCCATTTTTGTTCTGCAGATCAATGCTTGCTCCACAGTCGATCAGCTTGGCCACTACTTCCAAGTGGCCATTCTGTGCGGAAACATTCAGTGGTGACCCGCCATCATTTTGCTGCAGATCGATGCTTGCTCCACAGTCGATCAGCTTGGCCACAACTTCCAAGTGGCCTTCATATGCGGCATTGTTCAGTGGTGACCAGCCCCCATTGTTCTGCAGATCGATGCTTGCTCCACAGTCGATCAGCTTGGCCACTAATTGCAAGTGGCCTTTGTCTGCGGCACTGTTCAGTGGTGACCAGCCATTATTGTTCTGCAGATCGATGCTTGCTCCACAGTCGATCAGCTTGGCCACAACTTCCAAGTGGCCATTGAATGCGGCAGCATTCAGTGGTGACCAGCCATACTTGGTCTGCAGATCGATGCTTGCTCCACAGTTGATCAGCTTTGCCACTACATTTAGGCAACCATCGCTGGCATCCACAACAAGTGGCGAATTGCCGAAGATGTTTCTACTTTCGATGTCAGCTCCTAACAAAAGAAGCTGATTTACTGCTTCTTCCGATTCAGCAAAGTGGAGGGCAGATGAGCCTTTGTCATTCAGACAGTCGATCTCCTGCTGAACGGACAGAGCGATCGCCAGCATCTCCACGTCCTTGCGAGCCGTATGGTGCAAAACGGTCGCCCCCTTGCCGTCTCTCGTGTCGCAGTCGGCTCCACATGCCAGCAGGTGGACCAGAATCTCCCGCTGTCCCAGGCTAGCTGCAGCGAGAATCGCAGGCATCGGCAAACTCTCCTTCAGCTGCTCCGCCTCTTCTGTCTGAAGCACCTGCGCAGTGACCTCGGACACTGTCCGGGCTCGGACGCTCGCGTCGGCACCGGCCGAGACCAGCAGCCTCGCGGCCTCAGCCCGTCCCAGACAGATGGCGGTGAGCAGCGGCGGCTCACCGGTCGGCCAGTTCGCGTCAGCACCGGCCGCCAGCAGCAGCCGCAGCAGGTCGTCGTTGCCAGCTCGGATGGCCATCTGAATGGCCGTCTGGCCGTCTCCAGCCAGCAGGTTGGGATCGGCCTGCGACCTCAGCAGCAGCTCCGCCAGCTGGAGATGGTCTCGCTGAACCGCCATGTGCAGCGGGCTGGAGCCGGCGCTGATCTGCAGGTCGACGTCAGCAGCTGCTTGGATGAGGCGCTCGGAAGCCCGGCAGTTCCCGAGCTGCACTGCGTTGTGCAGGGCCGAGCAGCCGTCAGAGTCGGTCGCGTTGACGTCCCAGCCGCTGCGTGTCAGCTCGGTGGCTGCCTGCAGCTCGGCGTCCTCAGCCATCGGGCCTTTTGTGTGCTGGTGTTGCGGGTGCTGATGATGCCTTGCGGTGCGTGCAACACCGGCTGAGTGAAGCGGTAATTACTCTGCTGCAGCTCAATAATTCGAGACTTGCCAGCACTTTGAAAAACGCTTCATCACCCTTAGCAGCAGTGCAGTTTGGTTTGAGCATTCTGCATCTTTCCACGCCAACAATGATGTGCTTATAGAAGCTCTCTATTCAACTGGCTCAGTGCGAGCAGAGGCTGCACAGGGTGAGGGGCGCAGCTTGGGGCTTCGTGAGAACAATGGCACAGAGCCGCAGAGAGGGAGGCTGCTCTCCATAGCGAATGCAGCAACAGAGCGTCACGTGATCCAGCCTACTGATGGACAGAATTTTCACTGAAAAAACCGTTTTCACCGTTTTCTAAAGTCATTAAATCGATACTGCAAGTCTGTTTCTAAAGCTTGATCTTTTTGTTTTAATCATTCCAACAAACGCGTTCAAAGCCGGAAAATTTTAAAGAATATAATTTAAAGCAGCAGGTTCGGATTTTGCTGGCCCGTCTCCGGTGGTATTAGATTAAGAATTAGCTGGACAAGAACACCCGCTGGCTTCATTAGGACTTCGGAAGTCCAGAAGATGAAATGCTTGAGATTTTTAGTGTTGAAAAAATAACTATTCGACAACTTGTGGCATGATTTGAAGATGCTTAGAATAGAAAAGGAAAGGAATACCCGACCAACCACACCATTCGGATCTTCAACACCGGTTGAATGTTGAAAACCTTCAACATTCTTCTCCGCCGGTTTCATACCTGACATCAGAGTATGCTACTCACCGACACGCCAACCATCGTCTGCGGGGACTGGAACATGCATCATGCCGAGTGGGAGGTTATTTGCTTGCCAGCCAAGTTGAAGCAGCCCCGTACGACTTTAAGAGCTCATTAAGAGCGACAAACCTCAAGCAAACAAATTTATAAACTATTTTGAGCATCATTTGGGTTTCTACTTTCTATTTCTAGCTTATACTGCATTGATTATACATAGCTTATAGCTAGCTTATACATACCACTACCACTACTACCACTCTCCCCTCGGATTAAGGACTGTGTTGTGTGTGTATACGCTGCGCTAGTGCCTCTCTCTGCCCCCAACACAGACCACCTCACATACACAGAGGCTCAGACTTAGAACTCAGTCCCCACCCCCCTTTTTCTGCCCCCTTTCCTTTCCTTAGCTGCGCCTGCGCCCTGCGGCGGGGCCCGGGCCAGTGGGCCCAGTGTCCAGGCCATCGCTTCTTAGACAGTTAAGCCATCGCCACTTAGACAGTTAGAGTCTAGACTAGACCCTTAGTCTAGTGACTAGTAGTGCTTGATACAGTTGATTGATATTTCTACTGTCCTTCATTCTATAACTTCATTCTCAGGATGCAAAAATTCTCTCAAAACTGTTAAGTGCTAACTACAAGACGAAAAATATTCACTTCTGCAAAGTGTGAATTCCAATCCCGTGTTTACCGGGATCCCGGACCCATAATCCCGGGATCCCGAACACTAACAAAAAGCCGGGATCCCGGTAAATCCCGGACCCCTAATCACAATCAAGTGTGATTTTCCTGAGCTGATACTGGCATGTAAAAAAGCACGTCTAATACGCCAGTCCGTAGACCGTACATCACACTCCAATTCAGAGCTCACTGGCAGTTTCTTGTTATCAAAATATTTTATTGATATTATGTTTTACTTTATTACTGAAATTACCCTTTAAAATCAGATTACATGGCTTCGTAAACAAAAATTGCACCAACAAAGATTGGAAACTTTTTTAATCCCGGGTTCCGGGGATTGGCAAAGTCCGGGATATCCCAAGAATCCCGGGATTGGCAAAACTCGGGATTTCGTATTCCCTAGCAGCAACGAGCAGCAACGAGCAGCAACCACACAGCAAGAAATAGAGAGTTCAGAGGGGAGTGCAATAGGACCCATGCACAGCAAAGGGAAGTTTATCTGTATGAGGAACCCGCAAGCAAAATGGCAGAGTGAACATCTATACGGGTGTTTTAGCAAAAGCGAATGTAATTTAGCAAATGCAATGAGTAGAAAGGCATCAATAAATGATTTGAAACTTGAACAGCACAGTAAAATGAAAACAGCTCCAAACGAAAACTTAGCTTTAGGAGGAATCGATTTCTTCTTCAGGTTGCTGCCCAGTCCGTCCTGAGTCCTGAGTCCTGAGTGAACGCGGAGTCTGAAGCCTTGACCACGAAGAGAAGCTGAGACCGTCCAGCACGAAATCCAGCGAAACAAGACAAATGAAGAGACCAGATCCGAGCAGACGCATATCCTGCTGAGAAGACTGAAAATGGATGACCAAAACTCAGAGCTGACGAAGCGAATAAGCTCAGCGGACCCCCGAAGACGAGCAGACGAATGCAGATAAAATGAGCTGATAAACTAGTCGATCTAAGCTTTTTAATAGTGCAGCGAACGAGGTTGATCTCGATTGTTGTGAAATCTTACTTATCTTAAGTATCTTAAATACTTATCTTATCTTAAGATACTTATCTTACCTCGATTTGAAGATGCTAGTATAGAAAAGGAAAGGACCAGAATTAAGATTCAGACCTCTGTGCAGCGCATATTATTTATTTCAGAGGCGGCGGGAGGGGAAGTGGAAGAGATAAGAAATCAAATGGGTTCAACACGCAAGAGCCCAAGGAGGGCCGACTGGGGGGAGGGGGTGCTAACCGATCGATAGTTGAGGGTAGAGAAGAACGCTAGCCATGTACGTACAGAGAGAGGGAGAAACAAAACAAGGCTCAGGGAGGGGACTGAAAAACAGCCGAGGGCGATAGAGAATTACACGAACAAACATTTTAAGACAGAATTTCCCGACAGTCGACACTCAGTCACTCAGTGTTAAAAATCTGAAAACTTCCCATCTCGCCAATGCACGACATGTTTGTGTGTGACTGCAAGCTTTGGTAAAACTTGTGCCGTAAGTCTTTCAAGTTCGTCAATCAGAAGCACTGCAGAGACACTTTATTGGTTACCTTAGCAACCAGCCTATTGAATCAGTAACTTCCATAGCAAGTGACTAACAAAGCCTGTAAAAGCAAATTTCATGTTCGTTGTGGCTTCAGTTACCATAGCAACAGAGAGGCTGTATATTTTGTGTGTGATGGAGAAGCTCAACATCCTTGGGGATTTGGACATCCATTACAACTACAAGTACTTCGTAAAAATCAAAATTTTGTTTGAATGTGTGCGCACTGAATCTTCTGGTGTTGTTTATCGAGATTAGCAAGGTTAAACAAAAAGCACACAAAAAGTTACTAATTAAAAACACGGTCAGAAACTCGGATTTAAAACAACAAGGCAGTAGTATGTACCGCATTTTAGCTTCCGAAATAATTTTTGCACAGCAGAAATTGCTGACAAAAAGCGAATGAAATGATTTCTGTTTCAGCAGAAATGGAGCCAATCGAAGAGAATGAAATAAATATGATTGATAATTTTAACTGGCTCTTTGAACAGAAGCTTGAAATATTGAAATAATAATATCAATAAGGTCAGTAAAATATTTCTAAAAAGTGCATCATAATTAATTTTTACAGATAAAAACCTGTCGGTTTGGTTCAAAAGCGACATTTCTGCAGAAATATTGAGTAAAAACCAAAGTTAAGCAGTGGAATGTCGCTGCAGTCTCGAATACACTGTGGGGGCTGCGGCGGGTCACAGATGGTCAGGGGTCGGACAGAGACAGGGTCAAATCAGGTCAAGATCAATTCAGATCATGAGCTTCGCATGTGAACTACTGTTGGTAGGGAGAGGTCATTTGAGGTCGAGGGGGAGCTCCAGAGCTCAATAAACATGAGCCAGTCAAAGGTCAAATGAGGTCAAGCCCAATTAACATGAGCCAGTCAAGGGTCATATGAGGTCAAGCCCAATTAACATGAGCAAGTCAAAGGTCATATGAGGTCAAGCCCAATTAACATGAGCCAGTCAAGGGTCATATGAGGTCAAGCCCAATTAACATGAGCCAGTCAAGGGTCATATGAGGTCAAGCCCAATCAACCAATCAGTCAGTCAGTCACGCCAGTCAAAGGTCATGCCAGGTCACAGACGAGCCCCAGAGGCCAACAAAAGCCAGGCAAAGGTCAGGTGAGGTCAGGAGCCTCTCGGAGGCAGGCTGGCCCAGCAGCAGGCGAGGCAGGCGAGGCCGACAGCAGCCGCTGCCAGCAGCAGCAGCAGCAGCCAGCGCAGGGCCGTCGACTTGACCGCCCCTTCGACGCCATTCGCCGATGGCGGCCGGCCGGGCTCGCGGAGAAGCTGGCCGGAGGCTGATGAAGCCGTCGGCGGCAGCTGGACGGTGCGACTCTCGATGTAGCTCTCATGGCGGTTGCCGGGGTCCCCGAAGCTGGCGTGGAGGGAGCGGGAGAGAGCGTTAGTGATCCCGATCGATAATTGATCAACTAAATCGATAATTAACAACCGAAATCGATAATTAACAACCGAAATCGATAATTAACAACCGAAATCGATAATGGATATCCGAAATCCATAATTGATAACCGAAATCGATAATAGTTAAACCGAAATCGATAATGGATAACCGAAATCGATAATGGATATCCGAGATCCATAATTGATAACCGAAATCGATAATAGTTAAACCGAAATCGATAATGGATAACCGAAATCGATAATGGATATCCGAAATCCATAATTGATAACCGAAATCGATAATAGTTAGACCGAAATCGATAATGGATAACCGAAATCGATAATGGATAACCGAAATCCATAATTGATAACCGAAATCGATCACCGCTCCATCAGGCACAGCAACCAGCAGATCACTCACCCAGCCTTCAGCAGCATCCAGCCTCACTGCTCCATCAGACACAGCAACCAGCAGATCACTCACCCAGCCTTCAGCAGCATCCAGCCTCACTGCTCCATCAGGCACAGCAACCAGCAGATCACTCACCCAGCCTTCAGCAGCATCCTCACTGCTCCATCAGGCACAGCAAACAGCAGATCACTCACCCAGCCTTCAGCAGCATCCTCACTGCTCCATCAGGCACAGCAACCAGCAGATCACTCACCCAGCCTTCAGCAGCATCCAGCCTCACTGCTCCATCAGACACAGCAACCAGCAGATCACTCACCCAGCCTTCAGCAGCATCCAGCCTCACTGCTCCATCAGACACAGCAACCAGCAGATCACTCACCCAGCCTCACTGCTCCATCAGGCACAGCAACCAGCAGATCACTCACCCAGCCTTCAGCAGCATCCAGCCTCACTGCTCCATCAGGCACAGCAACCAGCAGATCACTCACCCAGCCTTCAGCAGCATCCTCACTGCTCCATCAGGCACAGCAACCTCGTCCCCGTGCCTCGCCGCCTCCTCCCAATGCTCGCCCCTGCCGGAGCCCGCAAAGGCGTACAGCAGGCGGACATTGTGCGGCATCTGGTGGCTCAGGCGGACCCTCCCGGACGCCGGGCTGCGCAGAGCCGCAGGCGGCGGCAGGCTGAACGGAATCCTCAGACGGGACAGCCGCGACAGCTCCCGCCTGCTCACCGCGTCAACGAAGGCGGCCCAGTCAGTGGCCAGCAGCGCATCTCTCAGGGCCGGCGGGTCCTTGGCGGCCTCCCAGCTGGCGCGGTGCCAGGCCCGCTCGGCCACAGCCAGCAGCCGCGGCAGCAGCATTGGGAGGGCCAGCTGCTCCGCCTGCAGAGTCTCGCCCCACAGAGCGCCGCTCAGGCCAATGATGTTGCCGGGCTGATGGAGACTGGCGCAGCCTCCGCGCTGCGAGCAGGTGGCCTTCACGTCCACCTGGGATGGTGCGGCACTTGGCGTGAGTCTCGAAATCCCAGTCCTGAAATCCCAGTCCCGAAATCCCGGTCTTGAAGTCCCAGTCCCGAAATCCCAGTCCCGAAATCCCAGTCCCTTGGCCGCTCACCGGCTGCCCCATGATGTCCTCCCGCATGTTGGCGTAGATGTCGGCCGCGTCATACGAGAACGCCTTGCGCAGGTCGATGAACCGCGTGGCCCAGTAGAGACCGCGCTCCTCGGGATCCGGCTCCTGCTGGTGGTCCAGGTACAGGTGGGTGGCGTGCGCCAGCACCACCTGCGGAGGGGTGGTGAGCTGAGATCGTGAGCTGGGGATTTCGGCTTGCTGAGGGTCTGGGAGGCTGGCCCAGCAACTGAGGATCTGGGATGCTGGCCCAGCAACCGAGGATCTGGGAGGCCGCCTGGCCCAGCAACCGAGGATCTGGGAGGCTGGCCCAGCAACTGAGGATCTGGGATGCTGGCACAGCAACTGAGGATCTGGGATGCTGGCACAGCAACTGAGGATCTGGGATGCTGGCACAGCAACTGAGGATCTGGGAGGCTGGCCCAGCAACTGAGGATCTGGGATGCTGGCACAGCAACTGAGGATCTGGGAGGGCGGTCACCAAACATAAATGCCACTCACTTTGTACCCCTGATTGGCAAACTTGTACGCCAGGTCCCCAGAGCCCCATGCCATCTGGTTCAGCCAGCTCAGCACCAGAGACCCGTTAGGCCGCCGGTCCGCAGTGGCAAGAACTTCAGTGAGGTTGTACGGCCTCTTGTCCGAGTCCTTGACAACGTAGCCGTCTTCCCAGCCCATCAGAGACAGCCCGTGCCTGCCGGCCTGCTCTGCCACAGTTCTCAAGAACAGCCGGTTGATGGAGTCCCTGCTGCCCAGGCCCAGTCGCTGGCAGGCTGGAGAGGCCTGCCACGCGTCTCCGGGGGGCTCGTCGCCACCAAAGTTGAAGGTGCTCAGCGGGACGCCGGCCAGGGAGTGCAGGCGGACCAGGTCAGACACCACTCTGCGCACCAGCTGCTGGGTGTCCGGCATGCACGGGTTCAGGCTGTTGTTGAAGTAGTTCTGCACGCTGACGGGCCTGCTGGGGTCTCCGGGGTCCGTGAGCTGAGCTCGGTGGCGGTGGGCTGCGATCAGCGAGTGGGCGTGGGCTGGCATGTCCACCTGGTGATGGAGATGGGATGCTGGGTGTGGGCTGGCATGTCCACCTGGTGATGGAGATGGGATGCTGGGTGTGGGATTGATGGGGATGCTGGGTGTGGGATTGATGGGGATGCTGGGTGTAGGATTGATGGGGATGCTGGGTGTGGGATTGATGGGAATGCTGGGTGTGGGATTGATGGGGATGCTGGGTGTGGGATTGATGGGGATGCTGGGTGTGGGATTGATGGGGATGCTGGGTGTGGGATTTATGGGGATGCTGGGTGTAGGATTGATGGGGATGCTGGGTGTGGGATTTATGGGGATGCTGGGTGTGGGATTTATGGGGATGCTGGGTGTGGGGTTGGTGAGGGTGTAATGATGTTGGTGAGGGATCAGGGGGATAATGATGAAGATCAGTGGGATAATGATGAGGATCAGTGGGATGATGATGGGGATCAGTGGGATAGTGATGGGGATCAGAGGGATAATGATGGGGATCAGGGGGATAATGATGGGGATCAGTGAGATAATGATGAGGATCAGTGGGATGATGATGGGGATCAGAGGGATAGTGATGGGGATCAGAGGGATAAATGATGGGGATCAGAGGGATAGTGATGGGGATCAGAGAGCACTGACCTCAGGAATGACCTCAATGAACCGGTCGGCCGCATACTTGAGCAGCTGGGCATACTCAGTAGAGCTGTAGTACCCAACCCCAGGCGGTCTCCCATCGGTGGGATGCGATCCCAGCTGAGGCGGCAGGCACAGCTTCCCGCTGGGGTCGTGGCACCGCCTGCTCGCCAGCTTGAAGGCGTCGGTGATGGGCAGCCGAAGGCCCTCATCATCGGACAGGTGCAGGTGCAGTTTGTTGAGCTTGTACATGGCCATGACGTCAAGTATCTTGAGCAGCACAGGCAGAGGCTGCATGTTCCTGGCCACGTCTAGCATGAGTCCGCGGTACTCAAATCTCGGATAATCCAGCACGGAGCGAACGCTCAGCGGAGGCCCGGGATCGTGCAGCAGGGCCAGCAGAGTCTGGGCAGCGGCGAACAGGCCTTCGGGAGCGAATGCTCGAAGCTCGAGTCGCCGCCTTGTCGGGTGGAATCTGAGCAGATAGGCCCACCTGCGCTGAAACTGGAGCAGAGCCGGCTGCTTTGTGCTGGCCAGCGCTGCCGTCAGGGCCGCCTCCTCAGGCCTGGCGCACAGCGAGATGTCTATGGGCTCAGCTGCCGCTGATGAGGCTGGGGACAGGGCCTTCCTCCGCTCCTCAAGGTAGGCCAAGGTGAGCTCGGCCGAGTCGCAGCCGACTTCGCTTCGGATTCTGGCGGCCAGCAGCAGTCCGGCCAGGGGCAGCCCGAGCTGTCCGGGCGGCAGCGGCTGCACGTGGATTGGCGCCGGGACCAGGCGCGGCGGCGGCGCGGACTTGGAGGGCGCCTCTCTGGAGTCGGTTAGAGGTTCGAGTCTTGCGGTTGGGGGTTCGTTGTCTTGCGGTTGGGGGTTCGTTGTCTTGCGGTTGGGGGTTCGAGTCCTGCGGTTGGGGGTTCGAGTCTTGCGGTTGGGGGTTCGAGTCTTGTGGTTGGGGGTTCGAGTCTTGCGGTTGGGGGTTCGAATCTTGCGGTTGGGGGTTCGAGTCTTGCGGTTGGGGGTTCGAGTCTCGCGGTTGGGAGTTTGAGTCTTTCGGTGGGGGGTTTTGAGTCGTGCGGTTGGGGGTCCGAGTCTTGAGGTTGGGTAGAGAGAGAGTAAGAGCAGAGGGTGAGAGCAGAGGGTGAGTAGAGGGTGAGAGAGCAGGGAGGGTGAGAGCAGGGAGGGTGAGAGCAGGGAGGGTGAGAGTCGAGAGTGAGAGAGCGGAGGTGAAAGATGCCGTCATGGACAAGCGAAGGTAACCCACGGGACGTCCGGGGTTCGAATCCCACAGTAACCCGAGGATAATTGAGTAACCAGTGCCCCACTGCAAAGCCGGCAGGCCTCCCATCCAATCCGACTGCCTCACCTGCCGCCCAGGTAGGCCAGCCTTCGCCGCTCTCTCTCCTCCGGTGTCCAAGGCGAGTGCGCGTCCGCCTGGCCTCGTTTGAACTGGGCCGGCGTGAGGAGCGGCGCCACGAACTGATTGGCCAATCCGGCCGTGCATTCGACAACAACCGCCTGCGGCGACTCGTCTTGGAAACTGGGCGGCATCAGAGGCACCAGGTACCAGTTGGGGAAGGCGTCGTATCTGTGAGCGGATTTTGTGGATTTTTCTTGCATTTCTACTGAAAGTAGGATAATTAAAATACGATGCCATTGTCTTGCATTTTTACTGCAAGTAGGGTAATTAAAATACGATGCTATTGTCTTGCATTTCTACTGTAAGTAGGATAATTAAAATACGATGCTATTGTCTTGCATTTCTACTGTAAGTAGGATAATTAAAATACGATGCTATTGTCTTGCATTTCTACTGTGAGTAGGATATTAAAATACGATGCTATTGTCTTGCATTTCTACTGTAAGTAGGATAATTAAAATACGATGCCATTGTCTTGCATTTCTACTGTAAGTAGGATAATTAAAATAGGATGCTATTGTCTTGCATTTCTACTGTAAGTAGGATATTAAAATACGATGCTATTGTCTTGCATTTCTACTGTAAGTAGGATATTAAAATACGATGCTATTGTCTTGCATTTCTACTGTAAGTAGGATATTAAAATACGATGCTATTGTCTTGCATTTCTACTGTGAGTAGGATAATTAAAATAGGATGCTATTGTCTTGCATTTCTACTGTAAGTAGGATAATTAAAATACGGTGCTTTTGTCTTGCATTTCTACTGTAAGTAGTATGGCCAGAATTCGATGCCATTTTTCAAGCTACTCTAAGCACTCACCTGCCAATAATGTGGCCATTGCCAGTGTACTCAATCAGGCAGTCGTCCCCAGGTGGCAGGCCGTCAGCGGCCGCCTCACCCGTCGGCTCCAGGTAGTGCAGGTAGCCATTGACGTGCTTGAATATAAACTGCAGCTTCCGGCCGCAGCCGCCACCCGTCTGGTGCTGCACAACGGGGTGCATCAATGAAAAGTACATTCTCCATCGAATTCCGGCTCCCAGTCGAGTTTTAAACGGATTTCCCAGCCGGATGACAACAGAGTGCGAGCCGCCCCCCGAATCGGTGTTAGCCGTGACGGTGTACACCAACCGCAGGTGCTGAGCCAGTCTGTGCAGCTCGTCTGCGCCACCACCGACTGCTGGCAGACGGTCGCCACCGACTCTGCTGCCCGTGTCGAATTGGGCATTCTGGAGATTGACTGCCAATTGAGCAGGCTGTAGCGCTGACCTGAGTATGCTGTTGGCTGCGTATGAGGGGGAGTGTTGCACGATGAGTCAGTGAGTGGGTCAGCAAGTCATTGAAGTGAGTCAGAGACAGTGAAACACTAAGAAAGTTAGATAGCAGTTGAGTGAGTCATTGGGTGCGTCAGCTGGTTCACAAGTGAGTTATCAAATGGCTAGGGTTAATGAGCCATTGAGTTATGTAATGATTGGTGAGTCATTCATGGTTATTTAATGGGTCATTGGGTCATTGAATGAGTCATATGATCATTGAGTGAGTCATATGGTAATTAAATGAGTCATATAGTCATTACGTGAGTCATATGATCATTGAGTGAGTCATATGGTCATTGAGTGGGTCATATGATCATTGAGTGAGTCATATGGTAATTGAATGAGTCATATAGTCATTACGTGAGTCATATGATCATTGAGTGGGTCATATAGTCATTGAGTGGGTCATATGATCATTGAGTGAGTCATATGGTCATTGAAGGAGTCATATAGGCATTACGTGAGTCATATGATCATTGAGTGAGTCATATGGTCATTGAGTGGGTCATATGGTCATTGAGTGGGTCATATGGTCATTGAGTGAGTCATATGGTCATTGAAAGAGTCATATGGTCATTGAGTGAGTCATATGGTCATTGAGTGAGTCATATGGTCCTTAACTGACAAAGAGTCATTGGGTGAATTTTTTGAATTTGTGAGACTCAAAGTGTTTTCTAAATGAGTCATACGGCTATGCAGTGAGTCATTGATGACAAACATATAAACAGCAGCTGCAATTACAAGATCAGAGAGTTAAGCTGAGGTCAGTTAGCTTCACAGCTGCAGTCATCTCGCAAATTCAAACTGTTACCTCCGCCGCTGCTGTAGGCTGCAGGCCTATTGTAGTACACAGAGCTGACTGCAATATGCAGTATGGATACAACAGGGGCCCATTGTAGTACACACAGAGCTAACTGCAATATGCAGTATTGATACAACAGGGGCCTATTGTAGTACACACAGCTGACTGCAATATGCAGTATAGATACAACAGGGGCCTATTGTAGTACACACAGCTGACTGCAATATGCAGTATAGATACAACAGGGGCCTATTGCAGTACACACAGCTGACTGCAATATGCAGTATAGATACAACAGGGGCCTATTGCAGTACACACAGCTGACTGCAATATGCAGTATAGATACAACAGGGGCCTATTGCAGTACACAGTGCTGACTGCAATATGCAGTATAGATACAACAGGGGCCTATTGCAGTACACAGTGCTGACTGCAATATGCAGTATAGATATAACAGGGGCCTATTGTAGTACACAGTGCTGACTGCAATATGCAGTATAGATACAACAGGGGCCTATTGCAGTACACAGTGCTGACTGCAATATGCAGTATAGATACAACAGGGGCCTATTGCAGTACACAGTGCTGACTGCAATGTGCAGTATAGATACAACAGGGGCCTATTGTAGTACACACAGCTGACTGCAATATGCAGTATAGATACAACAGGGGCCTATTGCAGTACACACAGCTGACTGCAATATGCAGTATAGATATTGTACAACAGGGTGCTTTAAGGATCTGCATGAGCCAGACAGATGCAGCACAGTTTCTCACCGATAAACAAGAGGCAGAGCACTGCAGCAGCCGCTGAGCCAACTCTGATGGCGAACCGGGAATAATAGCAGCCTGGACACGGAGATCTCGCTAGAAGCAGCCGCAGATTCATCGCTGCCGTCTGCTGGGATGCCGCTGCAATGGCTGCGGCGCTGGGGCAACCATGAAATTGATTGATGGGCTGGGATGCTGAGTTTTGGTTGGTTGGATGGCGACTCAGAGACCCCTGAGCCAAATAAACCCTGAAGACCTTCAGTAGCTTCATGCTACCCCTGAGAACCCTTCAGTAGCTTCATGCTACCCCTTAGAACCCCTCAGTAGCTTCATGCTACCCCTGAGAACCCCTCAGTAGCTTCATGCTACCCCTGAGAACCCCTCAGTAGCTTCATGCTACCCCTGAGAACCCCTCAGTAGCTTCATGCTACCCCTGAGAACCCTTCAGTAGCTTCATGCTACCCCTTAGAACCCCTCAGTAGCTTCATGCTACCCCTGAGAACCCTTCAGTAGCTTCATGCTACCCCTTAGAACCCCTCAGTAGCTTCATGCTACCCCTGAGAACCCCTCAGTAGCTTCATGCTACCCCTGAGAACCCCTCAGTAGCTTCATGCTACCCCTGAGAACCCTTCAGTAGCTTCATGCTACCCCTGAGAACCCTTCAGTAGCTTCATGCTACCCCTGAGAACCCTTTAGTAGCTTCATGCTACCCCTGAGAACCCTTTAGTAGCTTCATGCTACCCCTGAGGACCCTTCAGTAGCTTCATGCTACCCCTTAGAACCCTTCAGTAGCTTTATGCTACCCCTTAGAACCCTTAAGTAGCTTCATGCTACCCCTTAGAACCCTTCAGTAGCTTCATGCTACCCCTGAGGACCCTTCAGTAGCTTCATGCTACCCCTTAGAACCCTTCAGTAGCTTTATGCTACCCCTTAGAACCCTTAAGTAGCTTCATGCTACCCCTTAGAACCCTTCAGTAGCTTCATGCTACCCCTGAGAACCCCTCAGTAGGTTCATGCTACCCCTGAGGACCCCTCAGCAGCTTCATGCTACCCTGAGAACCCTTTGGCAGCTTCATGCTACCCCTGAATACATTTCAATAGCTTCATGCTACCCCTGAGAACCCTTCAGTAGGTTCATGCTACCCCTGAAGAAAAATCAATTCATGAAGTCAGCATTAGTCGGCATTATCCAACAAACGATATATTATATTATATTATATTATATATACTCAGAAATTACACAGAGGCACTTCATAGAGTTACTGAAAGCTACTGACAGCAAAACGATGCTGAACATAAAAAACATTGAAAAATGGAATGGCTGTTCAATTTATGCAGCATAAAAATGAGCGATATGAATTAGGTAAGCAATGGCGAAATTCATTATGGCTGATTAAATAAACCTTGATGGAAGATGCTAGGTGATGGAATGAATAATGTTGGGTGCCAATTAGGCTCACGGTGAAAAGAAACTCCAATTTAAATTTCAGCTATTCTGACTAATAGTAACAGCACAGAGATGCATGGACTACGAAGATTAACAGTCCATGGCCGGCTCTCGTCAGCTGAGTCGGGATAACACAGCCAGCTGACATATGAGTATGAAAGTACTCATTCTGAGCTATTTTATTGAAAGGCAAAATAGTAAGCACATGTTCAGAGAGGTAGGATGGGTGAAAGTAGCAGAGCGGATGAGTCAGAGGGAGAGCGGATGAGTCAGAGGGAGAGAGCAGATAGACAGAGATTCGAGATAAGCAGTCTGTTCTCACAGACGGAGTCAAAGCAAGCAGACAGTGCAAAAAACTATAAAAAAGCCGCTTGTCAAGCAAAAGCAGCAGAGCAGCAATAAAAAAGCAGAAGACAGCTAGGCCTCAGAAGCGGACACAAGAAGGCAAGCAACAGCAGCAACCCAAAAAGCAGAAGACAGCTAGGCCTCAGAAGCGGACACAAGAAGGCAAGCAAAAGCAGCAATAAAAAAGCAGAAGACAGCTAGGCCTCAGAAGCGGACACAAGAAGGCAAGCAACAGGCACTCCGGCGGACACCCCAAGGGCTCCGAGAAGCGCCACCTCAGCCAAGGCCCGAGCCGCCTCAGTCCAGCTGGCATCGGCCAGACTGAAAAAGGCGTCAAAAAAGCAGAAGCAGAAGACCGGATCGCTCCTGCTTTCAGCCTGGTTGGTCAAGCAGCCGAGCAGATTCCGAGCCGAGCACAGACAGACGGCACCGATTATCCAGCAGTTCACCAGACCGATCCCTGCACTGGGATAATCCTCCTGATTCCAGTAGTTCACAGCGCCGCTAATCCCTAATCCACAGAAGATCGGAGCGGCAAAGAAAACCGCAGGCGGCAGCAGCAGCGGTCGGAGTTTCGAACCCCAGCAGAGCTCGGTGGCAACGGCACCGGCCACCAGCAGCGGCAGTGCCAGAATCCAACTAGTTGATGAAGCATCACTAGCCGAGCTGTCAATCAATCCGATGAGGAACTCGCACAGTTTCCAAGGGGCATAGCAACCAAGTAAAACAGAGATTGAGTTGGCCAAAGCCAGGCCAATCAAACGATTTGGCAGCCTGCCATACCAGCAGACTCCTGGCTCAGCTTCATCACAATCCGACTCAAGCGGAACTAGAACTCCTAGCAGCTCAGCAACTGGCGCTGGAATGCGGAACCGACTGGCAAATGTCCAGATGAAAGTCAAGTTGATGATGGAGACTGCGCAGCCAAGTGGGATGTCTTGGCTTACAGATGCCAGCTGAGCCCCACTGCTGCTGTGACCTGCGCTGTGACCCAACAAGTGCCTGGTGACCCTGCCTGAGCACAGGAGAGCCAGCACAGCTAAGCAGAGTCTCAATGAGACTCCCCAAACTGCAGATGAGGAACCGCCAACTGTGGGAGGCTGAGGCTTTGATGAAGACAATCCGATGGAGAACGGCTGCTGGCACAGCTCGCACCTGTCGTAGCCGCTTCGTTGGAGCCATCTAAAGAGGCAGGCCAGGTGCACATGAGCCACGGTGCCGCGGCACTGGCACGGCTGGCACAGCTGACTGTCACTGCCAGTGCCCGAGCCTGTCACTGGCGCGGACTCGCGACAAATTCGACAGATGCTCCAGCTGCAGGGCGATGAAGGAGAGACCGCCTCATCCTTGGAGTCTGGGACTGTGATGGCGAGGGAGCAGCGGCGAGACTGTTGCAGATTTGTTGCCATGGCGACGGGCTGTAAGTGCGAGGAGATGAACTGGGTTGAGCTGGTGGGGACGGGAGAGCTCGCTCTACCTCTCACTCTACCTCTCACTCTACCTTCCTGATTCTCGCTCTACCTCTCACTCTACCTTCCTGATTCTCGCTCTACCTCTCACTCTACCTTCCTGATTCTTGCTCTACCTCTCACTCTACCTTCCTGATTCTCGCTCTACCTCTCACTCTACCTTCCTGATTCTCGCTCTACCTCTCATTCTATCTTCCTGATTCTCTCTATACCTCTCACTATTTCTCACTCTACCTACCTGATTCTCGCTCTACTTCTCACTATACCTCTCAGTCTACTCTCCTGATTCTCGCTCTACCTCTCACTCTACCTTCCTGATTTTCGCTCTACTTCTCACTCTACCTTCCTGATTCTCGCTCTACCTCTCACTCTATCTTCCTGATTCTCGCTCTACCTCTCACTCTACCATCCTGATTCTGGCTCTACCTCTCACTCTACCTCTCACTCTACCAACCTGATTCTCACTCTACCTCTCACTCTATTCTCCTGATTCTTGCTCTACCTCTCAGTCTACTCTCCTGATTCTTGCTCTACCTCTTAGTCTGAAAAAACTGAAAAATTTCTTTAAAGACAGGACATGTTATAAGAAGTTTTTTATGTCTCGAGCGCTTAAACGCAATGCAATATTGATTGGAAACATTCAGATTTCGTATTTAAAAATATTGATATTACCCAAAGTGGCCACAAAGAAGGAAATCAATTTAACACAAAAACCGTGAAACAGCCTACTAAGCAGTCGTAATATAAAATAAATAAAAAATTGTCTACCTACAGATGTCCTGCATCTATTTATAAATATGCAGCTTAATGAGTATCGAATTGTAACTGGAATTCGGAAGGAAGGACTTTTAAAATAGACCCTTGAAATGGTGACACAGCAATGTAATGCGGTGGATCAGCCAATCAGAGCTCAGCAATGCAATAAAACTACACTCAGTCATTAGCCAATCAGAGCTCAGTAATGCAATAAAGCTACACTCAGTCATCAGCCAATCACAGCTCAGCAATGCAATAAAGCTACACTCAGCCATCAGCCAATCACAGCTCAGCAATGCAATAAAGCTACACTCAGCCATCAGCCAATCACAGCTCAGCAATGATGCTTCATCCAGCCTGTCCCGCAGCTCCGCCAGACTCCAGGAAGCACACGCAGGCGTCGGCATCGGATGTGAGCAGCAGGGCGTCTCCGTCAGGATGCCAGCTGACGCTGGTGATCACGAATGCGCCGCAGCGGTCCATGAGCGGCACCTGAGCGGCCAAGCAGCCAGCGGTTGACCACATGTACACACACGGAGTTCCGGTCACAATGGCCAGTCTGGGAGGATTAAAAGCTGACGGATCCCAAGCAAACGATCGGACGGGATTTCTGTGCAGCAGCAGGGCGCTCGGCTTCAACCTGTTGAGCTCCCACAGCCAAAGGGCTCCTGGCTGGCTGTCCTCGCGAAATGCCACGTACCGGGAGCAGGGCGAGAAGTGCACAGCTCCGATTCCCACTTTGGGATTCGGCTTGCTGGGGTCCGGCTTCACCACCGGGATCGGGATTGGAGGGTCACCGGGTGATGAAGCCTCGTATCTGGGCAAACCGGATGGGGATTCGATCTCTCGATAAGCCACGATCCCTGATGATGAGGCTGAGGAGGATGGCGGCGGCTCCACACAGGTCTGGCCGCGCATCTCGGCCAGCGGCTCCCAGGTGATGTTGTTCAATAATCGCAGCGAGCCGTCGTAGCAGCCGACTGCCAGGAACTGGGAGGATGGCGACCACTCCACGCACTTGGTGCCCAGGCCGCGCTCCAGGGGGTAAGCGCTGAATGTGTGCAGCTGTGTGCCTGCGTGGGGTGAGTTCGGGGATGGGATGAGTTTGAGGATAAGTATGGAAATGGAATGAGTTTGAGGATAAGTATGGAAATGGGATGAGTTTGAGGATAAGTATGGAAATGGGATGAGTTTGAGGATAAGTATGGAAATGGGATGAATTTGAGGATAAGTATGGAAATGGGATGAGTTTGAGGATAAGTATGGAAATGGGATGAATTTGAGCATAAGTATGGAAATGGGATGAGTTTGAGGATAAGTATGGAAACCATCATCATCAGCATCACCATTATCACCATCATTATCATCATCACCATCATCACCATCATTATCATCAACACCATTATCACCATCATTATCATCATCACAATCATCATCATCATTATCATCATCACCATCATCATCATCATCATCACCATCATCACCATCATTATTATCACTATCGACACCACCATCATCATCATCATCACAATAGACACCATCGTTATCATCATCATTATCACCATCATTATCATCATCATCACCATCATCACTATCAACACCACTATCATCATCATCATCATTACCATCATCACTATCAACACCACTACCATCATCATCATCATCATCATTATCATCATCATCATCATCATCATCATCATCATTATCATCATCATTTTCATTATCATCACAATCATCATCATTATCACCATCATTATCATCATCATCATCATCATCATCATCATCACCATTATCACCATCACAATCATCATCATCATCATTATCATCATCATCATCATCATCATCATTATCATCATCATTTTCATTATCATCACAATCATCATCATTATCACCATCATTATCATCATCATCATCATCATCATCATCATCACCATTATCACCATCACAATCATCATCATCATCATTATCATCATCATCATTATCACCATCATCATTATCACCATCACAATCATCATCATCATCATTATCACCATCATTTTCATTATCATCACAATCATCATCATTATCACCATCATTATCATCATCATCATCATCATCATCATCATCACCATTATCACCATCACAATCATCATCATCATCATTATCATCATCATCATTATCACCATCATCATTATCACCATCACAATCATCATCATCATCATTATCATCATCATCATTATCACCATCATCATTATCACCATCACAATCATCATCATCATTATCGACATCAGTACAATCAACTTCGTCACCATCTCCATCACCATCATCAACATCATTATCATCATCATCACAATCATCATCATCATTTTCGCCATCATCATAACCATCATCACTATCATCACCATCATCATCATCATCATCATCATCATCATCATCATCATCATTATCATCATCATCATCATCATCATCATCATTATCACCATCACAATCATCATCATCATTATCGACATCAGTACAATCAACTTCGTCACCATCTCCATCACCATCATCAACATCATTATCATCATCATCATCATCATCATCATCACTATCATCACCATCATCATCATCATCATCATCATCATCAACATCACCATAACCATCGCGAACCTGTCGGCGAGAAAATCGCCACCCGACTGCGCAGGCAGCCGTCCCAGCAGGCCAGAGCAGTGGCGTCAGGCGACCAGGCCAGGCCGTCCAGGTCTTCGGTGCCGGCATCGAAATGGGCGACCAGCTGCCAGCCGGTGTCACCGCCGCAGTTGAACACGGAGACGCAGTCTTTGAGGCCGCGACGCTCGGCCAGGGCCAGCAGGCAGCCGTCCGAGCTGAGGGGATTTGGGGATGGGGAAGGCGGAATGAAATCCGAGATGCCACTTCTGAAATCAGAAATCCAGTTTTTAGTAAAAACCCGAGTGTTATTTTAGGCCCCGAGTGCCATTTTTAGTATCCGAGTGCCATTTTAGAACCCGAGTGCCATTTTTAGGGCCCGAGTGCCATTTATAGGACCCGAGTGCCATTTTTAGAACCCGAGTGCATTTTTAGAACCCGAGTGCCATTTTTAGAACCCGAGTGCCATTTTTAGAACCCGAGTGCCATTTTTAGAACCCGAGTGCCATTTTAGGACCTGAGTGCCATTTTTAGGACCCGAGTGCCATTTTTAGAACCAGAGTGCCATTTTTAGGGCCTGAGTGCCATTTTTAGAACCTGAGTGCCATTTTAGGACCCGAGTGCCATTTTTAGAACCAGAGTGCCATTTTTAGGGCCCGAGTGCCATTTTTAGGACCCGAGTGCCATTTTTAGAACCAGAGTGCCATTTTTAGGGCCTGAGTGCCATTTTTAGGACCCGAGTGCCATTTTTAGAACCAGAGTGCCATTTTTAGGGCCCGAGTGCCATTTTTAGGACCCGAGTGCCATTTTTAGAACCAGAGTGCCATTTTTAGGGCCTGAGTGCCATTTTTAGGACCCGAGTGCCATTTTTAGAACCAGATTGCCATTTTTAGAACCAGATTGCCATTTTTAAGACCCGAGTGCCATTTTTTCCAGAGCTCACCTGAACGCTATATACTTCGAGCAGGCCTTCGGGTGCTTCAAATAAGCCACCGTCTTGTCAGTCAGCGACCAGACAGTCACCCGCAGATTAAAGTCGGCCGTGGTCAGCACTCGCCGACTGTCCGGCGCCCAGCAGGCGGCGACCAAACCGGCGACGCCTTCGTCAATTTTGCAAGCCCAGTCCGGGTGCTCAAGGGACCACACCTGGGAAGGCGAGCGGTGAAGGTTGGGTAACCGTAAAAGATCTGCATTATAGTGCAGCTATTAGCCGATATGTATCGAAAACAAACAATGAATTAGTTTTAAAGAAGCAGCCGATATGTATCGAAAACAACTTTGTGAATTATTTTGAAACAAACAGCCGATATATATGTATCGAATAACACAAAACTAAAGTCCCTCACCTGTACCAGCGCCCTCTTGCGCATGACGCACATCAGAAACAGACTGTCAGGCGACCAGGCCAAATCCGTGATCTGATCGGCGCAGGCGAAGGACTGCAGCAGCTCCAAGGATTTGCTGTCGCGGACGTTCGCCCGAAATTGGGCCGCCTCGGCCAGGTAAAATCCGCTTGGGGAGAAGCTGGCCAGGCGACTGCCGCCTGAGAAAGGAATGAGCTCGGAGAAGTTCATCGGATGCGCCGGTTGGGGTTAGGATGACGCTGTTGCCATGGAGATTGGCTGAGGTTTGGCTGCAACAAGGGTCGGGGGTTGCTGTGGCATTCTGATCCATTCTGAAGTATTCCTGAAGGATGTGGAACCATTCTCAACTATTCCTAAAGGATGTGGAACCATTCTAACTGTTCCTGAAGGATCTGGAACCATTGTGAACTATTCCTGAAGGATCTGGAACCATTGTGAACTGTTCCTGAAGTATCTGGAACCATTGTGAACTATTCCTGAAGGATCTGGAACCATTGTGAACTATTCCTGAAGTATCTGGAACCATTGTGAACTGTTCCTAAAGGATCTGGAACCATTGTGAACTATTCCTGAAGGATCTGAAACCATTGTGAACTATTCCTGAAGGATTTGGAACCATTGTGAACTGTTCCTGAAGGATCTGGAACCATTGTGAACTGTTCCTGAAGGATCTGGAACCATTGTGAACTATTCCTGAAGGATCTGGAACCATTGTGAACTATTCCTGAAGGATCTGGAACCATTGTGAACTGTTCCTGAAGGATCTGGAACCATTGTGAACTATTCCTGAAGGATTTGGAACCATTGTGAACTATTCCTGAAGGATCTGGAACCATTGTGAACTGTTCCTGAAGGATTTGGAACCATTGTGAACTGTTCCTGAAGGATCTGGAACCATTGTGAACTATTCCTAAAGGATTTGGAACCATTGTGAACTATTCCTGAAGGATCTGGAACCATTGTGAACTATTCCTGAAGGATTTGGAACCATTGTGAACTGTTCCTGAAGGATCTGGAACCATTGTGAACTATTCCTGAAGGATTTGGAACCATTGTGAACTATTCCTGAAGGATCTGGAACCATTGTGAACTGTTCCTGAAGGATCTGGAACCATTGTGAACTATTCCTGAAGGATCTGGAACCATTGTGAACTATTCCTGAAGGATCTGGAACCATTGTGAACTATTCCTGAAGGATCTGGAACCATTGTGAACTGTTCCTGAAGGATCTGGAACCATTGTGAACTGTTCCTGAAGGATCTGGAACCATTGTGAACTGTTTCTGAAGGATCTGGAACCATTGTGAACTGTTCCTGAAGGATCTGGAACCATTGTGAACTGTTTCTGAAGGATCTGGAACAACACAAATATCTTAAACAAAAACCTCAACACAGCCAGAAATGTTATAATCAGCAACAGAAAGCATAAAAAGTTAATAAATTTATTAACATATTTTACATGATTTTACACGCTTGTGCCATTCAGATCTGCAGAATATTTGTCAGCCTAATTACGAGTGTCAATCATTTCTCTTAAAACCCCGTTTAAAAATCGTCTGACATTATCGGTGCAGCAATATTTGAATCGTGAGATAACAAGTTTTGCTTCTGGCTTTGTGATCAGTAAAGCAAGCAGTCAGGCGGATTCAGTTCAGACAAAACACAGTAAAGCAGGCAGTCAGGCGGATTCAGTTCAGACAAAACACAGGAAAGCAGGCAGTCAGGCGGATTCAGTTCAGACAAAACACAGGAAAGCAGGCAGTCAGGCGGATTCAGTTCAGACAAAACACAGGAAAGCAGGCAGTCAGGCGGATTCAGTTCAGACAAAACACAGGAAAGCAAGCAGTCAGGCGGATTCAGTTCAGACAAAACACAGGAAAGAAGGCAGTCAGGCGGATTCAGTTCAGACAAAACACAGGAAAGCAAGCAGTCAGGCGGATTCAGTTCAGACAAAACACAGGAAAGCAGGCAGTCAGGCGGATTCAGTTCAGACAAAACACAGGAAAGCAAGCAGTCAGGCGGATTCAGTTCAGACAAAACACAGGAAAGCAAGCAGTCAGGCGGATTCAGTTCAGACAAAACACAGGAAAGCAGGCAGTCAGGCGGATTCAGTTCAGACAAAACACAGGAAAGCAGGCAGTCAGGCGGATTCAGTTCAGACAAAACACAGGAAAGCAGGCAGTCAGGCGGATTCAGTTCAGACAAAACACAGGAAAGCAAGCAGTCAGGCGGATTCAGTTCAGACAAAACACAGGAAAGAAGGCAGTCAGGCGGATTCAGTTCAGACAAAACACAGGAAAGCAAGCAGTCAGGCGGATTCAGTTCAGACAAAACACAGGAAAGCAAAAAACAGAAGACGCCACGCTGATATGCCACAGCAGAATTTGGCCCAAATAACAAATCAAAATATAGCGTGAGATCAACTTTCAATTGGGAGTTTGAAATTTGAAAGACAAGCAGGTGCACAGGATAAACAAAAGTCAATCAAAACAAAAAATTTGGGCCATCAAGTGAGGAATTTTGTTTTCTTAGAATTTGAGTTGAAATTTGAAATTGCGGTGCGTGGGCGGCGGCAGAGCGAGCGAAGCGATTTGCAGCAAAGACAGGACAAGACTTTAACAAAATTGGCAAATTAAAAAATATGACTGCTTTTACAGCGGCTTATTGCTTTGCAAATGTGACTGGACTGGGTGAGCGATTGAGTGAAAATAAAGCTTTGCTTTTGATAGCCTGACTGATGGGATTTGGGATCGGGATGATGGGATTTGGGATCGGGATGGTGGGATTTGGGATCGGGATGGTGGGATTTGAGATCGGGATGATGGGATTTGAGATTAGGATGATGGGATTTGGGATCAGGATGATGGGATTTGGGATTGGGATGATGGGATTCGGGATCGGGATGATGGGATTTGGGATTGGGATGATGGAATTTGGGATAGGGATGGTGGGATTTGAGATCGGGATGATGGGATTTGGGATCGGGATGATGGGATTTGGGATTAGGATGATGGGATTCGGGATCGGGATGATGGGATTTGGGATTGGGATGATGGAATTTAAGATAGGGATGGTGGGATTTGAGATCGGGATGATGGGATTTGGGATCGGGATGATGGGATTTGGGATCGGGATGATGGGATTTGGGATCGGAATGATGGATTAGGGATTAGGATTTAGTGTTTCGCTCATCTCTCAAGATTCTCAAAACAGTCAGAAAAGAAACACAAATCGAGCTCAGTCTTCTCAACAATTAGATGTGGCCTGTCCGGCCCTTCGATGGACATCGCCGCTTGGTGTCGCAAGCTCGACAGCCTCGTCGCGCTGGCCATCTTCAACAACAATCTCGGCGTTGGCGGCGGCCTCGGCAGCTTCGGCATTGTCGGCGATGACAACTCGGGGGAGGCCGGGCCGCTGATGAGGCTGCGGAGGCTGCTGATGAGGCTGCTGATGAGGCTGCTGATGAGGCGGCGCCGCTCTGCCGTGCAAAAACGGCGCCAGACCTCGCGTCAACACGAGCGCCGATCCGAGGCAGAAGGAGCCGCCAGGCTGGGGATGGGGCAGCTGGATGAGCACAGTGCACAGGGCCGCGGCCTGGCCAGCTTTGCCAGCAGCTCCGGTCACCAGCGGCTCCAGGCACACCGGGTTCACCAGCCCCGCATGGCTACTGTCAGTAGTGGCACACGGTAGAATCAGTCTCACCCTACCGAACGGCCTTGCCGCCATTGACTGTCGCTCGCGTTCCCTGCGTTGCCTAGCAACCCGCCGGCTGTGCGCCTGGCGAGCCTTCCAAGCCAGCACAACCAGGCCGAACAGGAGGAAGAAGCAGGAGAAGAACATGGAGAAGAACACCAGCAGGTTGATGTGGTTCTGGTCCTGACGGAAGAACACAATGCCCGACACGTTGACGTCTGTGGAGACTCCCTGCACTACCAGGTAGAATTTGTTCAGCGAGAACTCGTAGCTCTGGCACGGAATGGTGATGAGGACGCGCCTGGTGGCATTTCTCACTATCAGGATGCTGCCCGACACCGGCAGGCTCACGTACGTCAGGTAGGGGTTGGCGCTCACTTCCAGGACTCGATCCGACAGGACCGGCGGGTCGCTGACGACACTGCGACGGCGCCTTCGACCGTCTGGTTGCCTTGGCAACGTTGCCGCTGCTTGATAATCGATGCTGACCAGATTGGACCAGAAGCCATTGGCGTCTACGGTGTTGTTCACCACGAATGTGCGGTCCGACAGCGCCAGGTAGAGGTCGGCGGCGCCGCGAATGATGTCTACGAATAGGCGGACGTCGATGTTGAGGAAGCCGGGGTTCACCTGGGAAAGGGGGGGGCAGTTGGCTTAGCTGTCTGCTGACAGACAGACAGACAGACGGACAGACAGACACTAAGACAGACAGACAGACAGACAGACAGACAGACACACAGACAGACAGACAGACAGACAGAGAGACAGACAGACAGACAGACAGACAGACAGACAGACAGACAGACACACAGACAGGCAGCCCCAACCTGGAAGAAGAGGGTCCGCCCAGTAGGCAGAGTGGCGGGCGGGTCGGGAACTCCGCAGGCCTTCTGGCTGTGCCGGTAGTCCAGGCAGAAGTAGTTGTTGACGCCCATCTTGTGGTAGCACTGCCGGCCGTCCGTAGGCTTGCCCGAATAGAAATCCGCGCACACGGCGCACTGCTGCTCGCGGCAGCGCTGGTCGCGATCTGTGCAGCTGGTTCTGGTGTTGTTCTGGCAGTCGCAGCCCTGCCCCGTGTCCGGCAGGCAGAAATCCGAGTGCCCGTTGCACTGGCAGGGCTTGCAGGGCAGCAGGCGGTTGAAGCCGAGCCGGTAGTTGCCCCGGCTGCACTGCTCGCAGCGGCTGCCCTCAGTGTTGCCTGCGGATTTTGGAGGTGGAGTAGGTACATGTAGATGTGGTAGATTGGTAGGTAGATATGGTAAATAAGTAGTCGGATAGGGTAGATTAGCAGGTAGACACGTTAGACTAAGTAAGAAGATATGGTAGATAAATAGGTAGACAGGGTAGATTATTAGGTAGATACGGTAGATTACGAGCTAGTAGTTATGGTCGATTAGTAAGTAGATATAGTAGATAAGTAGCTAGGTACGGTAGATTAGTAGGCAGATGTGGAAGATTAGTAGGTAGAATACGGTTGACGTAGATACGGTGGATTATTAAGAAAAAACAGTACATACGATAGCTTATTAGGTAGATATGGTAGATATGCTAGATTAGTAGGCAGACACGGCAGATTAGTATGTAGGCATAGTAGATAAGTAGCTAGGTACGGTAGATTAGTAGGTAGATATGGCAGATTGCTAAGTAGATACGGTAGATTAGTACGAGCGTAGGTAGATAGACACGATAAGATGGGTAGATAGACACAAAAATTCAAAGCTCATTACCATCGCAGTTCATGCAGACGGCATCGTCAATAGACGGTCCCTGTTGGATCCAGCTGAAGTTGCTACCATCAATAGGAAATCTATCAGGCCAATTTGCATGCTTCAATCTGTCAGTTTCATTCAGGCACACCCGCGAGTGCCCGTTGCACACCTGGCTGCAGGGCAGGCACGCCTGGCCGGAGGCGGCGTCCCCGGCGTGCAGCGGAGAGCAGAACTGGCAGTGGCTGCCGCGGGTGTTGTTGTGGCAGGACAGGCAGGTGGCTCGGTCGGCGGGCGACGGACCGGCGCAGTTGGAGTGACCGTTGCAGTCGCAGGCAACGTCGCAGGTGTCGCCGGTGTAACCGAATAGGCAGGTACAAACGTCCGGCTTGGTGCAACGGCCCTGCGATTATGGAGGGAGATAATGACCCCAGTGTGTTTAAATTTGAAAGGAAGCGCAGGTGAGACAAGGTTAACTGGGAGATAATTACCCCTAATTAAGCTACGGGTGAGAACGGTAAGATAAGGGCCCAGCTAAAACAGGTGAGATAATTAGGAATGGTGAGATAAGGGCCCAGCTAAAACACAGGTGAGATAATTAGGAATGCTGAGATAAGGGTCCAGTTAAAACACAGGTGAGATAATTAGGAATGGTGAGATAAGGGCCCAGCTAAAACACAGGTGAGATAATTAGGAATTTGTGAGACAAGGGCCCAGCTAAAACACAGGTGAGATAATTAGGAATGATGAGATAAGGGTCCAGTTAAAACACAGGTGAGATAATTAGGAATGCTGAGATAAGGGTCCAGTTAAAACACAGGTGAGATAATTAGGAATGCTGAGATAAGGGTCCAGTTAAAACACAGGTGAGATAATTAGGAATGCTGAGATAAGGGTCCAGTTAAAACACAGGTGAGATAATTAGGAATGCTGAGATAAGGGTCCAGTTAAAACACAGGTGAGATAATTAGGAATGCTGAGATAAGGGTCCAGTTAAAACACAGGTGAGATAATTAGGAATGGTGAGATAAGGGCCCAGCTAAAACACAGGTGAGATAATTAGGAATGGTGAGATAAGGGTCCAGTTAAAACACAGGTGAGATAATTAGGAATGCTGAGATAAGGGTCCAGTTAAAACACAGGTGAGATAATTAGGAATGGTGAGATAAGGGCCCAGCTAAAACACAGGTGAGATAATTAGGAATGGTGAGATAAGGGCCCAGCTAAAACACAGGTGAGATAATTAGGAATGGTGAGACAAGGGCCCAGCTAAAAAACAGGTGAGATAAGGAATAATAATATTGCCAATCCAGCTCACTTGAGTCGCATTGCACCCCCTGGTGCACACAGGCTCGCAGATTCGAGTCGCATTATTCCAATTGTAACCAGGCCGACATTCGCACCTGAACCCGTCAATCTGGTCAACGCAAACCTGCCGCTCCAGATCGCAATTATGATGCCCATTCTCGCACTCGTTCTCAGGCGGACAGGCGTCGAAATGCCAGCTGGATGGCGAGGCGCAGGCAGCCTCTCCCGCCGACGGCTTGGCGAAGCCACCGACAAGACACCGGCCGGCGCCGCTGCCTGCCGGAGAGTCGGCGCACCAGCCACGGCCGCGGCAGCGGGCCAGGCAGGATTTGCAGTAGGTCTGATTGTCGCAACCGGTGCCGTTCAAAGCCGGACAGGCGGCCGAGCCAATCAGAGGCGGCGAAGACTTCAATGCAAATTTGCCGCAGGCTCCGTCTGGACACAGCGGCTCGATGAAGGCGGCTGGCAGGCAGAAGCCGCCGCTCTGCTGCCCAGACTGGAGCCAGGCGCAGCCCAGACTGCCGGACTCGAAGCCGCCAACTGAGCTGGCGCACTCGGTGCAGCCGCCGGCTGATGATCTGCCGCATGGGCTGCGTCTGCTCAGTATTGAGCAGGCCTGAGGTTGGGTAATGGCGCATTTATAATGGGGATTATTGAGCTGGCGAGTTTTAGTGCTAAGTAGCACAGCATGTTTTCCATGTGATCGGCATTGGCATTTAAAACCCTACCATAGATAGCTTAGTCTCCATCATAGGTATTTCCATCTCTATCACCAGTATCTCAATTTCTATTACCGGAACCTCAATTCCGATCACCGGAATCTCAATCTCTATCACCGGCCTCTAAAGTGACGAGATGTCACGGTACAAGTCGCCAAAAAGTCGTCAAAGAGTGGCCCCAGAATTACTTTGAAGCGTTTTATTGTCTGCGACTCTGAAACGATTCTGGGGTGACGCAAGTGATTCTGGCGCGACTCTAGTGACTCTGGGGTGACGCAAGTGATTCTGGCGCGAATCTAGTGATTCTGGGGTGACGCAAGTGATTCTGGCGCGAATCTAGTGACTCTGGGGCGACGCAAGTGATTCTGGCGCGAATCTAGTGACTCTGGGGTGACGCAAGTGATTCTGGCGCGAATCTAGTGACTCTGGGGCGACGCAAGTGATTCTGGCGCGACTCTAGTGACTCTGGGGCGACGCAAGTGATTCTGGCGCGACTCTAGTGACTTTGGGGTGACGCAAGTGATTCTGGCGCGACTCTAGTGACTCTGGGGTGACGCAAGTGATTCTGGCGCGAATCTAGTGACTCTGGGGGCGACGCAAGTGATTCTGGCGCGACTCTAGTGACTTTGGGGCGACGCAAGTGATTCTGGCGCGAATCTAGTGACTCTGGGGCGACGCAAGTGACTCTGGAGGCGACGCAAGTGATTCTGGCGCGACTCTAATGACTCTGGAGGCGACGCAAGTGATTCTGGCGCGACTCTAGTGACTCTGGAGGCGACGCAAGTGATTCTGGCGCGACTCTAATGACTCTGGAGGCGACGCAAGTGATTCTGGCGCGACTCTAATGACTCTGGGGGCGACGCAAGTGATTCTGGCGCGACTCTAATGACTCTGGGGGCGACGCAAGTGATTCTGGCGCGACTCTAGTGACTCTGGAGGCGACGCAAGTGATTCTGGCGCGAATCTAGTGACTCTGGGGCGACGCAAGTGATTCTGGCGCGACTCTAGTGACTCTGGGGCGACGCAAGTGATTCTGGCGCGACTCTAGTGACTCTAGGGCGACGGTATAACGATTCTGGGGTCGTAGAATCGTATTTAAGGCGTTCCAAAGCCGCATTAGAGTCATCTGAGTTGTGTTTGAAGCGCATTTGCGTCGCTTGAGGAATTTGAGTCATTTCCGGCGTTCTGCAGTCGCTATAAAAAGTCGCAGAAGAAGCGCTTCAGCGTCACTGTAGAATTGTTAGTGCGTCACTTCTGAGGCGCTCTGGACGCGTTACAGAGTCGGTACTACCGGCATTAAACAGACTGTTGGATCTTTATTTCTGGGCAAATACAAAATGCATGCTCATCGACTCAGAAGTGATGCACTAACGATTTTACAGTGACTAAAGCGCTTCTTCTGCAACTTTTTGGCGACTTGCATGTGTCCATTACTCGGCCGCGTTCAGTGGCTTGCCAATGTACACGGGGCGGAGTACTGGGGTTTAAACTGTGAGGGGGGAGGCCTGCCTATTTATGCCGCCGCGCGGTCTTTGCGCTCTCGCCACTCTTTGCACTCCATTTTTAAAACGAAAACATTGAAAAATAAAAAATGCTCGCAACTTGTGGGGAGTTCGTTTGCTGCTCCCTCTTTAATGCTTCGTTGCGCTGTTGCCGCCTCGCTGCGCTTTGTGTGCCTCTTGGCCTGTCCATCCTCATGGTTTAGAGTCGTTTAGAATCACTTCTTTCCTATTTAACCTGTCATCATCAACGCGTCTGAATCGACTCTGGGGCGACGCAAGTGACTCCGGGACGCTTCTTGGCTTAGATGCCATTTTCATCGGCAATAAACACTCAGTTTTAGCCTATTGAACTCAAATTTCACTAACTAGCCTACTGAGTTAGTAGAAAGTTAAGCGCCAGCACAACGACTCTTGGACGACTTTTTCGCGACTCTTTTACGCTTCTACAACTCACGTGACGCGCTTGTGATTACAGCAGTCACCTCTCCGTCGCATTTGACGCGTTTGAGTCGTTAAAAAGTCACAAGAGCCGCCCCAGACGCGCTAGAGTCACTGAATAGTTGTTTGCAATGACTTTTTAGCGACTCTTGTCACGGTCTCGTTTTCAACGGGACCGGTATCTCAATCCCTATCACCACAATCTCAATCCCTAGCACCGGTATCTCAATCCTTATCACCAGTATCTCAATCCCTATCACCGGTATCTCAATCCATATCACCGGTATCTCAATCCCTATCAGCGGCATCTCAATTCATATCACCGGTATCTCAAACCATATCACCGGTATCTCAATCCCTATCCCCGGCATCTCATCTTATATCACCGGTATCTCAATCCCTAGCACCGGTATCCCAATCCCTAGCACCGGTATCTCAATCCATATCACCGGCATCTCAATTCATATCACCGGTATCTCAATCTCTATCACCGGCATCTCAATTCATATCACCGGTATCTCAATGCATATCACCGGTATCTCAATCCCTATCACCGGCATCTCATCTTATATCACCGGTATCTCAATCCCTAGCACCGGTATCCCAATCCCTAGCACCGGTATCTCAATCCCTATCACCGGCATCTCAATTCATATCACCGGTATCTCAATCCCTATCACCGGCATCTCAATTTATATCACCGGTATCTCAATCCCTAGCACCGGTATCCCAATCCCTATCACCGGCATCTCAATTCATATCACCGGTATCTCAATCCCTAGCACCGGTATCTCAATCCGTATTACCGGTATATCAATTGCGATTACCGGTATCTCAATTCCGATCACCGGTATCTCAATCAATATCACCGGTATCTCAATCATGACATTCAGTCTCACAGATGATCACAAGCAGTTTATCCCTAAACGTACCCCAACGTCAGACTCCGAGCCGTCCAGCTTCCTCTGTCGACACTTCAAATGCCCGTCGCCGCCGGAGCTGGCATCGGCGTACAGACACTTGGGCTGCTGAGAGCATCGCTGACAGGTGCCGGCAGGGCAGCTGGCGCACTGCACCGGAGCTAGCGCGCTGTAGTTACTGCCGCAAGGATTAACGCTGGGATTGGGCGCTAATCTGCACGTGCCGTTGCAGTAGACGCAATTAACTAACGCAGTGGATGACAGGTGATCCGGGGCATTGCGCAGACTCTTCTCTGTACAGATGGAGCAGCTGGTGAGCAGGGTGTCGCACGCCGGAGCTCGAGAGGAATTGCCAGAGCAGGCTGAGATGTCTGAGCACGGCTCCGAGGGGGACGCGGGGGCGAAGCCTGGCGGTCTGCACTCGCCTGAGCAGATCTGCGCGGTTTGGGGGTATTATGGCGCTTGGTTTTGGGGGGTATTATGGCGCTTGGTTTTGGGGGTATTATGGCGCATGGTTTTGGGGGGGGGTATTTTGGCGCTTGGATTTGGGGGGTATTTTGGCGCTTGGTTTTGGGGGGTATTTTGGCGCTTGGTTTTGGGGGGGGGTATTTTGGCGCTTGGATTGGGGGTATTATGGCGTTTGAATTTTGGGGCATTAAGCTAGTTAAATTCAGGGGTATTTTGTGGCTCTTAAATTTCGGTAATATATTTTAATGGCTTCTGGGGTATTGTGGCATTTGAGTGGCATATTGAGTTTGATCATTTATACGGCGTACCAGGGCCCTCGGTTTTGCTAGCATTTTAGCACCAAAATCCACCAAGCAACACAAAGACTTCAACAGAACACCCGAACCCACCTGACAGCCGAACGCCAGGCACCAGGCTCCGCTGCCGCGAGTGGCTTCGCACGGCGATGCTGGCACCCGCAATCGGCCCAGCCTGCCGTTCACTCGGCCGTGCACCGAGCCGCCGTAGGTGTACACGTAGTGATAGCCGGGCGGCCGGCCGGTGCCGTTCGGTGTTGCCGCCGGGGCGGCCGCGGCCGCCGGGTAGACAAGCGGAAATGCGGAATCGGCGGTCGGCCACAAAGTGGAGTTGATCGCGTCCGCTCCCTGGGTGATGGGACGTTTGGTGCGACTTTTGGTACAGGCGGCTTATGGGTGGGTGCTGTAGGGATCTGGGTGGGTGCTGTAGGGATCTGGGTGGGTGCTGTAGGGATCTGGGTGGGTGCTGTAGGGATCTGGGTGGGTGCTGTAGGGATCTGGGTGGGGTGCTGTAGGGATCTGGATGGGTGCTTTAGGGTATTGTAGGGACTAATTATGGTGCTGTAAGAACTAATTTTGGTTCTGTAGGGATTAATTATGGTTCTGTAGGGACTAATTATGGTTCTGTAGGGATTAATTATGGTTCTGTAGGGATTAATTATGGTTCTGTAGGGACTAATTATGGTTCTGTAGGGATTAATTATGGTTCTGTAGGGACTAATTATGGTTCTGTAGGGATTAATTATGGTTCTGTAGGGACTAGTTAGGATGCTGTAGGGACTAATTATGGTTCTGTAGGGATTAATTATGGTTCTGTAGGGATTAATTATGGTTCTGTAGGGATTAATTATGGTTCTGTAGGGATTAATTATGGTTCCGTAGGGACTAATTATGGTTCCGTAGGGACTAATTATGGTTCCGTAGGGACTAATTATGGTTCCGTAGGGACTAATTATGGTTCTGTAGGGACTAATTATGGTTCTGTAAGGACTAATTATGGTTCTGTAGGGACTAGTTAGGATGCTGTAGGGACTAACTATTATGCTGAAGGGTGCTGCATTGCCCAACTCTCACCTGCACCAGCACAGTATCGCTAGCCAACGGCAGCCACTGGTTGCACCTGACGCTGTACAGCCAATTGCGGGCCGGGCCATAGACAAAGCCGCCGCCGCCGCTGCCCGCATCGCTGCCAGAGTAGCTGGCATTGCCCCCATGCAGCAGCAAGTAGTCACCAATGGACACCAGAGAGTGGAAGGCCATGGGTTTCGGCCAGACTTGCCCGGGCGACACTGGCAGCTTATAAAATTTCCTCTGCACAGTGTCGTAGGCGTACAGATGGTCGCTAGGCGAAAATTTCTCGCCGTCGTGTTCCATGCCGCCAAACGAATAGACAGTATGTCTCCAGGCGGCAACCGAGTGGCCAAACACCGCCAGAGGTCCATTTGAAGGACTTTGACTGTTCAAATTAGCGGAACCAACGCACTGGCATCTGTCAGAGTAGACAGATACTACTAGAGGCCCAGTGCTGGTCTCAGCTGGCTCCCAGGAATAGCTCGGGGTCATAAAAATGCCGCCAATGATGTACAGCTTGAACAGCAGGCCACTGTTGCCAGGCGGCTCGGGAATCAGCGACATGTCGAATCCGACAAGCTGCGGCCGACTCGGCAGACAATTCATGGGCATCGATTTCACCTGCATTGAACTCGTGTTCAATAGGAAGATGTAGGAGTCTGGACTAGACACCTGAGGACTAGCTCGTCCAGCAACTATCACCAAGGTGTCATTGGCGTGACAGGCAGCTCGATGCAGATACAGGCCTGGCAGGGGACTGCTAAGCCTGTCAGTGAGATTGGACCAGAGCATGCTGGACAGGTCAGCTCGCCACAGCTGATGGCTGATGCCGCCAGCAGAGCCGGATCTCGGATCCATGCCGCCGTACAGATACAGGTAGTCACCGCACCGGGTCAGCGAGTGACCGTACAGCCTTGGCGGGTGGCCCCTGACAGACGCAGGATTATCGGGTAGTCTATCAGCATCGCTAAGGCTGTCATAGCCAAAGCTGCGATAATTCAACTGCTGAGAACAGTCTGCTCCAGTCCGATTCCAGCTGCACTCGCAGGCTCCGAGACTGTCGCTACGGCAGATGCCGCCGCCGCTGCCGCTGCTGCAGTTGTTCGGGCAGGCGGCGCTGCCCTCAGCTGCAGTTGATGAGGCAGCCGCCTGGCACAGGCCGCTAGCCCGGTTGCACACGTATCCATAGCCGCATTCCGGACATTGAATAGCGGCAAACAGGGCGGTGAAATTCGAGCTGGCCGTGTTAGATTCGAACACAAGACTGACTGCAGTGCCGGCTGGTGCGAGAAAGTCGCCGCTGGTGACAGCAGACGGAGTGCCGCACCATCTGGTCAGCAGGCTGGGGTGGAATGCCAGGCCAGCAGCCACAGCTGAACCATTGTAAAGGTGCACTGCCCCCGCCAGGCAGGGTACATAGAAGGTCACTCGAATCAATAAGCTAACAGGCGGACTGCTGGCTGAGCTAGCCGGTGCAGCACTCACCAGCGCATAGCAACTGCCTGGCAACGCATTTGCCTGACCAATCAGCCAGCTGCTATTGTTATTAGTATCAGCTAGCAAAGTCACAGTCTGCCGCTTATCCAATGAGCAGATCGAGTAGCAGGGCAGGCCGTCGGCAGGACTGCCAGAGAAGCCCGACAGGCAGGTCTCGCACTGGGCGCCTGCGGTGTTGCCAAGGCAACGGCAGTGACCGGTGGAGTTGTTGCACAGCTCAGGAGGTGCTCCGTAGCCGTGGCACTGGCAGGGCAGGCAACTGGCCGAGGGCGAGGACGTGTCCGGACGGTAGAAGCCGGGGCCGCAGAACTCGCACGACTGGCCGGCGGCTCCGTGCTGGCAGGCGTCGCAGATGCCGACACCGCCGGAGCAGTTGGCGTGCCCGTTGCAGCCGCAGTCCTGCGAGCAGTCCGGCCCGGTCCAGCCGAGCGGGCACAGGCAGCGGTAGTCAGGGAGGCCGGAGCACCGGGCGCCGTTCTGGCAGGCCGGGTGGCAGACTCGGGTACAGACAGAGCCGTTGCCGACGAACCCTGCAGAGTGGGGTTGCCAACGCTTTGGAGGGAGTTTCTTTATTTTGGCTGGCCCAACAACTGAGGATCTGGGAGGCTGGCTCAGCAACTGAGGATCTGGGAGGCTGGCTCAGCAACTGAGGATCTGGGAGGCTGGCTCAGCAACTGAGGATCTGGGAGGCTGGCTCAGCAACTGAGGATCTGGGAGGCTGGCCCAACAACTGAGGATCTGGGAGGCTGTCCTAGCAACTGAGGATCTGGGAGGCTGGCTCAGCAACTGAGGATCTGGGAGGCTGGCCCAGCAACTGAGGATCTGGGAGGCTGGCCCAGCAACTGAGGATCTGGGAGGCTGGCTAAGCAATTGAGGATCTGGGAGGCTGGCCCAACAACTGAGGATCTGGGAGGCTGGCCCAGCAACTGATGATCTGGGAGGCTGGCTCAGCAACTGAGGATCTGGGAGGCTGGCCCAAAAACTGAGGATCTGGGAGGCTGGCTCAGCAACTGAGAATCAAGTCGCACTCACTAGGATTGCAGATGCACTTGTAGCCGCTGGGAAGGTCCGTACACGTGGCATTGGGATGGCAGTCGGTAGCCAAGCCCAGGGCGCACTCATCAACAGGCGGACAGGTAAAAGAGGCCAATGCGGTGAGATTGGAGCCGGCCTCCAGGCTGCAGTTGGCATCCAGACCAGGCAAGCAGCGGCCAAGATGAGGCTGGCCAGGCGAGTAGCACCAGCTGCAGGTGCGCGGGCCGCGCAGGCAGTCAGTGCAGAGAGTGCGAGACGAGCAGTCCTGACAGAACTTGGCATCTGCAGACAGATCTGACCAGGGCGATTGGACTGAGAGCAGGTCGAGCTGCTCAACCCAGCCTTGAGGCAAGCAGCGATTGGTTGCAGCTGACCAGACGCAGCCAGCGGATGCCAGGCACACTGAGCAATTGGACTGCAGCTGCTCACACATGGCTGGACAGGCGGTTACCTGCATGGAAATATAAAACTATATAAACCTGGCGCAACGTCTTCAGCAAGATTGTCATGCAACCAGCGCTGAGGCAATTCTGCCCACTTCGCTGACTCCTGAGCACATTCAAGCACGTCAGGACTGTACTCAGGCACAGCACTCATACAAACGCTCACACGGGGTGTACAGCGGCTCTGACTTTCTAATCATCAGGCATGTACAGTCTCTGTGCCTTAGGACCCTCATGAGAGAATCGCAAGATAATCCCTGGCTGTGCATGGAATGGAGCCAGGGGTCGCGGCGAGAGTCGGACACGTTTACCACTGAGTTGCTCTGCCCCCTGTAAGCTACTCATTAGTAAGCAATGTTGTTTTTTACGTGTTTAGCGGTGAATAAAATAGCTTGCAAAATCAAGCAAATCGATCAATCAAGGTATTGAAATAGGTACGCAGCCTATATCAACTGCATACTAACCGCAACCGACTCAGCTTAACTTATGGATGAGCTTCCAAGGAATTTGTAGGGATCTATAAATCACAGTTTGTAAGGGATCATCACAGTATACTAAAATCTGCAATAGCCGCTACATTTCGACCCACAGGGGGACTGCGCTAGTCACAATATACTAAAATATACAATAACCGCTTCATTTCGGCCCGCAGGGGGGGGGACTGCGCTAGTCACAATATCCTAAAATATACAATAACCGCTTCATTTCGGCCCTGCAGGGGGGGACTGCGCTAGTCACAATATACTAAAATATACAATAACCGCTTCATTTCGGCCCGCATGGGGGGGGGACTGCGCTAGTCACAATATACTAAAATATACAATAACCGCTTCATTTCGGCCCGCAGGGGGGGGGGACTGTGCTAGTCACAATATACTAAACTACCAAGGAATTCCTCACCAGACCGGCCACCTCAGCCATCGGGAATCGGCCTCTCCGAACGCACATCGCCATGCCCGAGTGCCACTCGCATCCGGGATCAGCCAGGCAGCCAACGCAGTCCGCATAGCTCGCATTGCAGGCCGGACAGTGCTCCGGCACAGCTGCCTGGCTGCGATTGTCCGAGCAGACGGCCGATGCGGCCAGCGGCTGGCAGCTGCGAGACGACTGGCACCAGCCGCAGGCGCGTTGCAGCAGACAGCCGAGGCAAGTCGTCTGGCGACTGCAGTCGGCGAAATCGGCAATGGCGGCCGGATGCAGCAGCGAACTGTTCAGCAGGGTGTACGCCTGCGGCGGGGAGTTGAGAGGCATTAAATTTGCATATCGCACAAATATAGCCAGCCACCCAGATCCTCAGTTTCTATGCCAGCCTCCCAGATCCTCAGTTGCTGGGCCAGCCTCCCAGATCCTCAGTTGCTGGGCCAGCCTCCCAGATCCCCAGTTGCTGAGCCAGCCTCCCAGATCCTCAGTTGCTGGGCCAGCCTCCCAGACCAGATCCTCAGTTGCTGAGCGAGCCTCCAAGATCCTCAGTTGCTGAGCCAGCCTGCAAGATCCTCAGTTGCTGGGCCAGCCTCCCAGATCCTCAGTTGCTGAGCCAGCCTCCCAGATCCTCAGTTGCTGAGCCAGCCTCCCAGATCCTCAGTTGCTGGGCCAGCCTCCCAGATCCTCAGTTGCTGAGCCAGCCTCCCAGATCCTCAGTTGCTGAGCCAGCCTCCAAGATCCTCAGTTGCTGAGCCAGCCTCCCAGATTCTCAGTTGCTGGGCCAGCTTCCCAGATCCTCAGTTGCTGAGCCAGCCTCCCAGATCCTCAGTTTCTGGGCCAGCCTCCCAGATCCTCAGTTGCTGAGCTAGCCTTCTAGATCCTCAGTTGCTGAGCCAGCCTCCCAGATCCTCAGTTGCTGGGCCAGCCTCCCACATCCTCAACTTCTAAGCCACCACGTGCTCCCATCTTAATCAAAAGCTTGTTTGAAGCCTCACCTCGGCAACCCTGCGCCCCAGCTGCAGACTCAGGGAGAATCCGCTAGCGCTGCCAGTCTGACCAAACCAGCTGAACTCCATTCGATGAGTCAGGCGTCGCAGCTGCCCCGGGCCAGTTGGCGCCGGGAACGAGTAGAAGCCGGAATCCAAGCGAACTGAATCGACGCCCGCAATGCTTTGCGTTGCAAGAGGGACCTGTGTGGGTGGTTGAGGGTGGCCTTCGATTTTACTGCCCAGTAGCACTTTTCAACTATGTTTGCTCTTGAGCTTATATGACCCCAGTTGTTCATTTCCTAATTTTACTCAAGTTTATGTACTTTAAAAGATAGCATACGGCCTTTAATTGATCATAGATCTGCTAGATCATGAATTTTTAAATCATCGTTACCACATTACCTTAAATGATACTAGATCCCGTCTTAGTGACCTTAAATGATACTAGTTCCTGACCTAAAATGATACTATCTCCTGACCTATTATAACACTAATTCCTGACCTTAAATGATTTTTTTATTAGAGGCAGGGGGGTTGTGTGCACCCTGGCGCACTTTAAGCGACATAGGCACACAACCGGCGAGAGGCATTACTGCCCATTCCGCCGACTCCCCTGAGCAGGCATACAAGCGCAGATACGTACGAAGGCACACACTCACACAGGAGTGTACAGCGGCCCTAACTTTATTTTATCGTTAGGCATGTACACTTCACTGCGCCTTGGGGGGTTGGCTCTCAAGGCCGTTAATTGCACGAGCAGAGCCAAGCCGAGATTCCAATTCAGCCCCAAATTAATGTGACTGCACTTGGAATCGAGCCTGGGTCGCTGGCACACCAGAGCAGCTGCGCTACCGCTGGGCTACGGCTCCCCTTGACCTTAAATGATACTAGCTCCTTAAATTAAATAAGACTAGTTCCGACCTAAAGTGGCACTAATACCTGAGTTTAAATGACCCTAGCTCATGACTTTAATTGAACCCAGCTCGTTGACGCAAAGGACCTTTGCTCCTGACCTAAAACAGAACCCTAGCGACTAGCTCCCGATAACGCTAAACCAGCAACCTCCAATATAAACCATTAGATAACTCACGACAGAATCGATGCTGGAATTCCAACCCAGAGCGGCAAAAATCGTAGGCAATCTGTAAGCATTTCTCCAGCCTGCAAGCTGTGCCCGAAGAAATGAAGCATTGGTTGGATCGGCAATTAAAGGATAGAGTTCTGCCAGGCTGCTCATGTACAGCGCATAGGTGGAGTTCTGAAACCGGCGTTCAGTGTCCAGGGCCGGGTGCTCAGGCCAGTTGTAGCTGAATGGCACCGATTGGACACTTGACACTGGAATGATCTGCAAGTAGAGGAATGTGATTCACAGCTTTTTTCGGAGACGCTGCGTTTCGTCAAGCCTGACACTAAGGGGAATCCAATGAAGGTCAATACTTGGGGAATCCCATGAAGGTCAATACTGGGGAATCCCATGAAGGTCAATACTGGGGAATCCCATGAAGGTCAATACTGGGGAATCCTACGAAGGTCAATACTGGGGAATCCTACGAAGGTCAATACTGGGGAATCCTACGAAGGTCAATACTGGGGAATCCTATGAAGGTCAATACTAGAGAATCCTATGAAGGTCAATACTAGAGAATCCTATGAAGGTCAATACTGTGGAATCCCATGAAGGTCAATACCTGGGAATCCCATGAAGGTCAATACTGTGAAATCCCATGAAAGTCAATTCCGGGGGAACCCATGGCGGACGCTTTTCAAAGGACAGTCGGGGAATCGCATTCAAAGGATGCTATCCTCAATTTTAAAAAACTATTCCAGAGGACACAGCCCTCTAGTAACTCACATCGTCAGGCCACATCAGACTGGCATTATCGGGCCGCAGATAAGCCAAATAAATTCTATCATCAGCGGGACAATCGGCCCTATTATTAGTCACTGTCACGCCGCCGACAGAGTCCACCAAGTGCAGGCACTTCTGGCCACCGGCCGGTCCGGTTTGCCAGACGCAGCCGGCGGCGGAACCGACGCCCAGACAGGCGTCTGCGCAGTCAGCCTTGCCCAGGGCGCCAGCGCACAGGCCGGGACACGTCAGAGTGGATCTCAACTGGCAACTCGTTGTTGTAGAAGTATTATTAGTCAGCTCGCGTCTGCGAGAGCGGCACGGCTGGCTGCTGCCGTCCGGACAGAAGCCGCAGTCAATGTCGGAGGTGCAGTCGAGTTCGTTCTGACCGTAGCTGGCGCACCGCTGCGTGGCGGACTGGGGCGGCGCGTTCTGGGGGGGGGGCGGTTGGTTGCGGAAGGTTAGGAAATCTACTTATGTTAATGGCGGCAGATTGGTCTGACGGCAGACACAGACAGACAGACAGACATACGTACAGTCACACAGACAGACAGACAGACAGACAGACAGACAGACAGACAGACAGACAGACAGACAGACAGACAGACAGACAGACACACAGACAGACAGACAGACTGACTAACAGACAGACGGACAGACAGACAGACAGACAGACAGACAGACAGACAGACAGACAGACAGACTGACTAACAGACAGACGGACAGACAGACAGACAGACAGACAGACAGACAGACAGACAGACAGACAGACACACAGACTGACAGACAGACTGACTAACAGACAGACGGACAGACAGACAGACAGACACACACAGACAGACAGACAGACAGAACAGGACACTCACCCGGTGCCTGGCCACATTGCTGGTAACCAGGTACAGTTGCACATCGGTGTGCAGCAGCCCGGAGAAGCCGCCAGCAAACACGATGGCGTTTTCGTTGACAGCAGTGGCTGTGAGCCCCATGGCGCCCTTGAACGGCACCGCCGGGGCAGCTGCATGAATAATTCAGACAACAGGAGCGGCTGCACGATTAGCGCATCGGGATTGGCGCAAGTTTCAAGTAATAACAAAAATGAGGCGCGACTTGCGCGTGCAAACATATAGACTTTGCTGTACTTTTCTACGACCCGCCCAGCTGCAGCCTACAATGCTAATAAATAGAAGAGCAAAATTCCACTCAAACCAGCGGCTGAACTGGAACAATAGGCCGGCTGCAGCAAGCAGAGCCTCACATAAAACCTGTGACGCACACCCTCTAAGAGAGAGATTTAAAATGCATCAACTATTTACTAGATGGGAGTTTTTGTGAAGCTGGCCTTGTGAGGCTTCACATTTTTAAACTGGAATTTTGACACTGGATACATAGATAGATAGATACATAGATAGATAGATAGATAGATAGATAGATAGATAGATACATAGATAGATAGATAGATAGATAGATAGATAGATAGATAGATACATAGATAGATAGATAGATAGATAGATAGATAGATAGATAGATAGATAGATACATAGATAGATAGATAGATAGATAGATAGATAGATAGATAGATAGATAGATAGATAGATAGATAGATAGATAGATAGATAGATAGATAGATAGATAGATAGATAGATACATAGATAGATAGATAGATAGATAGATAGATAGATAGATAGATAGATAGATAGATAGATAGATAGATAGATAGATAGATAGATAGATAGATAGATAGATAGATAGATTGATAGATAGATAGAGAGATAGATAGATAGATAGATAGATAGATAGATAGATAAATAGATAGATAGATAGATAGATAAATTAATGGATGGATAGGCAGAGCTCACCAGCCCTAATGACATCCTTGGGCTCCACCCACACACCGCAGTCGATATGATACAGGTACTGCGTGTCGGCAAAGCAGCCATCTAGCGAGGGACCGCCTTTAGCGGAGTTGACAGCGCCGCCCATCACAACCAGGTAGCGGCCAATCCGAGCGGCTCCGTGGTAGGCCACGGCATCCGGCTGCACCGCGGAGGAGCCGGCCAGGGCTGACCAGACCCGCTCGGCCAGGTGGAAGGCCATCAGATCCGAGCTGTAGCGCCGCCTCTCCAGCACCCGATAGCCGGTGCGGTGGTCCGGGGCCGGAGCGCCGCCAAACACCAGCAGGTTGCCGGTGGCGGGATCGTGCACCATCGAGTGACCTTCTCGTGGCAGACGCAGATGCGGCCCATTCTGAGCATTGCCCGCATAACCCACTGGCCTGACAGACAGCTTGTCAACTCCGCCTGGTGCTAGATCGACGCTGAACATCTCGCCAGACCAGCGACCGTTGGCAGCCCGGCCGCCGAAGATGAACCAGCGTCGATTGGCCTCGTCAACAGCGGAGGCGGCCAGACCGACAGGCTGGGGTCGCCAGTCAGCCGCGTCGGTAGAGGATGGCAAAGAGACTTCAGTCCATCGAGATTCAGTCAGATTGAACAGCCACATATCGCCCAGGATGCTGTCATTGAAGGTCAAGCCTCCATAGACTAGAATATAGTCGTCAACAGTAGCCATCACGTGACCGTAACGAGCCACTGGCGCTTTGGACCCAACAGCTGGCGAAATGGTTGCCCAAGCGTTGCCATGGAAACTGTAGGCAACCAAATCTGACAGGCAATTATTCAGCGTTCTGCCACCGAATGCAAAGTATGTCGCTCGCTGTTGATTGAACACTGATTGATGAAAAAATCTTGGAGACAAGCCGCGACCGTCGTATTGAAGCGGATGCCAGGGTGACGGTTTCTGATCTCCGGCCGTGTCGGCGAACTTGTAGGTGCACTGCGCGCCCGAGTAGCCGGGCTGGCAGTCGCAGGCCAGTCTAGTGGCGTTCCAAGTGCCGTGATCGTCGCAGCTGAGGACCTCGTGCTGACAGGCCCGGCCATAGAAGCCTGCAGACATGAGGTGAGGGAGAGGAGCTTATAAGTTTTGAGTTTGTGTTATGGAATTACGAGCCTGTGAAGTTTTGAGCTTGTGAAGCTTCGAGTTTATGGAGTTTTGAGCTTGTGAAGCTTCGAGTTGATGGAGTTTTGAGCTTGTGAAGCTTCGAGTTTATGGAGTTTTGAGCTTGTGAAGCTTCGAGTTTATGGAGTTTTTGAGCTTGTGAAGCTTCGAGTTTATGGAGTTTAAAGCTTGTGAAGCTTCGAACCAAGGACCACTAGAAGTTACCGTTGTATCAGGACGCAACACTCGTAAATATTGTAAAATTATTTGAAAGCCCGCTTGTTTGCATGTATTTATCGGTACTTGCCTTCAAAAAAGCATCTACTCGACTTGAGTCGACTGTTTTAAAGAAGCATGCACTACATTTGAGCCCCAGAAGCTTCATATAATATGTGTATTTATAGTTCATTTAGGCTGTAATCTAGATATTTTGAGTAATTATATCATTATATGCAACTCGTTTTAATATTTCCTAAGGTTTTACGCAGACAGCAGATACTGCTAGTACAATAATAGTACTACGAATTCAACAAAGCTTGAGAAAAGGATCAGAAGGGCTTCTAACTAACTTACTATCAACCAGAAAGTAATTTAACCAGTAGGTCTATATTATTTTATAACTTATAAGCTTAGCCTTTACGCTATAGCTAGCTATGACAGTTAGGCTATCATGACATTAGGCCTATCATAGGCTACTAAAACTCACAACAGCTACAAGGCCTATGCCTACCATGATTATTAGGCCTATTACTACTAAGGACTGGTAGATCCGCCCTTTTTGGAGGTGGGGTGGGTGTCAACCCTCCTCGCCTCTCATTGGCTGGCGCGCGCGCCGCAGGCGCGTGGCGCCATCCAGGCGCCAATTAGGCGCCCATGCCGCAGGCGCACCCTCCCGATATGTACCCCGATATGTATGCCCTCCCTCCCGATATGTATGCCCACCCTCCCGATATGTACCCCGATATGTATGCCCTCCCTCCCGATATGTATGCCCTCCAGAGCAGCAGGCGCCCATGCTGCAGGCGCCCATGCCGCAGGCACCCCGAGTGTACACTCTACCGAGCCGCAGGCACCCCGAGTGTACACTCTACCGAGCCGCAGGCACCCCGAGTGTACACTCTCGCGATATGTACACTCTACCACTCTCCGATATGTAAGATATCTAGTCAGCGATATTAGGCTAGTGAAAACTACTTATAGTAGATGAAATTGCGTATATTTACATAAAAAGTAGATAAAACATATTGGTAGGTGTGAATAATGACGCATAATACATATTGGACCATATGAGCAGCAAAAACACACAATGTAGGTGCATGGGCAGAAATAGACAAAGCAGGTACTGTAGGCGCTACATAGGTGGAAATACACACAGTATATTGCACACACTCTAGATTCCAATTATGTAGGTGCATACATACACACAATGTAGGTGCAAATTGAGTATAATACAAGAAAATTACATAGCATATAATGTAGGCGCATTTTAAACGATACATTTTTGCATAATAACCCGCAGGTACAAATTTCAGTGCATAGGATAAAATACACACACTGGAAGTTAAGTATAATACAACATATGTATGCAAAATTAAGCATATAATGTAGGTGCAAAGTAAAATATCCAGCCCAGGATATTCGAGACACGCCCCCAGAGCCAGGGCCGGGGATCCCAATGTACAGTGCGGGCGGAGTAACATAGAGAAATTCCTCCCCAGGGCCGGGGGATCCCAAGTACAGTTCAGGCAGAGAGCATTCCAATCCTCCCCAAATGGGGGGTTATCAAGGACCCCTCACATTGCACAGGGCGGGCAGAATAACAGACCGCATACAAATAGGGGTTTTAGCGGATCCCAAGTACAGTGCGGTCCCGGGTGTCAAATGATGCCCCAATGTACAGTGGAGGTAGAGTAACAGACCGCATACAAAGAGAATTCCAGTCAAACTTTACAGCACCTCCCACGGGGCTTTAGTGGATCCCCAGAGGGTAGCTCTCCAAGTTGAGGGATCCCCCGTGTGTTGCGAGGCCCAAGTACAATGCGGGTGTAAAACCATTTTCATCCCCACGAGTCAAGGGATCCCAAGTGGGCACATAGGGGAATCCCAGGCAGGGAGGCGTAAAAAGACAGATCCTTATCTTTCACTCACTCCCGAAAGCCATACGGGCGGCTAGCAGCCCCATACACCCTCTTAGTCATTACGCGCTGGAAAGTCTTGTCCATCTCGAGGGTCCGGATTGTACAGCTAGCCTTATCGCGCCTGAACTGGGCCTGGGGCAGGCGTACAGTCCCGCCGTGACGCAGAATTTCCTGCAGCTCGTCCTCGCGCTCGGAAATCTCGGGGTGACTCTGATGCCCTTGCACTTGAGCACCGAGTACAGCGACCCGTCGGGCTTCTCCACTAAGTACCGGTAGAGCTTGGGGCCTCCCGTGGTGAACTGTACCATGCGGCAGCCAGCAGGTACCTCGTCAGTCCACTGCCCCAAACTCGAACCGCCCGGAGGCTCGTACTCGCCCGGGGAGCAGCGGTATACAACCCTGGGAGAAGGAGGAGAATAAAGTGTTAAGGGGAGAAAGAGAGACAGAGACAGTGAAAAAATTACTTACGAATCGGTATCGGCGTAAATGACTCGGGTTCCTAGGCCCTCCAGAGCCTCGTAGAGTCGCAGCCGGGCGTGGGAGGTGGTGAAAACGCCAATAGGTACATTAGCGTACTTGAACGCCCGCTCGCCAGCACCGCCAAATCGGGGCTTGTACTCGAGCATCATGAAGCTCTCCCCAATTGGCTCGCACGACTTGACCTTGATCGAGGGGTCGGTCAGGCGCTGCAGCCACGCCTCGTAGCTGTCCACAATCTCTGTGGAGGTCAGGTCGTCGCGCTGGCAGAATTTGCCCCAGAGCCTGCAGGGAAAAATAAATTTTTTTTTGTAAGTAGAAAAACACGGCCCCCACTGCAAGTAGAAAAAACTTACGAGTTTAGAAAAATCTTGGCCACAAAGCGCAAGCCAGGATTCTCCTCCACCTTTTCCAGCCGGACGCCTTCGCGCTCGAAAAAGCTGGCCATGTAGGCAGCCTTGGCGTCCTCAGCCATCCCCGGCGAACCGCTAGACTCGGCTTTGAGCTTCAAAAAAGTGTTTACATAATCTGCAAACAGACCCGTGCGAGTCTCGGTCCAATAGGCCAGGGCATGAACTGACTGCAGCTTGTAACCCAACTGCAGGGCTTTGTGGAGCTCTGGGGTCGACCACGTGCCGCGGAGCATTCTCTCAGCGTCAGTGTGTGTACACTCGCTGCTGCACTGGGTCTCCATGCAGACGCGGCAGAGGCCGAAAACCAACTTCTTGTTAATCTTGGCGGGCAGTAGCGGGATGTGGAGATTGGTTGGCGGCAGAATTGACACCTCGGCGATGCCAAAATACCGGGCCAGCTGCAGCTCATCCAGTAGATGAGGCTCGGGGTGGTGTACCGGGTGCCCGACCGGGTACTTGTCAAACTTGTTGACAGTCGGGTAGAGCGACACCTAGGGGATAAGGATAAGATAAACTCAAACGCATGTCAACTGTGTGTGTACAAGTGTACAAACTTACCACATCCCGATAGCGCAGCTCTACAGTCTCGGTGGCCTCGGCGTGCGGGACAAAAGCCTCGGTACGGCCGCCAAACAGGGCTTCCTCCAGGCGAATAGGCTGCTGGACTGGCGCTCCCTCGTCCTGATAGTCGTGCTCCCACAGAACACGCACATTGTATGCAGTGGAGAGCAGCCGGGTGAAGCGCTCGGTCTCTTCATAAATTGCCCGCATTGGCTGGTTCTTGAGCGGGTGCAGCACGTCGCCGTTGGGGAAGCACTTGGGACAGCCATGGAAGAAACAGCCATGAAACTGCAGCACTGTCCTGGTCTCTGGGTCGAAGCCGTCGACCTTACGGCCCATGGCGAAAGCCTCGCCGCCAGAATCGGCTGTCCTCAACCGGCCGCCAAACTCGGTTGCATTTAAATGTGCCAGCCAGCACCGCGCCTTGTGCGACTGTACATCCGATCGGCGGGAAATCACCCCAAGAGTGTTGGGCTCCATAAACTTGGTGGTGAATACCGACATGGCCAAGCCCGCAATGGTGTTGGATTGGACAAATGCGTCCAGTCCGCAAATGTCCTTAATCAGGCGGGCATATTTCAGGCAGCCTTCCCGCAAAATTAACGTGTCCTGCAGGCAATAGTCCAGGTACGCCTTATTAAAATTAAACACCTGTCCCTCCTGCTTGGCCAGCCAGTCGGCGATGGAGTCATGCTGCTTATTCTTCTTCCCGCCGTACATATCAATTGAGCAGTAGGGACCGACGTACCCCCAATTTTGAGGCTGATTGAACACGTGCGGGAAATCTCCTTTGGTCAGTTGGGTGCCCAAACCAAGCGCCTTTGGGAATTGCGCCAGACCAATAGGGATGAAATTGAGGCTGTCCTTGAAGGTGATCTTGTCGCACTTCATGTACATTAGGCGGCTGTTCTGGAAGATCACTTGCGGCTTCTTCTTGGCCAGTCCGTTGAGTAGGGCGCCGAGCAGGAGGAATGCGTCATACGCAGAGCCATTGTGCGCAATTGCAATTGCCCCCTGCTTGAACACACTAGTCAGCCAGCAGTAAAAGGCATCGATAGAGTGCGGCCCAACCGAAACAAACTCTCGCATCCCACAGGCACAGTCATTGTGCGAGACACAGCTCGTAAAATCCAGCGCCAGATTGCGTCCCGCAATGCAATTGGCTGAGCTGTGTAGTCCCCCGCACGCGCTGCAGCGGGGCCTGGGGAAGAGTTTGGGACACGCCTCGCAGGAGGTGGCAGCCGTAACCAAGTGTACCCGGTGCTGCTTGTCAGAGTCCAAGTACGTCTCGAAATCATAGTAAACATACGGGGCGCTAGACTCTTTGGCTTTGGGCGGGGTGACAAAGCACTCGTGGGTGGCAGTTTCGTCGTACTGCTTGCAGACTGGGCACTTGGCATAACCACACTGATGCTCAGGGGGCTGGCCTACTTTTAGTTCTTCTAGATAGCCACACGTGCCGCAAACGTGGACCGAATCACAGCGCGATCTGCCCGCCTTATTCTTGCGCTTGTGATTTTCTAGGCACTGAGCATTATAGCAATTTAGCCCGCAATCATGGCATCTTACATATGCGCGGTTTGCCTTACAGTTGGAGCCCGGAGTCTTGCATGTACTGCAGGCATAAGCGCACTTGTGCTTCTCATAATTGCAGTCGTAGGCCATCTCGCACTTGGGGCAGTAGTGATCGGAGCCGAAAAACGCAGGCAGCTTGGTGACCACATTAAAGTGCTGCTCGACCAGGTGTAGGTGCAGAATCTCGGTGCCAGGCAGGTTGAAGATGCACCTGTTGGCCTCCTCTGCGCGGTACACGCGTACACCAAAATCGCGCCCCGGATGCAGCCGGTTCAGGGCACGGATCGCTTCGGGCAGTGCATCCACGCCGAAAGGACCAGCCTGCGAGACGGTTTGAAGAGTCTGTGTGGAGGGTAAAATATTTCTTTTAGTGTTCCTTATCGTAAAATTTCTTATCAGAAAATTTTAGTATTCCATGATACTGTGTAAAAATCTTATCAGAAAATATATCTTTTAGTATTCCATGATACTGTGTAAAAATCTTATCAGAAAATATTAGTATTCCATGATACTGCGTAAAAATTCTTATCAGAAAAATACTAGAAACTTACCGTGTAGAGGCCTGCCTCGATTTGTAGCTCAGCCACCAGCTTAGTCTGCGTGGGCGAATTGGCCTTGATCGTGCGCCACACCTTCTCGGTGATGGACTTGGCCACGAATTGCAGGTAGGCGCAGGCCACGACCAGAGCGCGCAGCAGGCATCTCTTGTCCGAGTTGGTGATGCGGACATAGTGCTTTGAAAAAGCGTGCCTCTCTTCTAGATGCCTGTTCTCGAGAGCACATCCACCTCGAGGTACCCAGGCTTTTAGCAGACGGATAGAAAAGTTGCTCGACAGTACGCTTGCGTCTGACTGCACAATCTTGTCAATGTGCTTAAACAACAATTCAGCCGTCATGCGGGCTGCACGCACCGGGGGAGTGTGGGCCGCTTTGAGCATGTTGTCGCTCTCGAATTTCGCGGCCATAAAGTCATCACCAGCCAAATCTTGCTTGAAAACTTCGAGCATGTCGGCAAACACCTCCCGCAAATCTTCGGTGTTGGTAATACGCACCACATACTCGACACCCTTTGCCCTAAACTTGGGCAGGTCGCGTTGATTATCCAGCCGGGCCGTAAAACCTGCATGGGGGAATGGGGGAGTGTGAGTCAGCCAGGGTCTGTGTGGGAAATGGGGGGCGGGATAACTCACCCGGTCCGGTAACAGATTCCGGCTGTGTTGGCGGGACAAACGCGTCTGAAAAAACACAAGGAGATAAAAAACCAGAAGAATCTGTCATTTTCCTGGCCCCAGCGTGTTTCCCCGCCCTAGCCCCAGCAATTTCTTAACAGAGTTTACTCTGCTGTCCCCGCAGCAACTCTGCAATTTCTTATCTGCACCCCCGCTGCAGCCTGTCGCAGCAGTCTTTGTTTACTCACCCCTGCAACTCTCTGTCGCAGCAATTTGCACCCCAGCTGCAGCCTGTCTGGGTAGCGCCCTATCTGCAGCCCCAGTCTGTCCCAGCAACTCTCTACCCCCACCCGGCTGTAACTTGTCTAGCCCGCCCCAACGATTCTGCAGCAATTTCTTATCTGCCGCAGCACCCTAGCAACTGTCTGTTTTTGCAGCAATTTCTTATCAGCACACCCCTCCCTGTCTAGACAACACCCCACCCCAGTCTTTGTTTACTCACCCCTGCAACTCTCTGTCGCAGCAATTTGCACCCCAGCTGCAGCCTGTCTGGACAACACCCCCTAGCAGCAATTTCTTATCAGCACACACCCGGCTGTAACTTGTCTAGCCCTCCCCTGCAACTCTCTGTTACAGACCCTGCCGCAGCACCCCACCCTAGCAACTCCAGTCTAGACCCCTGCAGCTGTCGCAGCAGTCTTTGTTGTTTACTCTGCGGTCCCACAGACCCTGCAGCTGCTGCTGCTGCTCAGCCCCTACCCCCACCCTAGCAACTACAGTCTAGACAGAAATTAATTAAAACTTACCATAAAGACGTTGCCTCTTGTCAGCCAGAAAAGCAGTTGCGTTGGCGCTGCGTTTAGCCATTTTGCAAACAGAGAGCGTGAGAGAGCGAGCGGAGAGAGAAGGATTATCTCTCTACCCTGGCTCTGGGGGTCTGTATATATACTAAAAAATCTGCTCAGCTCGCCTGTTATTGGTCAATCGCCAAAAACCAACCAAAATCATCAAAAATCACCCCCAAAATCACCACCCACCCCACCCTCCATCCGGGGGTATATAAGGCGCTGCACGGCTGTTAGAGAGCTCTCTGCTGCTGCTGCTGCTAAATCATGTCTTCTATCTCTCTATACGAAAACTTTGTGGCGCGGAAGCCCACATTTGAAACTGAACACAACTTGATTGAAATTCGGCGTCTCTACACCAACGAGGCCGGAGTGTGGAAGGACGGCTTCCCTGCAATCTACTTGAGCGAGCCAGAGTGGAAGAAGCTCGAAGCTGCGCGCCCTGACCTGGAGGCTGCTGCCCGCCTTCACGTGAACAAGCGGGTCCTGTTGGGCAATTTCAAGGCAGTTGAAGCTTCGCGAGGGAGGATCCGTTTGCTGCGCAATTGGCTCAATCAGGACCCAAAGTTTAATTGGCGCTACACGATCGAATTCACGCCTGAACTGTGGCGCAGGATGTTTGCCGCCCGTTTGGACAAGCTCTTCAAGCCGGCACCTGAGGCACCCCCTCCAGCCAAGCGAGTCAAGACAGAGGACAATCTGCAGGACTGCCTTGACAGCATCAAACCCTACCCTTGGGGAAATCTGTTTGACGAGGGTTGCTAATTGAGGCGTGCCGCATCCGTACAGCGCGAACCCGATTTTTGGTAAGCTTAATTTCATATAAATCGTATATAAATTACATATAATCTGTCTACATTGAATATTTTTTACTTTGACAGATGTTTCGAGAGCGCTGATGAGGAGGAGACTGCCCTGGCTGAAGATCGCGCTCGAGTTTGACTGATAAGGGAATTTCTCTTTGTACTCTGTTACTCTCTGCATGCACTGTACTTGGGCCTCGCAACACACTGGGGGGATCCCTCAACTTGGAGAGCTACCCTCTGGGGATCCACTAAAACCCCGTGGGAGCTGCGGTAAAGTTTGACTGGAATTCTCTTTGTATGCGGTCTGTTACTCTACCTCCACTGTACATTGGGGCGGGATCCTTCCTCATTTAACACCCCGGAGCGCACTGTGCATTGGGGGCGGGATTCCTTCATCATTTGACACCCGGGAGCGCACTGTACTTGGGATCCGCTAAAACCCCTATTTGTATGCGGTCTGTTATTCTGCCCGCCCTGTGCAATGTGAGGGGTCCTTGATAACCCCCCATTTGGGGAGGATTGGAATGCTCTCTGCCTGAACTGTACTTGGGATCCCCCGGCCCTGGGGAGGAATTTCTCTATGTTACTCCGCCCGCACTGTACATTGGGATCCCCCGGCCCTGGCTCTGGGGCGTGTCTCGAATATCCTGGGCTGGATATTTTACTTTGCACCTACATTATATGCTTAATTTTGCATACATATGTTGTATTATACTTAACTTCCAGTGTGTGTATTTTATCCTATGCACTGAAATTTGTACCTGCGGGTTATTATGCAAAAATGTATCGTTTAAAATGCGCCTACATTATATGCTATGTAATTTTCTTGTATTATACTCAATTTGCACCTACATTGTGTGTATGTATGCACCTACATAATTGGAATCTAGAGTGTGTGCAATATACTGTGTGTATTTCCACCTATGTAGCGCCTACAGTACCTGCTTTGTCTATTTCTGCCCATGCACCTACATTGTGTGTTTTTGCTGCTCATATGGTCCAATATGTATTATGCGTCATTATTCACACCTACCAATATGTTTTATCTACTTTTTATGTAAATATACGCAATTTCATCTACTATAAGTAGTTTTCACTAGCCTAATATCGCTGACTAGATATCTTACATATCGGGAGAGTGGTAGAGTGTACATATCGCGAGAGTGTACACTCGGGGTGCCTGCGGCTCGGTAGAGTGTACACTCGGGGTGCCTGCGGCTCGGTAGAGTGTACACTCGGGGTGCCTGCGGCATGGGCGCCTGCAGCATGGGCGCCTGCTGCTCTGGAGGGCATACATATCGGGAGGGTGGGCATACATATCGGGGTACATATCGGGAGGGTGGGCATACATATCGGGAGGGAGGGCATACATATCGGGGTACATATCGGGAGGGTGCGCCTGCGGCATGGGCGCCTAATTGGCGCCTGGATAGCGCCACGCGCCTGCGGCGCGCGCGCCAGCCAATGAGAGGCGAGGAGGGTTGACACCCACCCCACCTCCAAAAAGGGCGGATCTACCAGTCCATAGTAGTCCTATTATTATTATTATTATTAATATTATTACTGGAGACTAGGACTAATTCATGCACTCATGTTTGATGTTAGTATAGACAAGTTAAATGATAGTTTGTTTGTTTTAAATGTATCCAACCAATAAGATGTTGCTTTAGCTAACCTATGCTTTTTATTTTTTTATCCTTTTCTAGTAGACATATTTTAGCATACTGAAAGTTGGTTTCCCACTAGAAACAACAAGGCTAAAGTTTATTATACTGGCTTTTCAATTTCTTTATTTATTTTTGTGTTGAAACCTCTAAAATGTAAAGTGAGATAAATGAAATGTTTCAATTGTTTGGTTTATAAATTTGTTATTCTCTTTCCTTATTTATTAAGCCTAAGACAATTCTGTAGAGTAGGATGTGTACCATTTATAGACTTATCTAAAGCTATTGTTCTAACTAGCTTTATACAAGATTGTAAACCTTATCTTGTTTTTCATCAGTGTAATAAGTAGGTTGTTAGTCTTGTCATTGACAATTATTTTATGAACCATATTGTTAACAAATGTTGCGGTTTGACAGTTGAGATGTTTGTTTAGTTTAACTACAGTTTTTTATTATCATTACCTTTTTATCCATATTCAATGTACTTTAATTTGTTAGTTTGTCAGTTTCATGTTAGTTAAACTAGCTGTTATCTTGATGGTTTAAACTTTGTTTCATACATATTAGATTATAGAGAAAATGTATTCATTTACTCGAAACAAGGCTTATATTTTGTTGTTCATTGCAAAGCAGGTATTTATTATATATATTTATTAATTGGTTTCATTTCAGGTGTGCCAAATCATCCAATCTAGATGTTCATCCATCAATGTCTGCTGAGCTAACATGGTGAAGTACTATGATTCATTATGTTTTGTGATTTTAAGAGATTTTTTAGACAGAATGACTTGATTGGTATGAAAGTTCAAGTTTAAAATAAATTGGCTTAGTGTTTTTGACTTTGTTTTCTTATTTCGCATGTATTCTTTATGAAATTAGAGGTTTTTATATCGAAATTGAACTTAAATACAAATAAAGTTGTGCTACTGTACAAGTTTTATTTGACTCCTCCTGTTCATTTGAACAGCAAAAGAAAGGTTATGAATGTTGGAGTTCTTGTTGGGCAGGTGTGCCAAGATTTCAAAAATACTGCGCCTTCCTGATTTTGATAATACTGGTTTTTGATAGTGAAGTGACGCCTTTGCAGCCTACTAAACTCTGCACAGATTATCCGTTTTATAAAGCTTCCAAACTACAGAGTATGTTGTATGGTCTGCTACTTTATCGAGACTAGGAAGCAATGGTTAAAATAACTGAAACTTTATTCATTTTGACTGCAATGAAATATTGCGTATTGCCGTTACTTAAGTGCAGTACGCCCGCCGCTCCTACATGTAGATATAGCGCCAAACTTAGCTTCATGTTAAAGAGAACAAATTTTCGAGCAACTTTGCGAAAAAAATTATCTCTCTAAGTGCAACCAGTCCGGAGTTATGAGCATTTAAAGTTTAGCTGCAATGCAAACATGCGGGTTCAAATAATTTTGCAATATTTACGAGTGTTGCGTCCTGATACAACGGTAACTTCTAGTGGTCCTTGCTTCGAACTTGCTAAGTTTTGAACTTGTAAAGTTTTTGAACATATATCTAGCTTGTATTAAGCCTTAGAATTTCACCACGACTCTGACAAAACACAAACAGCTCAATCTTACCAGGTGAGCACTGGCAGACGCCACTATTGCAGGTTCCACGGCTCATACAGCTTGCGGGACAGTGTTCAACAACAAGTTCAACTTTGAATCCGTTTTTATTAATACGAGGCGACGCCAGAAAGTCCAACGTCATCTGCAATATGGACAGGAAATAATAGTACAATTTTTAATTTAAAATCTCAATTATAAAATACATTTATAGAATAAAAGGGTCTACAACAATTGGCTGTCGAATCTATAACTCTCACATTAATTCCTAAAACAAAACCCTAATCCTCAAACCCTAAACCTAAACCTTAATCCCCTAACCCTATCCCAAAGCGTAAACTAACCTCTAATCCCTAAACTTAGAACTTTTATTAAACCATAAACCCTAATTTCTAAATCATAGTCTAAACCGTCTGCAGTCAAATGGCTAGCGGTAATGCTAAAATATACCTCCGTACTGTACACAAATATCCAAGGCCTTGATCTAAATGCCTGACGAGGCGTACATACTAACCTCAGCCAGCTCTGCTTAACCTTATAGATACTGACGAGTTAAAATTTGGCTCAAACAAGCGGGCTACTCACACAGCCGGAGTAGGCGATGAGCGGTACGGAATACCTCATGTCAGCACTGCCGCCATCATACGACAGCAGCCCCACAGTGTTGGCGCTGCCGTCTCCGCTGCAGCCTCCGTCCGTTATGCGAAGAAAATCAACCAGGCATTCGGTTAGCATTATGGTGCCGTATGAGTCCTTGCTTTGCAGCACTCTGATCGTCTGGTTGGGCTCTTGAATGGTGGCACAGTTTTTATTTGTTTTTTATAGCACTAATTTCAGTAAATGCAAGGATTTTCAAGTCATCGAGTGTTTATTAAATTGCATCTGCATGTGCTTTGGTTTCAGTCCGTGTCTTAGCGTGTCCTAATGTCTGTCTTGCCTTTTCTGACAGATATAATTAGGACACACTGACACAGACATTAGGACACACTGAGACAGACATTAGAACACACTGGGACAGACATTAGGACACACTGAGACAGACATTAAGACACACTGACACAGATATTAGGACACACTGAGACAGACAATAAGACACACTGACACAGACATTAGGAAACACTGAGACAGACATTAGGACACACTGAGACAGACATTAGGAAACACTGAGACAGACATTAGGACACACTGACACAGACATTAGGACACACTGAGACAGACATTAGGACACACTGAGACAGACATTAAGACACACTGACACAGACATTAAGACACACTGACACAGACATTAGGACACACTGAGACAGACATTAGGACACACTGAGACAGACATTAAGACACACTGAGACAGACATTAGGACACACTGAGACAGACATTAAGACACACTGACACAGACATTAAGACACACTGAGACAGACATTAAGACACACTGACACAGACATTAGGAAACACTGAGACAGACATTAGGACACACTGACACAGACATTAAGACACACTGACACAGACATTAGGAAACACTGAGACAGACATTAAGACACACTGACACAGACATTAGGACACACTGAGACAGACATTAAGACACACTGACACAGACATTAAGACACACTGACACAGACATTAGGAAACACTGAGACAGACATTAAGACACACTGACACAGATATTAGGACACACTGAGACAGACAATAAGACACACTGACACAGACATTAGGAAACACTGAGACAGACATTAGGACACACTGAGACAGACATTAGAACACACTGACACAGACATTAGGACACACTGAGACAGACATTAAGACACACTGACACAGACATTAGGACACACTGAGACAGACATTAAGACACACTGACACAGACATTGGGACACACTGAGACAGACATTAGGACACAGACAAACATTAGGACACACTGAGACAGACATTAGGACACAGACAAACATTAGGACACACTGGGACAGACATTAGGACACACTGAGACAGACATTAAGACACACTGACACAGACATTAGGACACACTGAGACAGACATTAAGACACACTGACACAGACATTAGGACACAGACAAACATTAGGACACACTGAGACAGACATTAGGACACACTGAGACAGACATTAAGACACACTGACACAGACATTAGGACACACTGAGACAGACATTAAGACACACTGACACAGACATTAGGACACACTGAGACAGACATTAGGACACACTGACACAGACATTGGGACACACTGAGACAGACATTAGGACACACTGAGACAGACATTAAGACACACTGACACAGACATTAGGACACACTGAGACAGACATTAAGACACACTGACACAGACATTGGGACACACTGAGACAGACATTAGGACACAGACAAACATTAGGACACACTGAGACAGACATTAGGACACACTGAGACAGACATTAGGACACACTGAGACAGACATTAAGACACACTGACACAGACATTAAGACACACTGAGACAGACATTAAGACACACTGACACAGACATTAAGACACACTGACACAGACATTAGGAAACACTGAGACAGACATTAGGACACAGACAAACATTAGGACACACTGAGACAGACATTAGGACACACTAAGACAGACATTAAGACACACTGACACAGACATTATGACACACTGAGACAGACATTAAGACACACTGACACAGACATTAGGAAACACTGAGACAGACATTAGGACACACTGAGACAGACATTAGGACACACTGAGACAGACGTTAAGACACACTGACACAGACATTAGGACACACTGAGACAGACATTAAGACACACTGACACAGACATTGGGACACACTGAGACAGACATTAGGACACAGACAAACATTAGGACACACTGAGACAGACATTAGGACACACTGAGACAGACATTAGGACACACTGAGACAGACATTAGGACACACTGACACAGACATTAGGACACACTGAGACAGACATTAAGACACACTGACACAGACATTAGGACACACTGAGACAGACTTTAAGACACACTGACAAAGACATTAGGACACACTGAGACAGACATTAAGACACACTGACACAGACATTGGGACACACTGAGACAGACATTAGGACACAGACAAACATTAGGACACACTGAGACAGACATTAGGACACACTGAGACAGACATTAGGACACACTGAGACAGACATTAAGACACACTGAGACAGACATTAAGACACACTGAGACAGACATTAAGACACACTGACACAGACATTAAGACACACTGACACAGACATTAGGAAACACTGAGACAGACATTAGGACACAGACAAACATTAGGACACACTGAGACAGACATTAGGACACAGACAAACATTAGGACACACTGAGACAGACATTAGGACACACTGAGACAGACATTAGGACACACTGAGACAGACATTAGGACACACTGAGACAGACATTAAGACACACTGAGACAGACATTAAGACACACTGACACAGACATTAAGACACACTGACACAGACATTAGGAAACACTGAGACAGACATTAGGACACAGACAAACATTAGGACACACTGAGACAGACATTAGGACACACTGAGACAGACATTAAGACACACTGACACAGACATTAGGACACACTGAGACAGACATTAACACACACTGACACAGACATTAAGACACACTGACACAGACATTAGGAAACACTGAGACAGACATTAAGACACGGACAGACACACTGACACAGATATTAGGACACACTGAGACAGACAATAAGACACACTGACACAGACATTTCGAAACACTGAAACAGACATTAGGACACACTGAGACAGACATTAGAACACACTGGGACAGACATTAGGAAACACTGAGACAGACATTAGGACACAGACAAACATTAGGACACACTGAGACAGACATTAGGACACACTGAGACAGACATTAAGACACACTGACACAGACATTAAGACACACTGACACAGACACACTGACACAGACATTAGGAAACACTGAGACAGACATTAAGACACACTGACACAGACACACTGACACAGATATTAGGACACACTGAGACAGACAATAAGACACACTGACACAGACATTACGAAACACTGAGACAGACATTAGGACACACTGAGACAGACGTTAGAACACACTGGGACAGACATTAGGACACACTGAGACAGACATTAAGACACACTGACACAGATATTAGGACACACTGAGACAGACAATAAGACACACTGACACAGACATTAGGAAACACTGAGACAGACATTAGGACACACTGAGACAGACATTAGGAAACACTGAGACAGACATTAGGACACACTAAGACAAACATTAGGACACACTGAGACAGACATTAAGACACACTGACACAGATATTAGGACACACTGAGACAGACAGTAAGACACACTGACACAGACATTAGGACACACTGAGACAGACATTAGGAAACACTGACACAGACATTAGGAAACACTGGGACAGACATTAGGACACACTGACACAGACATTAGGACACACTGAGACAGACATTAGGAAACACTGACACAGACATTAAGACACACTGACACAGACATTAGGACACACTGACACAGACATTTAGGACACGATGAGACAAACATTAAGACATACTGGGACAGACATTAGGACACAATGAGACAGACATTAAGACACACTGACACAGACATTAAGACACACTGACACAGATATTAGGACACACTGAGACAGACATTAAGACACACTGACACAGACATTAGGACACACTGAGACAGACATTAGAACACACTGGGACAGACATTAGGACACACTAAGACAGACATTAAGACACACTGACACAGATATTAGGACACACTGAGACAGACATTAAGACACACTGACACAGACATTAGGACACACTGACGCAGACATTTAGGACACGACTAGCAATCTACGCCCCCCGTTGGGGAGCCAAAGAAATGCAATACACGTTTTTTTAATAAGCTACATGTATCCTTGAAATCTTAAAAAATCTCCTGTCAAACCTTGTAAGCCTTGACATGTCAGTTATCCCCCCCACAAGCTTTAACATATCAACTTCCCCCCTTGACATCTCAGCAATGCCCCCAATAAGCCTTGGAAATCTAAAAATATCTGTCAACCTTCTAACCCTAACCCTAGCCTAACCCTAACCCTAACCCTAACCCTAACCTAACCCTAAAGCATTGAAATTTCAGTAATTCTCCCTAAGAGTCATTATAGCACTACTACAGCATTATAGCGATTCCTTGCAAGCCTCAACATCGTAGGGATTCCCAAATGAATCTCTTAACTTCGACATGAAGCTTCTTTTATTTTTTACATTACGCTTTTTTATCAGCGATCCCTCCCCTGAGGAGGCATCAAATAATGTAATAAAAAGTTTTCAATAAACTACATGTAGCTTCTGACTTTAGCCTTGAAATCTCATTTATACCCCCGTGAGCCTTGACATCTCAGCTATTCCCCCGTAAGCCTTGACATGTCAGCAATGGCCCCCATAAACCTTGAAATCTAAAAAATCCCCTGTTAACCTTGAAACCCGATAAAATATAACCCTCAACCCATACCTGACCTAAACCTAACTTTAACCCAACCTAAAGCCTTGAAATCTCAGCAATTCTTCTCCCCTAAGCCTTAACATTTTAGTGATTCTTTCTTTAAGAATCACAGCACTATAACGATTTCCACCAAGCTTTGACATCGTAGCAATTCCCAAATGAATCTTTTAACTTCGACATGACTTTTCTTTTATGTATACATAGTGCTACTTTTATTTTTTACATAACTTTTCTTCTATCAGCGCCCCCCCCGTGACAAGCCAACAAAGAATGCAATAAAAAAATGGAGTAAAGTACATGAACTTTGAAGTAGCTTCTGACTTTTGCTTTGACATCTCAGAAACCCCCCCCCGTAATCTCAGTTATTCTCTGAGAGCCTTGACGTCTCAGTTTTTCTCCCCAGCACAGCATTGTAGTTGCATTTAATTTTTACATGAACCCTTCATGTCTGACATGACGTTTCTTTTATTCTACTGTGACGCTTCCTAATTTTTTAAATGACACTTTCATTAGTTTTTTACATGACGCTTCTATGATTGTTTACATGACGCTTCTATGATTTTTAAATGAGGCTTCTATGATTTTTTCTTGACGCTTCTATGATTTTTACATGACGCTTCTATGATTTTTACATGACGCTTCTATGATTGTTTACACGACGCTTCTATGATTTTTATATGACGTTTCTATGATTGCTTACATGACGCTTCTATGATTGTTTACATGACGCTTCTATGATTGTTTACAGTACGCTTCTATGATTTTTTCTTGACGCTTCTATGATTTTTACATGACGCTTCTATGATTGTTTACATGACGCTTCTATGATTGTTTACATGACGCTTCTATGATTGTTTACATGACGCTTCTATGATTGTTTACATGACGCTTCTATGATTTTTATATGACGTTTCTATGATTGTTTACATGACGCTTCTATGATTTTTTACATGACGCTTCTATGATTGTTTACATGACGCTTCTATGATTGTTTACATGACGCTTCTATGATTTTTTACATGACGCTTCTATGATTTTTTACATGACGCTTCTATGATTGTTTGCATGACGCTTCTATGATTGTTTACATGACGCTTCTATGATTGTTTACATGACGCCTCTACGATTTTTTACATGACGCTTCTATGATTGTTTACATGACGCTTCTATGATTGTTTACATGACGCTTCTATGATTGTTTACATGACGCTTCTAAGATTTTTTACATGACGCTTCTATGATTGTTTACATGACGCTTTTATGATTTTTTACATGACGCTTCTAAGATTTTTTACATGACGCTTCTAAGATTTTTTACATGACGCTTCTATGATTGTTTACATGACGCTTCTATGATTGTTTACATGACGCTTCTATGATTGTTTACATGACGCTTCTAAGATTTTTTACATGACGCTTCTACGATTTTTACATGACGCTTCTATGATTGTTTACATGACGCTTCTATGATTGTTTACATGACGCTTCTAAGATTTTTTACATGACGCTTCTACGATTTTTTACATGACGCTTCTATGATTGTTTACATGACGCTTCTATGATTGTTTACATGACGCTTCTAAGATTTTTTACATGACGCTTCTACGATTTTTTACATGACGCTTCTATGATTTTTACATGACGCTTCTATGATTTTTTACATGACGCTTCTATGATTTTTTACATGACGCTTCTAAGATTTTTTACATGACGCTTCTACGATTTTTTACATGACGCTTTTATGATTGTTTACATGACGCTTTTATGATTTTTTACATGGCGCTTGTATGATTGTTTACATGACGCTTCTATGATTGTTTACATGACGCTTCTATGATTGTTTACATGACGCTTCTATGATTGTTTACATGACGCTTCTATGATTTTTTACATGACGCTTCTATGATTTTTATATGACGCTTCTATGATTTTTTCATGACGCTTCTATGATTGTTTACATGACGCTTCTATGATTGTTTACATGACGCTTCTATGATTGTTTACATGACGCTTCTATGATTGTTTACATGACGCTTCTATGATTGTTTACATGACGCTTCTATGATTGTTTACATGACGCTTCTAAGATTTTTTACATGACGCTTCTACGATTTTTTACATGACGCTTCTATGATTGTTTACATGACGCTTCTATGATTGTTTACATGACGCTTCTAAGATTTTTTACATGACGCTTCTACGATTTTTTACATGACGCTTCTATGATTGTTTACATGACGCTTCTATGATTGTTTACATGACGCTTCTAAGATTTTTTACATGACGCTTCTACGATTTTTTACATGACGCTTCTATGATTTTTACATGACGCTTCTATGATTTTTTACATGACGCTTCTATGATTGTTTACATGACGCTTCTATGATTGTTTACATGACGCTTCTAAGATTTTTTACATGACGCTTCTACGATTTTTTACATGACGCTTCTATGATTGTTTACATGACGCTTCTATGATTGTTTACATGACGCTTCTAAGATTTTTTACATGACGCTTCTACGATTTTTTACATGACGCTTTTATGATTGTTTACATGACGCTTTTATGATTTTTACATGGCGCTTGTATGATTGTTTACATGACGCTTCTATGATTGTTTACATGACGCTTCTATGATTGTTTACATGACGCTTCTATGATTGTTTACATGACGCTTCTATGATTTTTTACATGACGCTTCTATGATTTTTATATGACGCTTCTATGATTTTTTCATGACGCTTCTATGATTGTTTACATGACGCTTCTATGATTGTTTACATGACGCTTCTATGATTGTTTACATGACGCTTCTATGATTGTTTACATGACGCTTCTACCATTTTTTACATGACGCTTCTATGATTGTTTACATGACGCTTTTATGATTGTTTACATGACGCTTTTATGATTTTTTAAAAATGACGCTTCTACGATTTTTTACATGACGCTTCTATGATTGTTTACATGACGCTTCTATGATTGTTTACATGACGCTTCTATGATTTTTACATGACGCTTCTATGATTGTTTACATGACGCTTCTATGATTGTTTACATGACGCTTTTATGATTTTTACATGACGCTTCTATGATTGCTTCATGACGCTTCTATGATTGTTTACATGACGCTTTTATGATTGTTTACATGACGCTTCTATGATTGTTTACATGACGCTTCTATGATTGTTTCGTGACGCTTCTATGATTGTTTACATTACGTTTCTATGATTGTTTACATGACGCTTCTATGATTGTTTACATGACGCTTCTATGATTGTTTACATGACGCTTCTAGGATTGTTTACATGACGCTTCTATGATTGTTTACATGACGCTTCTATGATTGTTTACATGACGCTTCTATGATTGTTTACATGACGCTTTTATGATTTTTACATGACGCTTCTATGATTGCTTCATGACGCTTCTATGATTTTTACATGACGCTTCTATGATTTTTACATGACGCTTCTATGGTTGTTTACATGACGCTTCTATGATTGTTTCGTGACGCTTCTATGATTGTTTACATTACGTTTCTATGATTGTTTACATGACGCTTCTAGGATTGTTTACATGACGCTTCTATGATTGTTTACATGACGCTTCTATGATTGTTTACATGACGCTTCTATGATTGTTTACATGACGCTTCTATGATTGTTTACATGACGCTTCTATGATTTTTTAAAAATGACGCTTTTATGATTGTTTACATGACGCTTCTATGACTGTTTACACAACGCTTCTATGATTTTTTAAAAATGACGCTTCTATGATTTTTATGTAACGCTTCTACGATTTTTTACATGGCGCTTCTATGATTTTTTAAATGACGCTTCTATGATTGTTTACATGACGCTTCTATGATTGTTTACATGACGCTTCTATGATTTTTTACATGACGCTTCTATGATTTTTTACATGACGCTTCTATGATTGTTTACATGACACTTCTATGATTTTTTACATGACGCTTCTATGATTTTTATATGACGCTTCTATGATTTTTTACATGATGCTTCTTTTTAAAAAGTCTTTTAGTTTTCCTGACGTTGAAAAGCTTTAATTAAAAAAATTGTACTCTATGAAAATTCGAACCATCGTCGCTGCATTTGGCAGTTCAGTTTGTTCACCTCTAGGCTAGCTCTCATCGTTTTGATAACATCAAATTTTGCACTTATATAATTCAACACTTTAAAATCCAAGCATAGAGTAAATCACACGAAGCAGTTATGACATAATCAGTTTCTCAGTCAGTCAGTATCAGTTAACATATGGTTACGCAATTTAAATCAAGTCTGGTGCTACGCTTCCACACTGTATTTTCAATTCAAGTCGGAGGTACAATTCAGTTATGATGCAATCTATTTCAGAATCAGAATTCAACCAGTCAGTTTTTTCTCTAGCATTCTTACAATGCATTTCAAGTCGAAAAGTTTGCTTGACCTTTGCAAAAAAGCATGTTTTTCGAATATTTAATGCCTTTAGCATCGAGCAATTTCTTAGCCACGATGCATGTACAGTCACGGGAAAATTTCTGATCGAACAGTGCAAGTTCGAACAAAATCGGTCCAGCCATTTTTTCTCTAATCGATTACAAGCAAGCAAGATTTTCATTTTTAGTATATTGGATTTTTTGAATTTTTAATCATCTTCCCATTCGAATTTTTCAATGCAATTACAACCACACAATCTCACAAGAATTTTGAGTTGAATAAAGCAAGTTTGAAGAAAATCGGTTCAGGCATTCAGGCTGTAGACTGAAATACCGGTCAGATCTTAGAGATTTAGTATATTGTGATGAGACAAACATTAAGACATACTGGGACAGACATTAGGACACAATGAGACAGACATTAAGACACACTGACACAGACATTAAGACACACTGACACAGATATTAGGACACACTGAGACAGACATTAAGACACACTGACACAGACATTAGGACACACTGAGACAGACATTAGAACACACTGGGACAGACATTAGGACACACTAAGACAGACATTAAGACACACTGACACAGATATTAGGACACACTGAGACAGACATTAAGACACACTGACACAGACATTAGGACACACTGACGCAGACATTTAGGACACGACTAGCAATCTACGCCCCCCGTTGGGGAGCCAAAGAAATGCAATACACGTTTTTTTAATAAGCTACATGTATCCTTGAAATCTTAAAAAATCTCCTGTCAAACCTTGTAAGCCTTGACATGTCAGTTATCCCCCCCACAAGCTTTAACATATCAACTTCCCCCTTGACATCTCAGCAATGCCCCCAATAAGCCTTGGAAATCTAAAAATATCTGTCAACCTTCTAACCCTAACCCTAGCCTAACCCTAACCCTAACCCTAACCCTAACCTAACCCTAAAGCATTGAAATTTCAGTAATTCTCCCTAAGAGTCATTATAGCACTACTACAGCATTATAGCGATTCCTTGCAAGCCTCAACATCGTAGGGATTCCCAAATGAATCTCTTAACTTCGACATGAAGCTTCTTTTATTTTTTACATTACGCTTTTTTATCAGCGATCCCTCCCCTGAGGAGGCATCAAATAATGTAATAAAAAGTTTTCAATAAACTACATGTAGCTTCTGACTTTAGCCTTGAAATCTCATTTATACCCCCGTGAGCCTTGACATCTCAGCTATTCCCCCCGTAAGCCTTGACATGTCAGCAATGGCCCCCATAAACCTTGAAATCTAAAAAATCCCTGTTAACCTTGAAACCCGATAAAATATAACCCTCAACCCATACCTGACCTAAACCTAACTTTAACCCAACCTAAAGCCTTGAAATCTCAGCAATTCTTCTCCCCTAAGCCTTAACATTTTAGTGATTCTTTCTTTAAGAATCACAGCACTATAACGATTTCCACCAAGCTTTGACATCGTAGCAATTCCCAAATGAATCTTTTAACTTCGACATGACTTTTCTTTTATGTATACATAGTGCTACTTTTATTTTTTACATAACTTTTCTTCTATCAGCGCCCCCCCCCCGTGACAAGCCAACAAAGAATGCAATAAAAAATGGAGTAAAGTACATGAACTTTGAAGTAGCTTCTGACTTTTGCTTTGACATCTCAGAACCCCCCCCCGTAATCTCAGTTATTCTCTGAGAGCCTTGACGTCTCAGTTTTTCTCCCCAGCACAGCATTGTAGTTGCATTTAATTTTTACATGAACCCTTCATGTCTGACATGACGTTTCTTTTATTCTACTGTGACGCTTCCTAATTTTTTAAATGACACTTTCATTAGTTTTTTACATGACGCTTCTATGATTGTTTACATGACGCTTCTATGATTTTTAAATGAGGCTTCTATGATTTTTTCTTGACGCTTCTATGATTTTTACATGACGCTTCTATGATTTTTTACATGACGCTTCTATGATTGTTTACACGACGCTTCTATGATTTTTATATGACGTTTCTATGATTGCTTACATGACGCTTCTATGATTGTTTACATGACGCTTCTATGATTGTTTACAGTACGCTTCTATGATTTTTTCTTGACGCTTCTATGATTTTTACATGACGCTTCTATGATTGTTTACATGACGCTTCTATGATTGTTTACAGTACGCTTCTATGATTTTTTCTTGACGCTTCTATGATTTTTACATGACGCTTCTATGATTGTTTACATGACGCTTCTATGATTGTTTACATGACGCTTCTATGATTGTTTACATGACGCTTCTATGATTGTTTACATGACGCTTCTATGATTTTTATATGACGTTTCTATGATTGTTTACATGACGCTTCTATGATTTTTTACATGACGCTTCTATGATTGTTTACATGACGCTTCTATGATTGTTTACATGACGCTTCTATGATTTTTTACATGACGCTTCTATGATTTTTTACATGACGCTTCTATGATTGTTTGCATGACGCTTCTATGATTGTTTACATGACGCTTCTATGATTGTTTACATGACGCCTCTACGATTTTTTACATGACGCTTCTATGATTGTTTACATGACGCTTCTATGATTGTTTACATGACGCTTCTATGATTGTTTACATGACGCTTCTAAGATTTTTACATCACGCTTCTATGATTGTTTACATGACGCTTTTATGATTTTTTACATGACGCTTCTAAGATTTTTTACATGACGCTTCTAAGATTTTTTACATGACGCTTCTATGATTGTTTACATGACGCTTCTATGATTGTTTACATGACGCTTCTATGATTGTTTACATGACGCTTCTATGATTGTTTACATGACGCTTCTACGATTTTTTACATGACGCTTCTATGATTGTTTACATGACGCTTCTATGATTGTTTACATGACGCTTCTAAGATTTTTTACATGACGCTTCTACGATTTTTTACATGACGCTTCTATGATTGTTTACATGACGCTTCTATGATTGTTTACATGACGCTTCTAAGATTTTTTACATGACGCTTCTACGATTTTTTACATGACGCTTCTATGATTTTTTACATGACGCTTCTATGATTTTTTACATGACGCTTCTATGATTTTTTACATGACGCTTCTAAGATTTTTTACATGACGCTTCTACGATTTTTTACATGACGCTTTTATGATTGTTTACATGACGCTTTTATGATTTTTTACATGGCGCTTGTATGATTGTTTACATGACGCTTCTATGATTGTTTACATGACGCTTCTATGATTGTT